>JANAVB010020800.1:1109165-1479165 GCA_029216955.1 Iris pallida | reverse complement strand
TGGAAATCAATGATGGGAACCCTTGCCTCTTTTGGACGACCATGTCTAGCCCTAAATGGGTCTAGTGAAATATCTAAGTCGCCCCCCATTAGTCCCCCTTTGGTTAATTAGGAAAATAAATGTTTGGGGTCAAAAGGGTCAAGGTTCTAATCTCTAAATGAGTCAACTAGTCATGTGGGATTAGCCTAATTGCACTATGACTAATTTGGGTTTGTGGGCCATGTCTAGCTAATCTTTGGGCTCCAACTAGAGTCTAAGCTAACCGACCACTAACACAAGTCAAAACTAGACGAAACTCAAACCCGACTAAACAAATCCCCAAAATACAATATTAATAAATAAATATTCACAAAATATAGGAATATGGAAAATGACAAATTTACCCTCTATTTTGAAAACTGGAAGTGAAAAATCTATCCCCCTTAAATAATTTCGTCCTCGAAATTAGAGCAAACTAGCACAGAAAAACACAAGAAAAAAAAGAACAAATACCTCAAGGCTCGAAAAGATAAGAAAAACGCTCCCGCATGTCGTCCCCCTCTCCCAGGTAGACTCACTTGGAGAGTGGTGCCTCCATGCAACACGAACCAAGGGTATAACCTGGTTTTGTAGCACCTTCTTCCGACGATCCAGAATCTCCATAGGCTGTTCTGGATAGTTGAGAGTAGGCCCCACATCTATTGCAGAATAATACATGACTAGGATCTACCATGTACCGCCTCAGCTGTGACACATGGAATACGTTATGAACTTCTTCGAGCGTAGGCAGCAAGTCTAGTCGACAGGCTATTGCACCGACCCTTTCAAGGATAGTGAAAGGCCCGATGTAGCGCGGACTAAGCTTCCCGCCCCTGCTAAAGCGAATTGTGCCCCATGTCAGATAAATCCTCAGCAATACCATATAGCCAACCTAGTCACAAAACAAGTCTTAACACAATCCTAGAACACTATCACAACAAGCATAGACAAAATACTAAAACTATACCTCGAATTCACAACATGCATGTGAAGTTGGTTTTGAAAAAACAACTAGTCTTGTGCTCCTAAATTAAAAGTCATGGCAATATGCATATGATAATCATAAATAAAAGTGGGAATGATCAATGGCCTAAATTCATCCAAAAGTTATGTGATAAAAAAATAGTACAAGAGAACAAGTTCGAGTGGGACATGATATATCAAAATGAAGATAATCTTGTCTACTATAAACTCAAGAAGAAAGTTTCCAGATATTGACATCTCTGACGCTCCAGAATTCAAAGTCACGGAAAGAACATTCGTCTATCTAGAATACTCTCTCTAGGGTGTCCCCAAGTCTTGACACTATCTACACAAGGCACTAACTCCTTTATATGATACTTGGATGGTACCCCTATACTAGGTTGGTCATGTCTCTCCCCCAACTAGTCATAAAACTATTGGTGCCTAAATTTCTATAACACTTGAAATACTTCATCTCTTGCTACTAGTGTATTTATCCTATTTTGGTACCTGGTGCAACTCCTACCTTAACACTTATTGATCACTCTAAGGTTCTCATCTATATTTAATTATCAAAAACCATATACAATTACTTTCTAACCTTACTCTAAACTATTAATGTCACGCCCCAATCCCGTAGGACTGATCGTCCTCACTAAGGCGTGATGCCACGTGAGCCTAGATTGTGCTCACACAAGACAGGTTCCATAACGGTCGATTACAGTAGCTTACGACGGGGTCGTCGTATAGAAGTCTCAAACAGAAACATTAAATGTACAAGACAACACAAGCATTAAAACAAAATCAAAGTCTTTATTGATATTTGAAACATAAGATTATAAAGGCACGTAGCTAAGATTACAGGCTCACTTTTCTTTCATATTACAAGTCACTCTGCTCTCTCACATTTCTCAATACAAGCTTCAAGACTGCAAGTAGCGAATGCTTCAGATAGGCGATGTCCATACATTATGTCTTGTATAGGTTTTGAGTCCATGCGACCGTACGCCTTGAAAAGCTAAAACTTCGTGCCTTGACGCATCCAAGCGAGCTCCGTGCCAATGAGCTTCTACCTGTGCTTGCACATAAAAACTATGTGGGTGTCAGTATTAAACTGTACTGGTGGAGTGAGCTCCTCGTCCACCCATACAAAACTAACACATTCATTTACTTTGTGCCACATGAGACCTTTATGATTGTCTTTCTATTATTGTCTTAGAATCGATTTTATGACATAGACGCCTGGCCTATTTGTGGCTCTAGACTATCATCGTGCTATCGCACTAATAACTTACTTATCGTTGTGCCTTAGACCATTCTCGTACTTGCTACATCAAAGCACTGACTCGAGCTTGCCTTTCGGCCTATACTTAGCGACGCAACGACATGGTCGTGCTATACTCTATTCGTGCTTCAGTATAATCGAAGAAATGCCTCCCCACTTAGTCTTTCACCTATGCTCGTGTCATAATAGCATAGTCGTGCCATGACATATAAAGGTCGTGCCTCGTAACTCATGATGCTTAATAAACTTGTCCTACGGCCCTTCCTAACTTAACTTTGAAATGACTCAATTCGAACCTATGCACACTGTGCCAACGAACTCATTAGTCTACCTACATCTCGTGCCGAAGCACGTGTCTTGGCTATAGCCAAGTCCTAGACGTATCAACTGTGTTGTATACCAAGTAAATAATTTGTAACCCACTCAAACCGGGCTCATACATCTTGACTCGCTTAAGGCATGCACGCGGGTAGCCGCTACTATGCCGACTTATCCATATGAAAGGGTCACTAGCAATGTTAAGCTATCGTAGACCTTAATTGGATAATATGGTACGTTCGTATACAACGAGGCGCGATCCTGCCAAATTTCCTATAATACCCGCTCTACGGCGCACCCCTCGGGTCAGGTCGCACACCATCCGAGGGTCCCGTAGGCATGTTCCTCCTAGGCCAGACCAGTCCCACGGCCACACATACCGTTTGAGGAACAAAAACATCCTTGTCGACAAGTTGTCCAATGCCCATGCAAGACTCAACTCAATTTACCATGTCCTTCCTTATTCATGACCGTGCTTGCCATATTTCTATCGAGACTCCCAAGTAGCGAGACCGATCTCGGCAACAACCAGTCGCGTGACCTTTCTATCGAGACTCCTAAGTAGCGGGACTGATCTCGACAACAACCAATCGTGTGAACTTTTTATCCTTTTAAAACCCAAGGAACGACTACTACGTTGTCTTCTAGCTTAACTTAGACCAAACATGTGTTCTTTAACCGTGGCATACTTACCCTTGAGCCTACCGTGGCTCGTGCCTTAAACCAACTTGTTTTCTAAGCGACACTATCGCTCAAGTCATACTTTATATGACGAGCATTAGGATCGTGGGACTATGCAACTTGACAACCGCAAAAATATGGGACAGTACTTGCTATGACTTCGATAGCACAACAAAACTCTTACCTAACTTAATCGTACAACAAATTTACCAGCGGGACGAGCAAGGGCTATGCCAAGCCTTATATTGTAGAAACGTGCCGTGCATACGTTCGACTTGAACAACTAAGTTATTTGGGTGCCTAGGCTTATGCCACGAATCGTGCAACGCAACTTAACCCGTGGGACGAGCAGAGGCTAGGCTAAGCCTTGGACGATGGGACCGTAAATGTTTTATTAATTTATGCGGGCGACGCCTATGACTTAGGCTAATTCATAACTTTATGGCGAAGACCGACTTTCCTTCTCCCAAGCCACGGGACGAAGGACCGAGTGTCATTTTGAAAGCCATCGTACAATATTTCTAAGCCGACCGTGGAACATTTTCCATGTTCTAACTCAATCGACCCAAGTTGGAATTATTCTCTTAGCTATGTGGATGCGTCTCTTTTATTATCAAGACTACATGTACGGTTAACTTTTGTTTTATTAGTGCGAAGGCCAAGCTGAGGCAAGTTCATCGAAGCCACCCACCTGAGAGAGGAGTCGCCTCGACCAAGCAGGTCTTCGAACAGCCATTGCATGTCTAAGTCCGAATGCTATCGACGTTTTGATTCCTCCGATTGACTGAGCGGGATGGGGTATTACATTATACACCACTCAGAAAAAGTTGTCCTCGAAACTAACTGAGTACACTTATTGACTTATAATTCGACACATCATCCAGTGACTCTCACACGCACTTCGCCTCAATCAATATTCAAGTTCATTTCCAAACTAACGATCGTACTACTATCAATTCCTTTTGTCTTATTTGAATTCAACGTATCATTTGGTTGGATCGTGCATATATTTCAGGCATCCCCAAAATACAGGCATTTAAGCCAAGCCTCATGATAAAGAATTCGTTATTCTCACTCGAGTCAGATCGTGTAAATATTCAGGCGTCCCTAAAATATATGCATTTTAACCGAGCCTCGTGAGTGAAGTTTTCCTCAAGTTTCATTCTGTCCAAAATCATGATACTCAGAATCCTCGTCATGCCAGTAAGCAAGGCTGTGATAAACGGTAGATTCCATAACTGGGTATGCACCTCTATAATTATATCGTCTGGAATCCTCTCTATGACGACTAGTATAGCTGTGAGAAATCCCAAATCTCATAATCAAGATATGTACATCCGAAGTCAGGTCTCTACGTTTTTGCCATGCAGCTAATAGCTGCGATAAACTCCAGGTTCCATAACCAAGTAGATGTTTTACCTTCCTTGTTATTTCCGTCAACATATGTTATTAGAAGATACCGTAACTCGGGCCATAAAATTCATCTCGATATAAAAATCAAAATCAACAATGATCCATCAAAATCAAATTCAATAACAAGGAGCAAGGGTGAACAGAAATAAAAGGAAATGATTTCAAATTGACGTTTAAACAAGATTCTCATGGGTCGTCCTAGGAATCTCTCAAAGTCCTCACTGCGATTGAGTAACTCCTAACATATCCTAGAACCTCTATCCTAATAGCAGGCTCGTAATTAGTACTCTAAGTCGAGCACCATTACAAAATTGTACTAGTTATGATGCTGACCTGCATGGGCCACCACAAAAAGTGTCACGACCTAAACCCTAATTAGGGCACGAGCATGTGGGTACGTCCAGCCTACACCGCAGAGTCGGCGGTAGAACGCTGTATAGGTCTACTAGAAATATAACATCTAGACACAAAGTATATAACCTGTCATTTCCGTACAGAGGAATATAATCACAACTCAATCACAAGACATCCAAGGAAGATAAGCACGAATATGATAAAGATATGATGAAAATAGATAAACTAAAGTAGATGCAGAGTCACAACACAAGTTCAGAATTTAGACATAACACAATATCCAAATAAGTACTACAAGTCTCAAATAACTAGCTAGAATGCAATCTAGTCAAACCTAGTAAAGTGGGTCACTACGGGCAGTACGTCCTTAACGGGCACCGGCTCCACAGGAATATCCAGGTCGTAGTCTTCATTTTTTCCAAACCCATAGAAGGTCGAGCAATCAGTATCTAAATCATCTTTAAAATCAATGGGGTTATCTTGTTAGGATATGAGCAAGTACAAACGCCAACAGCAGTTCCATGTGAATTGACAAATACTATAAGAGATAATTATAATGGAATACAAGATGAAATATCAAGACTGGAAATATAGCAGTACATGTAAAACTGGATATCATGTCAGGGTGTGGAATACTGGAATATAAAATAGTACAGGAATATCTGATGTACAATATAAATATAAACAGTACCTTGAGATATTAGAGCGTTATGTGATCGGCTTGAGTCTGGATCAGGCTGTTCCATTTGGCCGACTATGAAAAGAAATATATATGGAACCAAGATCAGGATCAGGTCGGCCATAATAGAAAGCTATACATAGGAAGTATCAGGTCAGGCTACACCCTACGTGCGATGAGGGTGGAGCTATGCACAGGAAGTTATAGAAGGGGTATTGATCACATAACCTCTAATAACTCCCCATCCCTGAATAGTATAATGGATCCGTACATGACACGTGATTCAAAAGCAGGGGGCAAGCCCACTACCAAATCGGTGTCTATACAATTACAGGAAACAAGATCGAACAATATGCCCATATACCAGGAAATCCAGGAATAAAATCTCATGACAGGATCCGAAGTATACTAGTCCGTGTATCATCATTTCGGAAATCAAGTAAAACACTACAACTGAATCGGATGTTATAGATATCAAGACAATAAAAACTATCAGAGAATGTACTCATCTTTGGTCCTGAGCTGTCAATGAGAATCGAGGCTCAGAGTGAAGTCACAGTCCTAAAGATGAGATACGCATGAGTTAAATAGTGTTTAACAATGTTAGGCATGATTTTATAGTATCTGTTATATAATCTAGGTCAAACTCAGTCAAACTAGGTCACACTAAGTCAAACTAGATCAAACGTTGACTTACAGTTGATATTTGGTCAAGTTATCAACTCCTAATCCAATCTAGGTCACACTAGGTTAATGGTTGACCTACAATTGACTTTTGGTCAACTGGTCAACTCTGGTCAACTTCTAGTCCAATTTAGGTCAGTTGTTGATGCTACTTTGACTTTTAGTCAAAATAGTCAACCTTGATCAAACAAGGTCAAGTCTAGGCTAAGTATCCTATTCCTAGTATTTACCCACCAAGATAACATATACCTTGCTCCTATTGGTATCCCAATACCAATACCATGGTTGGAAGCTAATACCTTAGTCTAGGTACTAATATCTTTGATATCTAGTAAATCCCCTTACCTTATCTAGTAGGTAAAACCCAAGATATCCTAAGATACTACTTAGGTAGCATACTAACTTATTTCTATATCCTAAGATACTTACATATATATGAATATCTAACTACTAATCTAAGATACTAATTTTAGATACCTAGGATACTAACATATCCTAAGATACTAGTACCTTACCTCTAACACACACAAATATCTAAGACACTATCTTAGAAATAACATAGGATACTAAACTAAGATACTTACTATTTAACATAGATACTAACATACATCTATATATCTAACTCTAACTCTAACATATACTAACATATATACATATCTAACTCTAACTCTAACATATACTAACTTATATACATATCTAACTCTAACTATAACAAACGAACATAGATACTAACACTTACACACACACACACACACACACACACACACACACACACACACACACACACACACACACACACACATACAAAGGCAAATAGGGGCAATAGGGGCAATGTGGGCTGCTATCTAGCAACTAAAACTGCTGTTGCAGCTGCTGCTATTGCTCTTGCTGCTGCTGCTGCTATATCTGCTAGTGCTGCTGCTATGCTGCCTTTGCAGCATGCTGCTGCTGCTGCTGCTGCTGCTGCCATGATACTGCAGCTGCTAGCAGCTGCTGCTACTGCTGCACATTATTGCCTATGGTAGCAGCTCCCCCCCCTCTCTAGTAACACACACTCACATCCTCACTCCTCTTCTCATCACACACACATACACAACCACACACTATATATCTCACAAGCACATTCACATTATACCACAAACACACACTAATCTCACACTATCCAAACCAAGACACAACTCTCTCAACCCTTCCTTCTTCTACTCAACACACACCTACACAAGATACAACCACACACACATAATAACTATATACCATAACATCTAAAAATAGTCAACATATATAATATATACCAATATTCATATCTCTACATATATATAACTTGTGGTAAAAAATACATAGATACATACATAGGTATCCAAATAAAAACTAATTGGGCACCCTAACCATTGCTGAACTATTCTCTAATATGTATAAAACTAAAATTAGAAAACAAATAGTCTATTGGGCATAAACACAAACATTGGTGGGCCAACCTCGAAATTTCTCCATGGTGACACCAAACCAATCCTAACTTCCGATTGAGGAATCAAAAGTGCCTCTAAATCAAATCTAAGGGTGGTTCATGCATGGGGGTGGTTCCAATGGATTCAAAACTATCAAATATGCAAAGAAAAGATGGATTTAGAGAGGGTTTTACCTATTGGGAGTTATTTCCCAATGATTCAATCAAAATGACACGAATTCGATACGAGAATCTCTTGCAAATGGACTCTCCTCCTTGCTTCTTGCTCCCCACTCCTAGTAGGTACCTTCTCCTTGATGGATTAAGAGGAATGAAGGAAGAATGAGTGGATTTGGAAGATAAAATCAAAGGGATTGCTCTCAAGTTGGGGAAGAACACTAAATTGGGGAAAAAGAGGCTACAATGGAAATAAATGATGGGGGAACCTTTGCTTATCTTGGCCGGCCATGTCTATCCCTAAATGGGTCTAGTGAAATGTCTAAGTTTCCCCCACATTAGTCTCCCTTTTGTTAATTAGAAGCATGTGAAGGTTTGGGATCAAAATGGTCAAGATTCTAATCTCTAAATGAGTCAACTAGTCATGCGGGATTAGCCTAATTGCACTAGGCTAATAAGTTAGGTTTGTAGGCCATGCCTAGCTAATCTTTAGGCTTCGACTAGAGTCTAAGCTAACCGGCCACTAATACAAGTCAAAACTAGACGAAACTCAACCCGACTAAACAAATCCCCAAAATACAATATTAATAAATAAATATTAACAAAATATTGGAATATGAAAAATAACAAATTTACCCTCAATTTTGAAAACTGGAAGTGACACTACCTAAGCAGGACAATAATCATGGCCGAACACCGGTACAATCCCATCGAGAAAGAATGTCTAGCTCTGGTATTTACCATTCAGAAGACCCGCCATTACGTATCAGCTCAGACTATCCATGTTATATGTTGAGTCAATCCAATCAGGGTCCTCATGACAAAGTCGAGAGCACTAAACTCTCGATTAGCTATGTGGACAATACTATTGACACCATACGATATGGTATTTGTCCCACAAAAGCTGTCAAGGGCCAACCATTGGCTGATTTCTTAGCTGCACATCCAATCCCAAAGTCATCCAAACTCTATAAAAGTATTCCAGATGAAGTGCTGGAATCCAATGTTGCCGAAGGAAACTTTATTTGGCAGATATTCTTCGACAATACTTCAGAACAGGCCCCAAGGGTCAAATCATCGCAGAGGTGGGGGTAGTCTTGATCTCTCCAGACAAGCTAGTCATCCAACGTGCCTATTCCTTCATAGGGTCGTGGTCCAACAATATAGTAGAATACAATGCCCTCATTATGGGACTCCAATTAGCAAGACAACTAGGGGTAGAATGCCTTGAGCCCTATGACGATTCGAAGCTTGTTGTCAACCAGGTCCGGGGAAATGAGATTCTCCATGAGGACCTGATTCCTTATCATAAAGCGGCTTTGCACATCGTTTTAACCTTTACCGAGTTCTTCATAGAACATGTACCTCGACTACAAAATTTAGAGGTAGATGCTCTGGCAGGCCTTCTTGCCTCATTGGCAGCACCTTTCGGGACTCAATACTTCGTTGCGGTGATTGGCCGGGATCTAGTGTGTCCCAAAAATAATCTGTGTATGTGTCTGAGCCATACCATACATGCAGACACCGGTGTCAACATCATAGACTGGTAGTTTTTGTTCATAGACATAGCAGCCTACAAAATCCTTCCCGTCATGCCTCGATTTCGAAGAATCGATAGTCGTCACCCGGGCGTGATGCCATACGAATTTAGGTTACGATCGCATAATGCATAGTCATAAGGTAATCTGAAACATAACATCTAAGAGAGAGAAAGAGAGCGCAAAAAAATTGAACAACACATTAAGACGGAGAAACTTTACATTTTATTGATAATAGACATCATTTACTGACTCTAATACAATCGTGCCGCATGGACATTACAATATAACTCGATTACAAAAGGAGTGCCGATGAGATAGCCGTTCCATACATATATATCTCTCTATAAATAAAAGTATTCCAGCCATCTGGATGCGAGGGATGCCGAGACATGTTCCTTGGACTTGCAGATAGTCTTTAAAAGTTGATGCGACGGAAGTCTTCGACGTGCGGTCGAAGTTTCAAAATATGAACGTTGCCTTGGTCAGTTGACGCGTTCTTCTTGATTCCTAGCACCTACGAAGAGCGAGGGTCAGTACGATCACATGTACTGACGAGTGGCTAATTAAACCCAAGCTCTGTATTTGGTTCAAACAATTTTATAAAACATGTTAGCTATTTGGTGATGTTTATAACCATCCTGATTGATTTGCATGTTAACGTATTTTGAGGCAAGCATATAAAATTGTATACATTGAGAAATTATCATAATCATCCCATGTCACATGCGTTAGTTCAAGCAGTAAAAAGAGGTGTGAAGGTCCCTGGCAATGTCAAGCCATCACGGACTATAGCTGGGTTAGACGGCGACCCTTTCGCGGCCGGCAGCGAGCCCTATACGAAAGTTCCCGAATCACCCGTGTCGATTCATTGCTGGCGCTTACTATACTCGTTCTTCCTGGGCTGAATCGATTCCTTGGCCTAGGCAACCATTCAAGTAAACTATACCTTGTCGATAAGTTGTCCAATATAGCCATTTTGCAGAACTTGAAATAATTTTATCTCTTTTCTAGAACCTAACCTTTTCCCATTTTGGTGTAAAACTTACATTTTTTGAATAAATTACTCAAATTGATGCAGTCATTCCGAGTTTCCTTTAGCAAGTATTTTATGAAGAATCGTGCCTCAATTCGTTGATTCTATACTATGGCGACAAGCATTAATTTTGTGTTCCATGATTGATCTTGAAACAGAGGGTCGAGACGAAGGTGGTCAGCCACTCACCTTAGTCTTTACTTCAGGCGAGAGACTGATTGGCTGCGCTTAGACGTCGCTTACGCGATCACCTGTAATCACATAAGCAACTGATTAGAACACTGTGTTATTCAGGAGTTCGGTATGAATGCGAAGTTCGAAAACGCAAGCCATAAAAACCATCAAAAATATTCATGAAAACTAAAGCCAAAGCCAAAGCAATTTTTTACGACATGAAAAATAGAGCAACGGAAGGTCTCTTCCGACTTAGCCGCAGAGCCAATCCTCGAGACACAACCCACTGAATATGGGACTTGTTTCCGAAAAAGTCTTTCCATAATGAGTGAAGGATCTTATTTCAATTGTCTCTGTTCGACCGATTTCGACCTATTGGTTCCGACTAAACCGGTAGCGACAGTGTTCCTTTCTCGTTCATCCTATAGACGAAAACGGGGCACGATGTAGGAACGAGACACTATACCATAACCAACTAAGAAAAAGTTTCGTCTTTGAAACTTAAGAATAGAACCTACCTCTATGAGAACAATGAAGAAAATTTCTCCTTCATCTTCGATTCACATTCCCAGGTGACTCTGTAGAAGCATGGAATTTCAGGCACATCTTAGGCAAAAATTCCTATGCGCCCTATTTCTCATGCGTCGAAATTGACACGCGCTAGAAACACAGCAGAACACTTGGCACAGCAAAAAACAAGAAAGTGACATAAAAATTAGGCTTTTATTTTATATGAAAGTCTATTACATGTATAAAACTCTTTTACAAAGTAGAATTCTTTTATAAAGAGAAAGAAAATCCTAAAAGCTACAGCCAGATGCATCATTTGTCAGCACATCACTTCAACATACAGTCAGGTGCATCACTCAAGTACTACAGCCATACGCAATATTCCAGCATCTCAGCGTAGGCACATCCCCATGTAGAGTCAGAGCGAATCACTTTCTCGTCAACGTGCGGACACTCTAGCAGGAGGAGTGGCTCTTCTAGCCTAACAAAATTGGGGCACGATAGCTCCGACCTGCGGCTCTTCCAGCATAACAAAAATCGAGGCACGACCGCCCCAATCTTTGAATGCAACAAGCACCTTCAGCCTGTGTCGGGATACGACGATCTCGATATTTGGATACAACAGGCACTTTCACAGGCTTGTACGAAAATAAGGCCGATGGTGAATAAACCAACTCGGCACATCTTCGTCTTCGAAAGGAGTTCATCATTAACTCGCCGAGGCAGGGCACCGATCGAGTTCGTCTCCATAAAGGAAAACTAAGTGAAATGAGAAAAAAACTCTTCATAAAGCTATTTATAGGCCGGGGCAACCCTCGCCCAAGCGCCAAGTTGTAGTCTCCTTATATTCTGTGCAATAAATTTGTATTAATGCCAATGAATCTGCCTCTTCGTATTCAGCCAAGTTAAAATAGCCAATAATGTCTCGAAGAACTCAACAGACGGGCCAATGAGGATGCGCCATACGGCAGATGCACCACCAGCACCATACGCTCCGTACCGATGTGCCCAATGGGACATAGACCCATGTGCCTAGTGGAGCACAAACTGATGCGCCCACTTTAACTCGTCACCCATCAAGCATTTAATGCTATATGACAGTGTTGGCACTATATTCCCCGAAGACTGAACGGTTGGCAACTTTTTGCAGAAAATGAAGAGCCGTAGACGTCAGCATCATCATTACTTGCTTTTGTCTGCTACAACTTTCCTTGCCATGTGGCTGGCCGATCACTCGCATGCGCCCCCACATCCATGCGCCTAGAAGTCTGCATGCGCTTCAAAAGCCATGCGCCCTGACTTACTCGTGATCCCCAATTGACAGAAGCCAAGTCTTTGTATGCACCTCCACAGCCATGCACTCGAAGCTCTGTATGCGCCTCAGAAGCCATGCGCCCAGTCTTACCTGTGACTCCTAAAAGTCATAGACCAAGTCGCCCTATATGCCAGATCCTAGGCGCATCCTGATACAAAGCTCTGTATACACCTCAGAAGCCATGCGCCCAGACTTGTTTGTAACCTCTGTGAAAGTCATAGACCAAGTCGCCCTATGCGTCAGATCCTATGCGCATCCTGAAAGATCACCCTCTACCAAATCCGAGATCTTTGAGCCATGAATACGCGCCACATGTCATTTGAATCAGTTCTGCCTACGAATGGGTGCTAACTACCCAAGATCTCAACAACGGTCGAATCTTTGTAACTGCTACGTGTCAGCTCCACCGTAGCCCAATAATGCAGTTCAAACAAGATTTAACTTCAACCCAGGGCACATCGTCCATGCACCCCACAACATCAGCCACGTGGCGTTCCCACTTACAGGTGCATCCTACATATGCACACATGAGCAGACCAGTCTGCTACCTATAAATAGAAGGATCATTCCTTTATCCACAGACACAGACAAATAGATCATCATATCTACATACAAAGATGAGAAGGTACACGTAACATCTCCTTCTCCTCCAAACGCTCCGGCATCCAGAGCAGTCCAGACTTTCAGAGAATTCAAAATCGTCGTCAGATCGTCAACAGAGTCAACGCATTACCACTCACTCCACCGATACAGTTTCCAGATAAAAATAAGTATACTCCTAGGACTACGTCTAAGTCCTATTATATACTGCTTTGTTTGTAATTGAAATACAAAAGTTTATCAATCAACAAACCTTATCGCATTTTCGATGGCAAACAAACTCCTCGATCGAATGATTGCTCCCGTGTACGCGGACGAGAGGGATCGCTCAATTCTGTAGCAATTTATCTTTACGTTCTAAGATTTGGATCGGCACATCAACATATGATAAGTTGGCCTTTAGCTCCAGTTGACCAAAATCTACCATGTGTTTTGGATTGTGCACGTACTTCTGCAACTGAGAGACGTGGAAGATATCATGCACACCCGCTAGCGTTGGCGACAGGGTAATCTTATAGGCCACTAGGGTGATTCGCTTGATTATTTCGAACGACCCAACGAATCTCGGACTCAACTTTCCTTTTGCACCAAATCGGGTAACTCTACGCATAGGCGACACTTTAAGAAGTACGTGATCGCCTTCTAGAAACTCGAGGGGTCGACGATGGACATCTGCATAACATTTTTGTCAACTCTGTGTAGTCTGTAATCTTTCCCGAATAAGCTTGACCTTCTCCTTGGTCTGTTCCACCAGCTCCAGGCCAAGAATCTGCCGTTCCTCAACTTTATTCCAGCAAATGGGTGATCTGTACTTTTGACCGTACAAGGCTTCATACGATGCCATTTGGATGCTGGACTGATAGCTATTATTGTATGCAAATTCGTCCAACGGTAGATGAACGTCCCAACTCGAGTTAAAGTCAATTGTGTAGAGCCGTAATATGTCTTCGAGAATCTGATTCACACGCTCCGTTTGGCCGTCAGTCTAGGGATGGTAAGCTGAGCTGAACTGCAACTTGGTACCTAGAGCCGACTGAAGGCTACTCCAGAAGTACGATCGAAATGGTGCATCCCAATCAGAGACAATGGATACAGGGACTCCGTACAGCCGTACTATCTCGTTAAGGTAAATCTGAGCTAGGCGATCAACACTCTAAGTAACTTTAATAGCAATGAAGTGAGCAGACTTGGTTAGTCGATCGACGATGACTCAGATGGCATCATTTTCTTGCGGCATCTTCGGCAGGCCAACAATAAAGTCCATAGTGACATGATCCCACTTCTATTGTGGAATGGCATGGTTTTGCATCTCTCCGTCCGGTCTCTGATGTTCAGCATTCATCTGCTGACAGCACATGTATTACGATACAAAGAGCGCCATATTTTTCTTCATTCTGTGCTACCAGAAGGTCGTACGGAGGTCCTTGTACATCTTAGTGCTGCTTGGATGCAAGGTATACTTCGCATAATGCGCTTCCGTTAGTATCTTCTTTCTAAGTTTTGAATCGTCCGGAACGCATAGGCTACCCTTCAATCGAAGCTCGTCGGTTTCGTCTACAGCAAAGTCGGTCGTACTATCCATTGAAATTTGCTCTCGTACTTTCTTCAGGTACGGGTCATCCTTCTGAGCGGTCTTGATCTTTTCTCGCAAGCTCGGCTCTAGGTGCAACTGTGCCAACTATATATCCCCGAATCGAACCCGGAGGTCGATGCCCATCTCTTCTAAGTCACGTAGCAATCTGCAGTCGATGGACAGCAAGGTAATATACTTTCTATTCAGAGCGTCTGCTATAACATTTTCCTTATCCGACGTATAGTCAATAGTCAAGTCGTAATCTATGATCAGTTCAAGCCAACGCCTCTGTCGCAAGTTCAGCTCCTTCTGCACTTGTGATCTGTATAGATCGCGCATGCCACACCATAAAGATAGTGATGCCACAATTTTAATATGAACACAATTGCCGCTAACTCCAGGTCATGGGTGGGATGTTCTTCTCGTGCGACTTTAGTGGTCGAAAAGCAAAAGATACCACATTGTTCCGTTGTATCTGCACACACCCCAAACCCTGGCCGAATGTATCGCTGAAGATCTTGAATCCCTCAGTCCCTTTTGGAAGTTCAAGTATCGGGGCCGAGATGAACCGTTGCTTTAACTTCTAGAAGGAAGCTTAACAATCGTCTGACCATTCAAAAGCGACTCCTTTTTGGGTGATGTGAGTTAGAGGCGACGTGATCTTCGCAAAATCTTTCATAAAGCATCGGAAGTACCCTGCTAAACCATGGAAGCTTCGAATCTCGTCGACTAACGCTGGCCGTTTCCAATCGACATTGGCTTCAACTTTTTTTGGGTCGACTACAATGCCTTCGAATGAAATGATGTGTCCGAGAAATATGACGCTGCTCAGCCAAAATTCACACTTGCTCCGCTTCGCATACAACTGATTTTTCCGAATGGTCTGAAGCACGGTCAACAGATGCTCAGCGTGTTGCTGCTTGTCCTTCGAGTAGACGTGTATATCGTCGATAAAGACTATACGAACTTGTCGAGGATGGGTCAAAACACCCGATTCATTAAATCCATAAAAGCAGTTGGGGCATTCGTTAGGCCAAACGACATTACCAAGAATTCGTAATGGCCGTATCGAATGCAGAAGGCTAACTTCGATACATTGTCCAGCTTAATTTTGAGTTGATGGTAACCTGTACGAAGATCAATTTTAGAAAATACTGAAGCGTACTATAACTAATCGAACATGTAGTCTATGTGGGGTAATGGGTATTTGTTCTGGACGGTGGCCTTTTTCAGCTCTCGGTAATCGATACAAAGACGTATTGAGCCATCCTTTTTCTTGAAAAACAACACAGGCGCTCCCCACGACGAGATGCTAGGACGTATAAATCCCTTATCGACTAACTCTTGCAACTCTACTTTGAGTTTCTTAAGCTCTGTAGGGGCCATTTTGTACGGAGCTGTAGAGATCGGTCGGGTATCGAAGAATGTGTCAATGGTGAACTCTATCTTTCGATCAAGTGGCATGCGGGGCAGCTCTCGTCCGAAGATTCTGCCATAACTTTGGCCTGATCCGCGTTTGCACCATCCTGTCTCATGTCTCGAACAGACGCTAAATACCCTTCACACTCAGAATGTAACATCCTTCGAGCCGATATTGCCAATATCACCATACAGGTCGGCGACGTATCACCACACGAACAAAAAAATTTAGGCACTCCAGGTATACGGAAGGTGACCATCTTTTCAGCACAGTCGATGGTTGCATTACACAGACCGAGCCAATTCATTTCCAGAATAATATCGTAGTCCTTAATGTCTAGGACTATCGTATCGAGACCTACCTTTTGACCACCTATACAGATGATTCCGTCTTCGTAGGCTAAATTTGTAAGTATGGACGTGCCCGACGGTATGTTGACGCTAAGATTAAGGCCTAACAGTGTCAAAAAGAATTAGTGTTCGGCGATAAAATTTGCCAACATAAAGCTATACGTAGCACCTGAATCAAACTGTACACGAGCAGGTTTGTCATTGAAATGCCCTATACCTGTCACGACTCTGTCATATGTGAATGTTTTACCCCGGATCATGGCGTAGACGTGGCCCTGGGCATTGGGAAGACGGTCTTAGCTATTTTATGGCACGGTCTATGGAGCCCGAGGTGCTTGACCTCGGTTTTGTTGGTGTTACGGCGGGCATTGGTTTGACCTAGCTTCAAGGCAGTTGCGTGCGAGGTGCCTTACTCAAACGCACCCGAAGCATGCTCCACTTTTCATTAGGCATTCGTTAGCTACGTGCCCCAGCTTATGGTAATGATTGCAAACTACTCGGTTCCTCCCCTAGTTGCCGCCTCCGTTGCTGTGGTTTGGACGCTTATGTGCATTGTTACCTCCTGGGTTGCCATAGCGCTTGTTATTATAGGTATAAACAGTGTCTGTAGCCACCGGAAGGTATTGAGGCTCGAGACGAAGGGCATGGTTGAGTGATTCGCCCATTATTTGATCCCGGGCATTGTCACATAAGCAGAAATGGAAGGCCTCAGGCCCACTTTGAATCTCCATGCTCGACTCGTCGTTGTTGGCAGGTAGATAGCCGCAAATCGAGCCAACTTGTTGAATTCTGTAGGATACTCGCGTACCGTCATATTTTCTTGTTTCAGCTGCATGAATTCCTTTTCCTTCGCTTGGAGGATCGTCGCAGGTAAGTACTCGACTTTGAAGGCCTTGTAGAACGTAGCCCAGGAGATCGGTGCATTAGAATCATCGTGACAAATAGCTTATTTTTGTACCGTCCACCCGTCATATGCTTTCAACCGAAGTTAAAGATGAGCACACGCGACTCTCTTTGCCTCATCGATGCCGAGGAGCTCGAAGTTGTCTTCGATCTCGTCTAACCAGTCGATCGTAAGGGGAAGGTCTCCTGTGCAAGAGAAGGCATTTTGAAATACCTTCTTGAAGTTGGTATAGTCGAAGGTATTATTCTCTGCGGCACAAGCTGAGACAAGTGCTCCCCGGGTACGACTTCAATGGGCTGGTTCATAAGTTCAACAGTACGGATTACAGAGTTCACGATAGTCACGACTGTTTGCACCAACTGTCGTAGCGTGTTAATTTGCCCTTGTTGTATCTTGAACTGCACTTCGAATTGGGCTTCAAATAGGGCCTATCGCCTTTCAGACTTCAGGTGCAGCTTCTCTCTTTCTTGTTGGAATACTGTGGCCTACCTCTGCTGTATTTCAAGCATGTGCAGCATTCGCTCCATAGGATTACCAGAAGGTCCGGCTTCGGAACTACTCGAGACGCTGGAAGCGCTCGCTTCGCCCTCTGCCCAAGGTCCTGCAACTCCTAGGGAAAAAGGCAACTCTCGTTAGTTTCAGAAAATATCTTGGGTTCAGCGTGTGGAATAACTCATCTCATCGACACGAGGTCAACAGTTCAAAACTTAAGACTAAAGGCAAAAGATGGAAAATCGTGATCTGATACCATTATGTTGTGTCCTGATTCCAAAGAATCGATAGTCGTCCCTCGGGCGTGATGCCATACGAACCTTGGTTGCGATCGCACGAGGCATAGTCATAAGGTAATCCAAAACACAACATCTAAGAGAGAGAGAGAGAGAGCACAGAAAAATTGAACAACATATTGAGACATAATTTTTTTTATGTTATTGATAATAGACATCATTTACAGACTATTATAATAGTGCTACGCGGGCTTTACAACATGACTCGATTATAAAAGGAGTGCCGATGAGATAGGCGTTCCATACATATATCCCTCCTTTATAATAAAATTATTCCAGCCACCTGGATGCGAGGGATGCCGAGACATGTTCCTTGGACTTGCAGAGAGTTTTCAAAAGTTTATGCGACAGGAGTCTTCAACGCACGATCAAAGCTTCAAAACACGAACGTCGCCTTGGTCAATTGGTGCGTTCTTCTTGATTCCTAACACCTGCGAAGAGCGAGGGTCAGTATGATCACATGTACTGGCGAGTGGTTAACTAAACCCATGCTCTGCATTTGGTTTAAGCAGTTTTATAAAATATGTTAGCTATTTGGTGATCTTTTCTAACCATCCTGATTGATTTGCACGTTAATATGTTTTGAGGCAAGCATATGAAATTGTATACATTTAGCAATTATTATAATCATACCACGTCACGTGCATTAGTTCAACCAGTAAAAGGGGTATAAAGGTCACTGGCAATGTCAAGCCATCACAGACTATAGTTGGGTTAGACGGCGACCCTTTCGTGGAGGGTAGCGAGTCCTATGCGAAAGTTCCCGAATCACCCACGCTAATTTATTGCTGGCGTTTTCTATATTCATTCCTTTCGGGCCGAATCGGCTCCTTGGCCTAGGCAACCGTTTGAGAAACTACACATTGTCGACAAGTTATCCAATGACCATTTCTGCAGATCTTGAAATAATTCTCTCTCTTTTCTAGAACCTTATCTTTTCTTTTTTGGTATGAAACTTACATTTTTTGAGTAAATTACTCAAATTGATGCAGTTATTCCAAGTTTCCTTTAGCAAATATTTTGTGAAGAATTGTGCCTTAATTTATTGATTCTACACTATGGCGGCAAGCATTGATTTTGTGTTTCATGATTGATTTTCAAACAGAGGGTCGAGACGAAGGAGGTCAGCCACTCACCTTAGTCTTTGCTTCAGGCTTGGGACTGGTTGGCTGCGCTTAGACGTCGTCTATGTGATCACCTACAATCGCATAAGCAACTGATTAGAATACTGTGTTATTCAAGGACTTCGATACGAATATGAAGTTCGAAAATACAAGCCATGAAAACCATCAAAAATATTCACGAAAATGCATTTACGAAAACCAAAGCCAAAGCCAAAGCAATTTTTTACGACATGAAAAGTAGAACAACGGGAGGTCTCTCCCAACTCAGCCGCAGAGCCAATCCTCGAGGCGCAACCCACTGAATATAGGACTTGATTCCGAAAAAAGCCTTTCTATAACGAGAAAAGGATCTTAATTCAATCGTTCCTGTTCAACCGATTCACCCGATTTTGACCTATCGGTTCCGACCGAATCGGTAGCGACAGTGTTCCTTTCTTGCGCACCCCATGGACAGAAATGGGGCACGATGTAGGAACGGGGCACAATACTCCTAGACGACCCAAAGGAAGCTGTATCTGTCAAACGGCGCTCTCTCCGATTCTACTACGATACGACTACCAAAATATTGTATTGCCGTTCTTATGACGTGCTTCTCCTCCAATGCATGTTAAATGAGGATGCAATCGAAGCTCTTCGGGAGGCTCATGACGGTACCTATAGAGCTCATCAACCTGGTCGTAAGCTACTGGGCCAACTCCGATGCATGGGCTATAACTGGCCTACTATGATGGCGGATGCTATTGAGTACGCTAAAAAGTGTCGTACCTGTCAACTGCATGCTGACTTCATCTATCGACCCTCAGAGTTTCTACACCCGACGGTCGCCTCCTGGCCCTTTGAATCCTGGGGTATGGACATAGTTTGACCAATTACCCCCCCTCCGTCACGCAGAGGACATCATTTTATTTTATTAATCACCGATTACTTCTCTAAGTAGGCGGAGGCTATACCTCTACCAAAGGTAAAAATATCGAAGGTGATCAGCTTCATCAAGCATCACGTCATCTACCATTTTGGGGTACCCTAGAGGATCATCCATGATAATGGTCTACAATTCATAAGCCATACGTTCAGCAGGTTCTGCGACAAGAATTGCATCCAGAACGTGGTGTTGATCGCTTACAATCCAGCAGCAAACGGGTTGGTTGAAGCTTTCAACAAAATAATCGTCAAACTCCTCAAGAAAGTCGTGTCAACCAATAAATGCTACTGGGATGAGAAGCTAGGCGAATGCCTTTGGGCCTACCGTACAACGGTATGGACCTCGACGGACAACACACCATTCTCTCTGGTCTGTGGAAGTGAAGCAGTGTTGCGTCTTAAAATCCAAATTCCCTCACTACGAGTGTCCATTACGAACCAACTAACAGTGGAGGATAATCAACGTCGCCGGTTGCAAGAGTTGGAGGCTGTGGACGAAAAATGCCTCTTGGCTCAACAGCGCATCGTGTTCTATCAGGCTTGTATTTCACAGGCTTTCAACAAAAATGTCAAACAAAGGACTTTCTTGGCGGAGGACCTTGTCCTATAAGTTAGAAGGCCAATGGTGATGACTCACAAGACACCAAGAATGTTTGAACCCAAGTGGGAAGGCCCCTTCATCATAGAGACGGTGTACTCTATTGTCGTCTACCGACTCGCTAAACCTAACGGGGACTTATTCATGATGCTAATCAATGACAAGTTCCTAAAGAAGTATTACGCTTGAAGCTCCTCGACTTGTACTTCGATCTCCCTAGTAAGAAAAATCTATAAATTTTACCACTACATTCATACCCCTTATCATGATATATCCCTGGGATCCAGCTGTTCTGGGATATTCTTTTATCAATCTGTAATAGAAAACATCCATGTTCACATCACCTCTGAGTTGTTTTTCTATGTCCCCACAAAGCTTAAACTTTATTTTCAGCAAGATTAAGCTAAGATCAGTGTTTACCACGTCTACCTTACCTCTGAGTAAACACCCCATGTAACAACCCATGTCTTGTTACACCTTGCCTATAGAACATCCACGTTCATAACACCTCTGAGTTGTTCTTCGCATCCCCACATAGTCCATTCTTACCATGTCCATATCACCTCTGAGTAAGAAAACTCTATCGCTAGCCCCATATTTACCACATCTACATTACCTCTAAGTAAACATGTCGGTACCTTCTCTCAACTTATCATCTGTACCTAAAATCAAGGTGCGCCATAGATGCTAAGTCCACAAAACAACTGCAAGTTAATGACAAATGAGCCAACAAAAGTTCCTTATTTTTTTTATCAAAAGGAGAAAAATGACTACATTCACAGAAAGAAACGAACTACATTTTCCCGAGAATGACGACTACAAGAAAGTCGATGAAAACCCATATTTAGAGAGAATTGTTACGTTGGGGCAGATAACACCCTCAGCCATCGCGCATATGAAGGCTCCAACTGATTGAGGTCCTCTATAGGAGCCGGGTGACTGGAGCTCCCGGTGCTACTTTCTTCTGGTGTCAGTTCCTCCTTAACAGCGACTTTGATCTTTTGAATTATTTCCTCTTTGACAAAACGAGTCAACACTTCCTCTTTAATGACGACCTCATCCTTCGATATCACCATGGATACTGCAGATAGACAAAAAAGAAAGCCCTATTATATTATAAAAGAGTCGAAAGATATACGTAGTTTTAGCATCGGCACATGCAAACTGTTGCACATCAAAGTCTCGGCGCATCATCAGGACAATAAGTCCATGCACGTTGATTGAGTTCTACCACAGCACATCCTCAGGACAGAAGTCCATGCCCATTTGGTAAGAAAGCTTCGACGCATCTACAAGACTGAAGTCCATGCGCGTCAGCACAGAAAAACCTAGGTGTATCTTCAGGGTATGGCTCGTTCAGTCATACCCATGCACTTCAGCAGAGTGATTCAGTGCATGTTCCAAGTTGGTTCTCCATCCATGCGCCTAAAATCGTGCAACAAAGTGTCTGTGTATTTTTGATAAACTTCCAGGCAGCAGACCACCCACCGACAACTTTCGGACGCACGTCGGCATGCGTCGTGTCGACGACTTGGGATTCCTCGATGTCGGCCTCAACAGGCTTCTTGCCTTTGCCTTTGCCTCGGCCAGCAGCGCTAAGAGGAGTTTTGCGGGCCATTTCTCAAAAGCTAGGAAAAACTCTAAGGAAGAAGAAGAAGAAGAGAAAGTAGAACAAGTTCTTTTCTCTCCACAGATGCCTATTTATAGGCCTAGGCCGCATATTAACCAATAAAAACATGACGTCAGCGTCTCTTCGGGTCTCCTGAAACTGACGGCTGCATATCATCCAAAAGAGATCATCATTAATCGCACGGAATTTGAGGCATTATCTTCTTTCATTTAAATGGAGAAGAGTATGCGCCAACTCAGCCATGCACGGAACGGCCATGCACCCAGACAGGACATGCGCCAAAAAATATCTATTGCCCATGCTTCTTGGTTCAAAGTATTCCAAAACTTGGCAAAAAGTTTTGAAAACTTTGAAGGGGGTCTTGTAGAAGCATAAAATTTCAGGCACATCCGAAGACCAAAGTGTCTATGCATCATAAACATTATGTACGGAAGACACAAGACAAATGTCAGCACATTATCCAAAGAAAGCAAAGATAAAAAGCACATAAAGAGTAGATTTTTCTATTTCATATGAAAATCTATTACACGGCTAAATGATTACAATAAAAAGTGTATTAGAAAGAAGCCTAAACTCTACAACTAGGCACATCGACTCACCAAGGCAGATCACCCTGACATCTCAACATAGGCACATCATCCCTCCTCATCATAGTCAATCACTTCCTTGTCAACACGCGAGTGCTTCGGCTAATGAAGCATTTATTGAGTAGAACGCGGGTTGGCAATCAATCCAAACCCAGTTGCTCTTCCAGCATAACGAAAGTCGGGACACGACGATCCCGATCTTTGAATGTAAGAGACACCCAACACCATCTCATAGAAGAACACTGCCGACAAGGGGCTCGTATATAAGCTATTGTGTACATTGCTCTCCCGGCGCATTTTGGTCTTCTGAAAGAGTTTGTCGTCAAAATCAAAGCTTCTTTGAACTAGGAGATGCACAATCTGCAGTGCCAAGGAGGAGGATCGGTCGAGTTCATCTCAAATGAGAAGTTTGGATGAAATGAATGAGCAAACTCTCTACACTGCTAGATATAGGCCAGTACAAATCAAACCCATGCGCCAAGTGGCAACTTCTCCGCAGTCAGTGCAATAAACTTGCACTAATGGTGATGAATCTGCCATCTCAAAATCAGCTAAGTCAAATTCATCCTCGAAAGACTCAACAAGGCTGACAAAAAATGATGCGCCATGCAACTTATGCGCTCGTCAGTCCCATGTGCTGCACGATTGATGCGCCCATCTAAAGCTCTCCATCCATTAAAGCATTTAATGCTAAAATGACCGAAATGACAATAACATATGTATCGAAGTCTGAGCAGTCAGCTTTTTGCAGAAGACGTTGAGACGCAATCATCACTTGTTTGTCGGTTACGGCTGTGTTCTGCCACGTGGCAGACTGATCACTCGCATGCGCCTCAACACCCATGCGCTCAAACCCTGTATGCGTCTCAAATGCCATGCGCCCAGATTTCCTCTTGACC
Source organism: Iris pallida (assembly GCA_029216955.1). Taxonomy (NCBI): domain Eukaryota; kingdom Viridiplantae; phylum Streptophyta; class Magnoliopsida; order Asparagales; family Iridaceae; genus Iris; species Iris pallida. Next base: position 1,455,182 of record JANAVB010020800.1, on the reverse strand, counting down.
CCTAAAAGTCAGATAAATAAGTCTCTCCATGCGCCAGATCCTAGGCGCATCCAAGCAGACCAACCCGCAACAGATCCATGATCTTTGAGCAATAGACATGCGCCACGTGTCATTGACTCAGTTCTGCCTAGGAACGGGTGCCAACCGCCCAAGAACTCAGCAACAACCAAATCTCAACAACTGTCACGTGTCAGCTCCTCCGTAGTTCAATAGTGCAATTCAAACGAATTTAGCTGCAGCTCCCTAGCGTATCATCTATGCGCCCAACAAAGTCAGACACGTGGCGTCTCTACGTGCAAAATCTCCATGCGCGCATAAGCGGATCATTCGTTGCCTATAAATAGAATGATCATTCCTTCATTCAGGGGCTTCAGATCTTCAACTTTTCAACCACTTTAGCATCCGGAGCACTTGTAAGAGCTTCAATCCTCTTCAAGTCACTGTCCGTTCCAGAGCAACTCAAACCTTCGGAGAGTCCGAGATCGTCGTCAGATCGTCAACGGAGTAAAGAATCACCTCTCCATCGCCACGGTTCCCAGATAAAAACAAAAGTGTCCTACGATCCCAACGAGATCCTATATTGTACTATGTTCTGTTTGTGATTATATATAAAGTTCATTCGAAACTGTTTAATGGCAAACAATTATTAAAGTTTAATTGTATAAAGTTAGATTATCATTTGCATGATATTGCTTTCTATGATAGAAGTTATATATATATATATATATATATATATATATATATATATATATATATATATATATATATATATATATATATATATATATATATATATATATATATATATATACATTTGTAATTAAGACTTAGTTATACCATAATGTATAACCTATATCACAATATGACCTAAATACGTCATCAGGGGTACTTAGATACGTAGGACGCTATTTGTCAGATACTTCATGTGTAAATGCCACATCATGGAAAAGCCTTACAATACTTTCCTGTTGTGTCACTGTTGTCGCAAGTGGACGACCTCCAAATTAAGGGTAAAGTGCATTTAAACCCCTCTTAGATGTCACAAATTGGCAAATAAAGACCTTCTGATTTAGAAACCCCAGATAGAGTCAAAAATGCTTAAAACACCCCCTAATCCCACATTTTTGTTAACCGCTGTTAACTTATGGGTGAAATGACCCAACTACCCCTGCCATATAACCAATGGAGTGGACCGACGTTTCATTCTCATCTCTCTTTCTCTCTCTCCCGTTCTCCACTCTTCTTCCCCGTTCCAAACCCTAAATCTCTTCCCAAACCCTAAATCTCTTCCCAAACCCTAAATCGATTTGCAAACCCGAAGTCGATTTGCAAACCCGAAGTCGATTTGGTAACCGACGTTTCCTTCTCACGTCTCTCTCGCTGCTGTTGGTAGATCGGAGTGGAGGTCGGAGTGCAGGTCGGACTCGAGATCGGAGTGGAGTATTCTCGTACTGGTACTTTCTAAAACCCTAGTTCTCAGAATTTTACTACACTTTCTCTGAATGTCTGCATGTTGTATGTATGTAGTGTCTGTATGTCGTATGAATTTGTTGTAGTATGAATTTGTTGAAAAAAATGTCTGCATGATGTCTGTATGATGAATTTTTCTAAATGTCTGCATGATGTCTGTATGTAGTGTCTGTATGTAGTATGCATTTGTTGAAAAAAATTCATGCATGAGGAAATTGCATGCATGATGTCTGTTTGTACTATATGAGTTGTTAAATTTCTTAATTGTTTGAGGAAAATGCATGAATCATGTCTGTCTGTAGTATATGAGTTGTTAAATTTAGTAATTTTTTGAGAAAAATGTCAGCTTTTATGCATGATATGTGGTGTTGTTTGTAGTATATGATCCTTGTATGTAGGTAGGATTAAATTAGATGAATTTATATTAAAGTAGTTGTTTGTTGTCCCTCTCTTTGTCTATACATTGTTTAATTTATATTTAAATAGTTAAATTTATATTAAATTAGTTGACTTTTTGTTTGTCTATACATTTATGTTTCTACATTAATTAGTTGTTTGTCTATTTGTCTGTTTGTCTATATGTTTGTCTCTATGTTGTCTATATGTTGTCTATTTGTTTATATTGTTTGTTTGTCTATATGTTTGCCTATATGTTTGTCTATATGTTTGTCTATTTGTCTGTTAGTTATCTTATATATGTTGTTGCCTGTGTGTGTGTGCAGAGGGATTAATGGATACGAAGTATGTTGTTAATATGTTTGTGGGGGGAGATTTTAGTGTTGATAACCAATATGTGGGGGGTATGGCATTAGAACTGAAAGAATGTGTGGACAGAGATGAGATGTGCTGGTTTGATCTTGATGGATTATGTGCATCTGCTGGGGTCCAGGCTCCTTGTGAAATTTATTATTTTGATCCTGTAGATGGAAGAAAGACTCAGATATTTGGTGACAATGATATATTGAGCTTTTTTGAAAAGTTTCCAACCCCTTGTCTTATCAAATTTTATGTACTGGGGAAGCTTGTTGAGTCACTCATTGACTATGGTGAATATGTTGACATTACTGAGTTTACAACCACCAGATTTGTCTGTGGTCCTTCTGAAGCAGCTGATGAGATTGATGTGCAGTTGGGTGATGATTTTTGGGCCAATATAGACTTGACTGGGCCTGCTCAAGCTGATGAAGATGTGGAGTTAGGATCTGGGCCTCCTCAACATGTACAAAGGGTTTTAAGGAAGGTTGTAGACCATTCATTGGTCTGGATGGGTGTTTTCTGAAGACTGAGTACAAAGGGCAACTTCTTAGTGCAGTGGGAAGAGATGCTAACAACAGTTTTTTCCCTATTGCTTGGGCTGTTGTGGAGATAGAAAATAAGGAAACTTGGAACTGGTTCATGGATCAACTATTGGATGCACTTGGCATGGATGGAAATGCAATCACCTGGATTTCTGATAGACAAAAAGGCCTACTGGATGTTTTTCACAATCTTCTTCCTAATGCAGAGCACAGATTTTGTGTTAGGCACATATATGACAACTTCAAGAAGAAACATCCAGGGTCCAAGTTGAAGTATCTCCTGTGGGAAGCTTCAGAGGCATACACTTTAATTGATTTTGAGAAAGCAATGAATAAGATCATGAAAGTGAGCAAGGAGGCCTATGAATGGTTAGATAAACTTCCTGCAGGCCAGTGGTCAAAGCATGGGTTCTCAACAAATTCTAAGTGTGAGCTGTCAAGCAATAATATGTGTGAGTCATGGAACAAGCACATATTGAAAGCAAGGGACAAGCCCATTATCTGTCTTCTAGAAACTATAAGAAGATTGCTCATGGTAAGGTTCCATGAGAAGAGAGAAAGAATGGGAGATCATGATGGGGTCCTTGTTCCTAAGGTAATGAAAAAACTTGAAGAAGCCAAAGAGGGTGCAAAAAAATGTATGGTTATTACTTCTGGGTTCAATAAATTTGAAGTGAGCCAGAGAGGACTTAATGAGGCAGTGGACTTGGAAGCAAGGAGCTGCAGCTGTAGAGTTTGGCAACTCACAGGTATTCCATGTGACCATGCAGCTGCATGTATCAAGAAGAAGAGACACTCTATTGATGACTATGTAGACAAGTGCTATCACAAGTCTACTTACTTGAAGGCTTATGCAGAGGTAATCAACCCTCTTTCAATGAGGAATCTAAGACAACTTAAAAATGTTGTACATATGATACCCCCTGTGATCCATGTCCAAACTAGGAGAAGGCAAAAGAAGAGAAAGAAACAAGATGATGAAAGAATGGCTAAGAAGGAGAGTGGAAATGTCATGACTAGAGCCACTGTCACCTGTGGCAACTGCAAGCAGTTAGGACACAACTCAAGAGCATGCCCAAATCCTTTCAAGGAGAGGGAGAGAGTGCCAAAAGGCAAACCAGGTAGGCCTAAGCTACCAAGGTCATCTCTACATGCGTCTGTTGGTAATCCAACACCACATGTTGAAGGAAATGTGGACCATAATTCTGATAGTGTTGCAAGGGGGGAGAGTGTTAGCTCCCAAAGGTATGTATTTGTATTTTAATCATTTTAAATTTGTTACTCATTTGTCTATACATTTGTCTATACTCATTTTAATCAATATGGTTGTTTGTCTATACATTTGTCTATACTCATTTTAATCAATATGGTTGTTTGTCTATACATTTGTCTCTCATAGGTTGTAGACAAGGACAGGGTCCTTATCATTTTGGTGACCCTATTTGAAATGTGGCAATGATGAATTCGAGTTATGTGAGTATATGGATATATATGGCAATGATTAATTGGGACCCTTTATGCTCTGTTTGTGGGGTCTTTATCATTTTGTGGCTCTGTCTGTGGGGAGCATGATGTTGTCCCTACCAGTTTAAGTGGGGTGCTCTGTCTGTGGGGAGCATGATGTTGTCCCTACCTCATTTTGTCATGCTAAATGTTGCTGTGGGGTCTTTATCATTTTGGTGACCTGTTATCCTTTACTCACTAACTCATCTGAGCCACTGTCCCTACCAAGTTTATCATATTGTCATGCTGAATATTGCTGTACGTGGCACTATTATTTTGGTCTTGCTGCTGTCCCTACCAAGGTTTGTCATGCTACACATGTTCATAACACTCCTTAATTTCAGCACCTTCCCTAACTATTCTTCCTTTTTTCCTGCAGTATACAAGCATGCTGAATGTTGCTGTAGGAGGCACTATTTTGGATGTACAGCTTTTGAACTCTTAATAAATGAATGAAATGAATGGATGTAATGTGTTTAAGTAGTTGTCTCACATGTTCTTGTACAAATGGATGAAATGTTGTTGAAGAAAGTTTATATTGTGCTGGATGAAGAAAGTTTATATTGTTGAAGAAAGTTTATATTGTGAAATGAATGGATGAACATTGCCAGTTTATATTGTTGCAGTTATTTTAATCAATATTGCCAGTTTATATTGCTGCAGTTCATTTGCAGCTCATTGGCAACTTGATTTTGAATATTGCCAGTTTAAGTGTTCCATTGGCAACTTGATTTTGATGGCAGTTTATGTGTTCATTGGCAACTTGATTTTGAATATTGCCAGTTCATTTGCAGCTCATTGGTGAATATTGCTTTATGTGTTCCATTGCCAGTTTATGTTCCAGTTCAAAAATTTGTTGGACAAAAATGTGGCATTGGCAGTTTATGTGTTCCATTGGCAGTTTATGTGTTCCATTGGCAGTTTATGTTGCCAGTTTATGTGTTCCATTGGTGAATATTGCCAGTTTATGTGAACATTTCCAGTTTATGTTGCAGTTCAAAAATGTTGCAGTTCAAAATTGTTGCAGTTCAAGAATATTGCCAGTTTGTGTTGATGAACATTTGATTTCCAAATGTTGCAGTTCAAAATGTTGCAGTTCATTTTTATGTGTTGATGAACATATGATCTGGGTTGGAAACATGTCAAACATGATTTTGATTTCCAAATGTTGCAGTTCATTTGCAGTTCATTATTGCTCATTGGCAGTTTACATTTGCAGCTAACTGCAGTTTACATTGGCAATTTCCAAATGTTGCTTTGATTGGAAACTTTAATTGTAAATCTTGATACAAAACATGTCAAATATGATCTTCATCACATCCGTATTTCTTAAACGAATAACTTAAATAGTACTAAACATGTCAAAAATCCTAAAATAAATTGCAACATATGTATGTTGAAGCATGGTCTGGGTTCAGTTGCTGCCACCGTCTCTGTCGATCCTCTTGGAATAGGCTGTAAACCTTGGCCTCGATGCTCCTTTACTTCTTTCATTAAATTCCACATAAGAATTTGATAGTGTTCTGAAAGTTTCTCATCCTCCCATAGTAGAAAACCACAAGAATTTGTTGGATAATTTGCACACCCGTAAAATCTTCTTCCAGGATTGGTTGGTGTCCATGAAGTCTTCAGTGGACTAATTAATCCACAATAGCAACAAATTGTTCTTCCGTAATTCCTATTTGGACGTCTTGAGAACGAAGATTGAGAGCTACTAGCCATAATTTGCAGTTGGATTGGATATCTGTAGGTAAGAAAAAATTTTAACACATTAGATTATAGCAAATAAGTAAAATAAAAGGGAAGAAAGAAAAAAAATTAAACGTTATTTTTCCTACAGCCTACCGGATTAATAGGTAGAAAATAGAAAATGTGTGTTTTAAGTGTAATGTTTCAAACAACTTTCCACTATGCTATATATAGAGAAGGAATAGAAGAGCTGCTGTGCCCAACGGTCAATTGGAGGGGTAATTTGGGGAGTTGAATAATTTCTCTCTCCTTAATTTGGTTGATAACGGCTACTTTTGACGTTAATTTGACGGAAAGGGGTATTGTGCTCAAAACAGGGTTTGCGGGAGGTGCAAAACGCGTAAGTTTTCTAAAAGGTCTTAATTTGCTAATGAGGCAACTCTAAGAGGGGTTTAAATGCACTTTACCCCCAAATTAAAGATCACTGACACGAATGATGAGGCCAAATTTGTAAGTGTTAAGTTAAATCTTCATTGACAGGCTTTCAAAAATACCATGAAAATAGTAGCCGCCTGGAGGTGATTGATGTAGAAAATGTTATCCTTCCTTCCTATATACTAGGGCTGGCTCCAGCATTTTGGAGGTCCTAGATAAGTCCAAAAATGAGACCATTATCTCTTTATGTAAATTTTATTTTTATTATAACGAAGATATATTTTGCAATCTCCTCTACTTATGCGCTTCTTCCCAATCTTTAAACAATTAATATTAGAAACTTCACAAGACAAAAAAATGACATTAGAAACTAGAAAGGAGAAAAAAAAAAATTCATTGACATATTTGTTGAGGGAGAGAGTGACTGTTTTATTTTTTTCCATAGGTTAGACATTTTTCGTGGGAATGTGAGAGAGAAGATAAAATGACAGCTTAGAAATAGGTGCAACATTTCAATTTTTTTCTTCTTCTCATGAATGATTTATTTAATAATTCTTCAGGCAGCCACAGCTTCTCCATGTCCACATTTTTTTTTCTCTGGTATAAAATAACTATAAAAAAAAAAATTGGAGGCCCCTGAGGGGAGGAGGCCCTAGGCGGCTGCCTAGCTAGCCTCCCCCTGGAGCCGGCTATGAATACTAGCTGATAATAGAATTTATGCCAAACCAGGATTATATTTCACTATAATTTACAAAAACAAAATATAATTCATAATACTTCATTTTCAACTTTTTTTTTTTCACATCAGGATCCCATCCACTTTCGAATCAGATAATATTCATGTGCATGGGTGGATCTATATAGGATCCTAGGGGCCACGGCCCTCCCAATATTTTTTTTATAAATTTTGGATTACTATATAATTTTTTTTTACAATTTTAAAATGTATATTAGTTTGACCCTCTAATATACAAAGGATTGTTTAGTTCAAGTGGTAGTGTACTGGGCTCTCAATTTAGAGTTTACAAATTTGAGTCTCACCTCTCATATATAATTACATATTTTAAAAATCTTTTACGCATAATGTTTTGCTTCATCTTTTATAACAATTTAAAAAATATTGACTTTTTTTTTTTTTGCTTATTCTTGTTTAAATTTTAGTATATTTTTTACTATGTAAGTTTGATTAACATGTTAATTTTAAAATTTTCTATATGTAGTAGTACGATCCCTTTTTAATTTTAATTCGGACTCCGTTCCTGTTCATGTGGACGTGAATCTTGTCTTTTAAGGTCGACCTTGTATAATTTAGAAATCCGACCCACGGCCGATTCAGATACATCAAGTCAAGTTGAGATCGAGGTTCGAATCCTCGAGTCCAAATAGCACCCAACAAACAAGACAATTACACTTGCGATCACCTCACATGGCAAGAAAAACTTTGTCCACCCCCAAACCCTAGTGAGGATAGGTTTGTTGTCATGCATGCTCCAAACCCCACCTCCCAACCCAATCCTACCGTTGTTGAACCCTTTAACCTTTATCCCCCACAACCACCCCCATTAACCCACTTGGCCAGCCTGATGATAGAGGGCGGGAGAGTGGCGGTGGGACTGATATGGTGGGCCCCACAACATAAATTATTTCTTTTCTTTTTTTCTTTTTTGTGGGCGGCAAATAAGAAAAAACTCCACCCGTCCCTTCCATAAATACCCCTCACAACCCACATTCCCCACTCATATCCACAGAAAAAAAAAAGAGAGAGTTCCTTTTCAATTCTCATCTCATATTTCTTCTTCTTCTTGTCCGTTGTTGCATAGAGAAACTATGGGCAAAGAAGTGGAAGGCGAGTTCACCGCGAAGGACTACACCGACCCGCCGCCGGCGCCGCTGATCGACACGGTGGAGCTGACCAAGTGGTCCTTCTACCGCGCGCTGATCGCGGAGTTCATAGCGACGCTCCTCTTCCTCTACATTACGGTCGCCACCGTCATCGGCTACAAGCACCAGTCCGACGGCACGCTGCCGGGGAACGCCGACGCCGCCTGCAGCGGCGTCGGGATCCTCGGCATCGCCTGGGCCTTCGGCGGCATGATCTTCATCCTCGTCTACTGCACCGCCGGCATCTCCGGTACGTAATTACTTTAGATCACCAACTCTTCCAAGACATTATTAATAGAAACTTCCGAAAAATTACAGTGAAGGCTGATAAATTATTATTTAAAACAGTGTAAATATTTTTCACTATTAATTATTGTCATAGTCCTCGAGTTTTATTTTTTATTGTCCCGGACTTTCATGTTGCATCACGAACTGTTGCTACTTCCATCATTTTTATTAAATTAAAATAATAATACGTTCTCATTCTCGATCCAACCCGGATTAGATGAGACTGATGTCTCCCACCTTAGCCACTTGGGACTAAGAAGCGCAGGGATCACCGTTGCACCCTTTGTCCTCAACCTTTAGATTGTTTTACATTTTTATGCAATCTAACAGTTGACATGAAAGGTGCACGATAAAGTCTAGTAATTAAGTAGAATAATTTATGGAATTGGTTCCAATGGCACAGATTTTAATAATTTCATAACATTTCATATATTGAAAATTATAACTCTAGGATTTTCGTAGAGAAACATAATTTTTCATATATAGTTTGCAGCTGAGAGCTGGATCTGCATAACAAATTATTATTTTTTTAACTATGCTTTGAATTTCTAGTATGGGAAAAAAAATCTCCAAGTTTTATGATATATTTAGATTTTATGTGAGAGTTAATTGATTATTTTCTTTCAATTTTATAATTTTATTTTAGGAAGTGTTTTCTGTCCCTCTTTTTTCTTCTTTTTAAGGTATTTGTGAGACTCTGATCAAAAAATGTTTTCTATCGAAAGAAAGTCTAAAAATTCCACTTTTATTGTGTGGAAAATAAGTAATGACTATATAGCTGTACAAATGTATAGCTAACCAAAAGAAAGAGTATGCATATTTCTTTTATTTTTTTCTTAGATGAATAATTTTTATTCTAAATAAAGAATTAGTTTCGGTTCCTAAGCATAAATGATATTATGGTCAAAGTTTTCTAGTTATAGTCTTTACTTTAAAAATAAAAATAAAAAATAGGCCACAGTCTGACTGGATGGATTTGATCTCACGAAAAAAATAAATTATTTTATAAAAAATGGTGGATTGATATTTTTGTGGTGGTTCAGGTGGGCACATCAACCCTGCGGTGACCTTCGGGTTGTTCCTGGCGAGGAAGGTATCCCTGGTCCGCGCCGTGCTGTACATGGTTGCGCAATGCCTCGGCGCGGTCTGCGGCGTGGGCCTCGTGAAGGCGTTCCAGAGTGCGTTCTACGTCCGCTACGGCGGAGGGGCCAACGAGCTCGCGGACGGCTACTCCAAGGGGACCGGACTCGCTGCCGAGATCATCGGCACCTTCGTCCTCGTCTACACCGTCTTCTCCGCCACCGACCCGAAGCGCAACGCTCGCGACTCCCACATCCCCGTAAGCTTATATTACTATCAAAAAATTTACCGGCCTTTAATTTTAGTAGTTCTGTGCATATCTATAATTGTCAAACTTTTGGCAGTTCACTGCAGAAATTTTGGCAGTTCTAAGCTTATATTATTGCTATTTTTTTTTTACCGTCCTTCAAATTTTAGTAGTTCTGTGCATATCTATAACTGTCAACTTTTAGGAGTTCATAACTATAAAAAATTTGGCAGTTCTCAGCATAACAAAGAATGACAAAATTTTTACAGTCTAGACTGTACGTAGAAGACATGCATAAAATGGTTATACCGTGCCTTTTTTTTTTTTTTTTGAAATCCCACTCACACACACAATTGGGGGGCTCGAACCTTGCCGGCTCCTCCGAGTGTCCGCTCTAATACCACTAGGCTAGAGAGCTCGGACTTTATACCGTGCCTTTTAGTTGCATTATCTCATTTACAAGGAATTATTTTATGTGTTGGGCTCACCGTACACCCTCAACTGTTATATTGTATGAAAATACGTGCATAGATATCTCCACGTAATCTAATAGTTGACATGAAAGATACACGATGAGTCCAGCACATAGAATAACTTTTGCCATAGAATTATGAACAAAATTACCTTAGGTTCGTTACAACATATTTTGATTATGGAAAGAAATAACATAACGGAATATTTACTAAACATTGAGGTTGCTTTCAAAATTTATTTATATTATCCGCAACAATACCAAACCAATACTAAATTCCTACATTAATTAATTTGGTGAATCTATTTTCAACTGCTATTCGAATTATTGTATCCTTATAATTATAATAGTAGAAATCGAACAGTCGACATCTTCCACTACAATGCATTACATAACTCTAGAGTCGAGGATATATTTTTATTTTTTATGTTCCCACACATTTGTATATTAGTTTTTATTTTTAAACTATTCATAGTCGAGTAATATTTTGTTTCCACATAAGATTGAAAAAAAAAGGATTTGCTATTGAAGAGCCAAAAGAGAATTTTCCGAGGCAATGTATAAATACTACAAATAGACATTTTTTCTAAATATCCTAAAAGACATTTTTTTTTCCTAATATTCTAACAGGTTTGTTAGTGGTGTTGGAAGCCTAAATCAAAAAAAATATATATATATTTAATAAAATATACGAAAGTTAAAAATTTGTAAAATTTTTACATGCTCCGAAATAGCTGACTAAACAAATGCCAAACTATTTAATTTTCAATTTTTTTTTTCCTTTATCTTTTGTTTGACGTTCTGATCGCTACATATTTGTCTGGTTCTGGTTGTCACACGCGGTGGATGTGAGCACTATGTGCTCACTCTCTGTGCTTTGTATTAGTTGTCATGGACAAACAAGAATTTTTCTGGCAATGAATGTTAAATGAGAAGAAAAGGAAATGACGGAATCAAAAGGAAATGACACTATCATTAATTCTTTGTTATATATGTGACATAGACTAACAGAATTTACAGTACACATATTTTAAATTATTAGAAATGTTATAAAAGTTGAGAAGCTATGAAGTTGAAAAGCTATGGCATGTTCCAAATCTGTGAGTATCTCTTAGAGCATCCACAATAGACACGTGTCCATACTTGAAAATTGCTAGAAAACTAAGTGATACTTCAGATTTGGAGCGTGTGCTAGCTCCACTACAATTTTTGGGCCCACCAATATTAACCAATTTTATCAAACATGGAAGAAAAAAAAGAAAAAAAAAAGAGGAAAAATCTTACTAAACATGGAAGAAAAATAAAAAGGAAAAAGATGGAATATGTTAATTTGGAGTATTTGTTTGGAGTGTACCATTGTATGTCAATATCAAGGAGATACTCCAAAAGTAATAATTTAGACAATATATAATAATTTGGAGTACGTGTTTGGAGTGTCTCTACCGTGGATGCTCTTAGCTTTCTAACAATTTTCAAGTATGGATAAGTGCCAACAGCAGTCTTCAAGTGTTACAAAATTTGACTAAAGTTAAACTATAGTATTGAAATCTCTTCCACCGTGATGCACTCACCATATTTGAAGTCACCGTGATCTTCACAAGGTCATCGGACGTCATAAAAAATAAATAAATTAAATTTAACTATCAAATCTGTGCATGCATATTAGAGAGGAAGGCGGAGCTACATAAGTAGCAATTAGGGTTCACCATCCCCCACAAACTTTTTTTAATTACTAATATTTAGTTGTATGTAATTTTTTTTTTTAAATTATTCTTAAGGCGTGCATCCAATGTCCATTTAAAGAAAATGACTTAGATCTATGGCTAAAAGAAAATTCTTTACGGAAGAAAATGTCTAGCTCCTACCTTTATAGAGATGCATGTATGACCTATAATTGATGAAATGCACGCATTTGCAGGACCTATTTTCTCTAGTTAATCAATACACCAAGAGCCAAAATAGGGAGGTTGATAATTATGATAGCTGTGTGATTTTCTCTATTTTCTCTATTTTTGTTTATCCGTTAAAATTTGTACAGATGTTTACTATTTTATTCAAAAGTTTTCACGTATGAAATTAAAATATTTATAATTTTCGTCTTGAATGAAATGGTAAATATTTATACAAATTTGGACCAGTAATGGTAATCCGAGTGTAATGATAAGCTTCAACACAAATTTTGGTAGACGTAGAAAATGAAGAAATATATATTGACTGCTTGAGGTCTTAATATATATGTACTATTAAAAGCACGTACGCTGCACATAAAGTAATTTTTTTCCAAAACTTATCAAATAATAATTTAAATATTTAAATTTAAATTAAGATTTGTTTTATATATATATATATATATATATATATATATATATATATATATATATATATATTATAGTTAAGATTTATAAAAATTTAATTGTAATTTAATTGTAATTTGTTATTGATATATATATGAATAAAAGAGAGGGTATTCGATTATACGGAAAAAAAATAGTATTCGTACGAAAGAAAAAAAAAAATTAAATTTTATTTTTCATAATTTTTAAAAAATAAAATGATCCATAATATATATACCGTTTAGATTGAACTCATTTGAAATTCCAACATCGTGATAACAAGAATGTCCTTTTCCATCAATTGGATGTCACTTCATAGTCACATATGAGTCAAAAAGCAAAGAATGACTTACAATTCACTGCATGCTTTTAAAGTGCCTATGATGCATCAATTTGTCAAATTGTAGCACCTATCATCGTGTACTTTGTTATTGTGCTAATGCTAAAATGATAAAAACTTTGATACATTATGGGTATCAAAGTTTTAATATTCTTTATGTATGACAGGTGAGATCCTTCAAACTTTATGTGTATATGTATATATACGTTTTACGAAATAAAAGGGGTCTACCTGTAATACGTAGAGGGTATCAAAATTGGTATCAAAGTTTTAATATTCTTTATGTATGACAGGTGAGATCCTTCAAACTTTATGTGTATATGTATATATACGTTTTACGAAATAAAAGGGGTCTACCTGTAATACGTAGAGGGTATCAAAATTTTGATACCCCTACTTTATCAAAGTTTTTTCCATTCTAAAATACTCATATAATTCAAATCCTTTCTTTTTATTTATTTTGTAAAAAGGTTTTGGCTCCCCTCCCCATTGGGTTTGCTGTGTTCATGGTCCATCTTGCCACAATCCCCATCACTGGGACTGGGATCAATCCTGCCAGGAGCTTCGGCGCTGCTGTCATCTACAACAAGGACAAAGCTTGGGATGATCAAGTATGTTTTTTTTAAAAATTATTACTCTCTTCTAATTTATGCTCCTTAGAATGAATAATATATAATCCTTAGCTCTCAGAATTATATATTTATTTTAGGGTATTTGAATTAACTATTCTTATATTTACACTTATTATACGGACTATTCTTGCTTCGAAACTAATTACATGGACCCCCTATAGTTTCTATTTTCTATAGAAACAAATAAGGTTGACCACCCAGTGTAATATGGTTAATAAAATTTATAAGGGAGTGACATGGTCAGTATAATTATTTTCAGAATATGATAGTCCCTGTAATACTCATGAAACATAGGGATGGTCAGTGTAATTAACCTTTTATTTTAATGTACTTTTGCAAGTCGAAGGTCCTAGAGAACTGGACTTTTATGCAGCAATATAACTTTTTATAAAATATGTTCAAGTTGTACATAAGAAAACAATTTATGTTAACTACTCATATGTTTTACATTTATTACAGAAACTACTCCTACTCAGAAATTAATTATACGGACCACCCCATTGTTTATATTTTCCATAGAAAATTATAACATTAGTCATCCCTATGATTTATTAAAATTATAAAGCAGAGGGGTAGTCAGTGTAATTATTTTCGAAATATGAATAGTCTATGTAATACTCATGAATCATAGGAAGGGTCCGTGTATTTATTTCCACCAGTAAAGATTCAAATTTTTATATTACATCAAAATATTAGCATTTTAGCGAGGGTTGATGATTATATATAATCACATAGTGGAGTCTTAGTAAACAAATTGGTGATTGTAGTCAGTTGTACAGTGTCTATTTGTGTTCATCTACTAAAACTTGTGTAATCGTTTATTACCGTTCTACTCTAGAATTGTCACGTGTGAAACTAAAATCATTATTATTTTTTGTGAAATGGTGATTACATCTACACAAGTTTGATCATTAGTTTCATATGTAGCAATTATTGAATGCAATGATGAACATCCGCATAAGTTTTTTGATGGATGAGTAAAAATTTGGATAAAATCTTTGATCACATCGGGAGCGAATCCGTAAATTATGTGCATCATATATGTTTATTTTTCTATAAAATATGGAGTGGGATTTTTTATAGCAAATGACCTTATTCAAAATATAGAAACTAACATATGTCTCTATTTTTTTAAAAATTAACAAATTCCTCCATTTCTTTTATAGAACAAATAAAATTTTAAGATATACCCCTACTGTTTAACCAAAATTTTGGCTGATTTACAAATGAATGGGGGCATTTGCTAGGTTTTTAAAATAGTGGGAGCATATGATAGTTTCTCTATTTTGATTGAAAATATTTGCTAAAATATCCCATATGGATTGTTGGAATTAATGAATTAATTAATACCATAAAATATAATTAACTCTATTAACTATAGTCCCACATTGGAAAGAAAGAAAACTTTCTTTCCATATATAAAGCAACCTCTCTCTTTGATTATCATCCAAGAGATCAAGTGGTGGGCTTTATTGAGATAGATTAAATAGAGAATTTTGAGAGATAAAATTCTTAATCTATTCTCGGGCGGCCCGCTAGGCCGGGCCGGCTTGGGCTTGGCTTAGGCTTAGTCTTAGGCATAGGCCTATTGGCCAAGCCTAGCCTTGTGCCTTAGGCCGAGGGCCGTTGGTCCGTGGGCCGTGGTCTGTGGGCTGTGGGCTGTACGCTGAAGAGTTATGTTTTTTGGTTGGAGGGATACGAAGCGAACAGATGCGAGTCCAACAGGCACGCACCTACAGACTCGAGTCTGTTCGCATCGCAACCCTTCTGCATTATAAAAGGGACAGCGAACAAGAGAACAAACAATTCACTCAAGTCAATAAATCTTCTCTCCTGAGTTGATACGAGTGCAAGTGTTTCGTTGAGTTCCTGCATAGAAGTACGAGTACACAGAAGACGTACCAGTACCGAATTCAGTGTGCCAACAACAGTAAGTGTGATTTCTGATTTTGGACAGTATTCCATAAAGTACACCGGATCTTCTTTCTATAATCCGGTTGTAAAAGATACGCTGGTTTTATCCTAGGAACAACGAGATTGAAATCTTCAGAAAGAGAAGATAATCTCGAAACGTTCTAAAAGAGAGAGTGATCCTCGACTCCAAGCACGAATTGATTTTCTTTTAATAAACGTATTTCTCGAATTGTTTTCTAACAATTTTTTAGAACGTTTACTGATTCTTCTGTTAACTTTGTTACAGAAATGGACAATTCCGAGAAGTGGGAAAAGAAAGATCATGATCGCCCTTCAAAGTTCGACGGATTGAACTTTAAGAGATGGAAGTCAAAAATGAACTTCTATCTTGTCTTAAAAAAGGTCGATTACGTGCTCAAGGATGAGAAGCCCGTCCTACCGGAACTACCAACGGTAACGGAAGAAGGTGTAGAACCAGACACCAGTGACTACGATGACACCCTGATCGCACAACAAGCGTGGGAAGAAGACGACTTCAAATGTCGTCACTTCATCTTGAATGGGTTGTCCGATGCATTCTATGATCTATATCAGAATATGACATCTGCTAAAGAGGTATGGGATGCATTGCAAAAGAAATACGATACCGAAGAAGCGGGATCGAAAAAGTACGCAGTAAGCCGCTACTTTAGGTTTGTTTTTCAGAATGACAAATCGATTGTTGCTCAGACGCACGATCTTCAGAAGATTGTGCACGAGATCATCTCTGAAGGCATACCAGTGGACGAGCAGTTCCAAGTCGCTGCTCTAATTGAGAAGTTACCAAGTTCGTGGAAAGACTATCAAACTACTCTGATGCACAAGTCATCAGAGTTAACGATGGAAAGCCTTATCATCAAGTTACGGGTGGAAGAAGAGGCACGGAACCAGGATAATAAGAATGAGGTTTCTTATGTGCAGGTTTATCCTGGTCCAACTCCTAAGAGCATGAAGACAAAGAAGCCATCTTTCAAGAAGAAAGGAGTGAAGCCGAACCCTTCACAGAAGAACTTTCACACAGGTTCTAGTTCCAGGCCTCCTCCTCCTCCTGGAAAGAAAGAAATGGTGTTCAAGTGTTATGAATGTGGCAAACCAGGCCACATTGCTCGCAACTGCCGCAACAAAGGAAAGAAGAAGGAACAGATCCACAACATAGAAGAACCGTTCGTTGCCATGGTTACGGAAGTAAACATGGTTGGTGGCAACGACGGATGGTGGGCTGATTCAGGGGCAACTCGCCATGTCTGTTATGAACGTGACTGGTTCACTTCATATAGAGAGACTGATGAGCATATACTGCTCGGAGACTCCCACACCACCAAAGTGATGGGAGTAGGCGATGTTACTCTCAAGTTTACTTCTGGGAAGGCACTCATTCTGAAGGATGTGCTGCACACTCCAGAGATGCGGAAGAATCTGATCTCCGGTTACATTCTTAACAAGGCTGGGTTTATGCAAACCCTAGGTTCTGACCAGTGGATCCTGACCAAGAACGGTATCTTTGTTGGGAAAGGATTTGTAACTGATGGAATGTTTAAACTGAGTATTGAAATGAATAAATCTGATTTGGTTTACTCTGTTTGTACTTTCAATATTTGGCATTCTAGACTTTGTCATGTGAACCAAAAACTCGTATCTAATATGAGTAAACTTGGAATGATACCGAGAATTGATGTGAATACTTTTGATAAGTGCGAATCTTGCAGTCAAGCAAAGATAATCAAAACATCACACAAATCAGGTTCTCGGCGAGAAACAGAGTTATTAGAGTTAGTACACTCTGATATTTGTGAAATGGATGGAACTCTAACCAGAAATGGTAAACGGTATTTCATAACCTTTATAGAGGACCATTCCAACTATACTCAAGTGTACTTACTCTCGCATAAGTCTGAAGCAATCAACATGTTCAAAATATATGTTGATGAAATTCAGAATCAGTTTGATAGAAAGATCAAACGATTCAGAAGTGATAGAGGTGGTGAATACACTTCCCATGAGTTTCAAAGCTTATATGCTTCAATGGGAATAATTCACGAAACCACTGCGCCATACTCTCCTGAGTCAAATGGCAAGGCAGAAAGAAAGAATAGAACTCTTACGGAATTAATCGTAGCAATGCTACTTAGTTCCGGTGCACCAAAATCGTTTTGGGGAGAGGCTCTATTAACAGTGAATCATGTGTTAAATCGCATTCCACGTGCAAACACTGAGATATCCCCATATGAGATTTGGAGAAAGAGAAAGCCTAATGTTAATTATTTCAAAGCATGGGGATGTTTAGCATATGTTCGCAAACCAGATCCGAAAAGATCAAAGTTAGCAAACAGGGCTTACGAGTGCGTGTTCATTGGTTATGGAATTAATAGCCGCGCTTATCGATTCTTTGATCGTACTAGCAATACAATCATAGAGTCAACGGATGCCGACTTCTTCGAAGACAAGTTTCCTTACAAGATAAGGAATAGTGGGGGTTCCACTAGTAGTGAAAATGCTACGAATAGTGGGGGTATAACACATACCCTACCTCTGATTGAGAATACTCCTCTTCCAGAAATAGCAAACGAAGATCCAGTCATTGTTGGTGGAAAACATGCTTTATCCACAAATGATAACAATGATATGGGAAGAGGAAAGAGAACAAAGAGAGTCAACTATAATGATGATTATGTTTACTCTCTAGAGGCAGATCCCAACACAATAGAAGAAGCATTGGCTTCTGCCGATGCTGCTTCTTGGCAAGAAGCTATCAAAGATGAGATAGAATCATTACGATCAAATGAAACATGGGAGATAGTTGAATTACCTCCTGGTTGTCGTCTCATTGATAGCAAGTGGATCTTCAAGAGAAAACTTAAAACTGATGGAACGGTTGATAAATTTAAAGCAAGACTAGTAGCCAAGGGATATGTACAGAAAGAAAATGTTGATTTCTTTGATACATATTCTCCTGTTACTCATGTGACGAGCATTAGAGTTCTATTATCGATCGCCGCTATACATAATTTGATTATCCATCAAATGGATGTAAAAACAGCTTTTCTAAATGGTGATTTAGAAGAAGAACTCTACATGGCTCAGCCTAAAGGATTTGTGATTCCAGGAGAGGAACACAAAGTTTGTAAGCTAACCAAGACCTTGTACGGTCTTAAACAGGCTCCCAAACAATGGCATGATAAGATAGATCAAATGTTATTATCTGGTGGATTCAAGATAAATGAGGCAGATAAATGTTTGTACTATAAGGAAACAGGTGACTTATGTACAATGATATGTCTATACGTAGACGATCTACTCATTTTTGGATCAACTATTGAGTTGATCAATGAGACTAAAAGTCTATTGAGTCAGAACTTTGATATGAAAGATATGGGTGAAGCAAATGTCATCCTTGGGATGAAAATCACTCGTACTGACTCTGGAATCTATCTCGATCAATCTCACTACATTGAGAAAGTATTGAAAAAATACAACTACTTTGATCGGAAACCCATTTGCACTCCAAGTAACTCCCAAGTTAAACTTTTAAAGAACACCGGAGATGCAATACGGCAACAGGAGTATTCCAGTGTGATTGGAAGTCTCCGTTACGTAACAGACTGTACTAGACCCGACATTGCTTATGCAGTCGGAGTTCTATGTAGATTTACCAGTAACCCAGGTTCAGAGCATTGGATTGCAATCGAAAGAGTAATGCGTTATTTGAAAAGAACCAAGAACTTAGGTTTACACTTTGGTCGGTTTCCCGCGGTCCTTGAAGGATTTAGCGACGCAGATTGGAACTCATTTTCGGATGATTCCAGAGCCACAAGCGGATATATCTTTAGTATCGCAGGTGGAGCAGTATCTTGGAGATCCAAGAAACAAACGATATTGGCCCAGTCGACTATGGAGTCTGAGTTGATAGCGCTAGCTGCAGCTAGTGAAGAGGCAGATTGGTTGAGAAACCTTCTGTCGAACGTACCTCTGTGGAGTAGGCCTATACCACCGGTACTGATTCATTGTGATAGTACTTCTGCAATAGCATTAGTAACGAACCATTACTACAATGGTAAGAAGTTAGCAATTCGACGCAAGCACAATGCGATGAGAGAATTCCTGTCCTCAGGAAAGGTAAGAATTGACTACATCAGAACAGACATCAATTTGGCAGATCCTTTGACGAAAGGATTATCTAAAGACAAGGTCTGGAGCACATCGACAAGGATGGGACTAAAGCCCATTGGCAGAGTCTCAGGTGGGGGAAACTCTACTTAGTTGACTGGAGATCCCAAGATCTAAGTTCAAAGAGAAAAACAAACCATTTAGTGATATTGAAAGATCATGTAAGAAGTTCTTGAAACTTCAAAACAATGTTCTATCCTGATGTGAATGATTTACATGATTACACTTGTATTGAATGAATGGATGAATTTTTGATATACAAATTCTTAATGAAGACTATTCTCAAGTTTGAGAGGGGTACTACTACAAGAATACTCTTGATAGTCATCACCAAGGTGATTGTGGAAGTGTGGCCGCTTCCTATGAGAATGGGCTGATTCTCTAGAGCTTTCTACCTAACTAGGATATAGCACAGGGCCATATTAGTGCTAAGCAAAGAATGAACGAATACTCAGTAGACCCATGTGTGACATTCCTTCACCTCAGAAAGCAGGATAGTAAGTTCAAGACTCTGTTCACTTATTATCCTCTGTTTTGTTGTTTGTTCACTATGAAGAGTTCAAGTCGAAGTACACTCTCACTGATGCATGGTAATACAAAGATAAAGAATAAATCACTTATGTCTTCCATCATATTTTATGAGTGGGGGATTGTTGGAATTAATGAATTAATTAATACCATAAAATATAATTAACTCTATTAACTATAGTCCCACATTGGAAAGAAAGAAAACTTTCTTTCCATATATAAAGCAACCTCTCTCTTTGATTATCATCCAAGAGATCAAGTGGTGGGCTTTATTGAGATAGATTAAATAGAGAATTTTGAGAGATAAAATTCTTAATCTATTCTCGGGCGGCCCGCTAGGCCGGGCCGGCTTGGGCTTGGCTTAGGCTTAGTCTTAGGCATAGGCCTATTGGCCAAGCCTAGCCTTGTGCCTTAGGCCGAGGGCCGTTGGTCCGTGGGCCGTGGTCTGTGGGCTGTACGCTGAAGAGTTATGTTTTTTGGTTGGAGGGATACGAAGCGAACAGATGCGAGTCCAACAGGCACGCACCTACAGACTCGAGTCTGTTCGCATCGCAACCCTTCTGCATTATAAAAGGGACAGCGAACAAGAGAACAAACAATTCACTCAAGTCAACAAATCTTCTCTCCTGAGTTGATACGAGTGCAAGTGTTTCGTTGAGTTCCTGCATAGAAGTACGAGTACACAGAAGACGTACCAGTACCGAATTCAGTGTGCCAACAACAGTAAGTGTGATTTCTGATTTTGGACAGTATTCCATAAAGTACACCGGATCTTCTTTCTATAATCCGGTTGTAAAAGATACGCTGGTTTTATCCTAGGAACAACGAGATTGAAATCTTCAGAAAGAGAAGATAATCTCGAAACGTTCTAAAAGAGAGAGTGATCCTCGACTCCAAGCACGAATTGATTTTCTTTTAATAAACGTATTTCTCGAATTGTTTTCTAACATGGATTCCACTAATTATGAGTGTTATTTTTTAAAATACTATAATTCATATTTTTATATGAGAGAATATATTTGATACTGAAGAGCAAATCTATTCTTGATCATAACACATGGAGAATACGATAACAAACACCCACTTGGGATTGAGCACCTCTCTATGGTACCACCTAGTGCCAACACAAACCCTCCTATTTGTTCGCGGAATCAAGATGTTGGAAAAGTAAAGTGATTACTTTTCTATATTTGGGAGCCAAAACAACTGAGTAGAAAAAAAAGAAGTGATACACAATGGATGGAAAATTAGGATAAAAAATAATTTTAAAGGATTATTTTTTTACATTGAAATATTCACTTTATTTTTCATTTTTTTTTGACATGTTCAAACATCGAAAAGAACAATGGAAATTATAATTTCCTAAAAAAAAACCAAAAAATCTATTTCCTTTCCATCTGCTCCGCGAACCAAAGGAGCCCTATATCTAAAAGCTATAGCCCAGAAGAGATTTGAAAAGACGCAAAGATTGCTTGTCCTTGTCCACTAGTTGGCCCATTCCACCATGCGGTGCTGCCTCCTCGCATGCTTGTCATAGCACTATCAACCCACATGGCGAGTTGAGGGGTACCCTCACAATCATGTGGGTATTTGTACACAAAACACATGGTGCCAGTATATGTCCAGTCTGTCCTTTTAGGTATGATCAGAACGCCATCCTAGTGTGTGTGTGTGTTAATGGCTCATATAATAGTTGAAATTAAAATTTGGATGTGTGTGTGTGTGTGTGTGTGTGTGTGTGTGTGTGTGGGTGGGGGGGGGGGGGGGGGGGGGGGGGGGGGGGGGGGTGGTTAATAATGGCTCATATAATAGTTGAAATTAAAATTTGGATTTTTATAATATTCGAAATTAGTATTTGAATTTTAAAATTATTGTTCCATTTGTGAGCAGTAATTTTAAAATCCAAACACTAATGTCAGATCTTTTGGAAACTCAAATTATAATATCAACTATAACGTGAGAATCTATTACTAAACAATCATATTTCTATTTTTTTTGTGCTCTCCTTTGCGTTTGGGCAAAATTACTTTCTTTCAAATGGATTTGGGTTGAGTTTTGGATTTTACATAAGATGTTTAAATCAAGGTTTACAATATCGGTATCGAGATTAGTATTGAATTCTTGCTATGAGTATCGGAATCGATGGTATTGACACTCTCAATTTTTCGGATCGGAGTATCAGATTATTTTTGATATCGAAAGACAAAAAATTACTAATAAAAAGTAAAAATTTTGTAAAAAAATATTTTATACATTTAGGCATAATTTTATGTTTTTTTTGTATTGTTTCTTACTAATTCTGAAATTGAATGAAATAATAGTCACCTTTTCCGATTAGTTTACCTACGACGCTCGATAAGTTCTCTTATTATATGCTTTTATAAAAACATTTCTGACTGGTCTTTTTCGTTCAACTCTTTTGTCGAATTGAATGACAAAAAGATTTCCAATGTCCATATCAGTCAGTATCGATATCGACCAGTATCGAATCGGGACATATCAAACGGTAGCGGTATCGGCTGTATCGACCGATACTACAAACTATAGTATTCTAGAATAATTGGATCGAGATTATCGTTCATCTTCTTTTTTCGCGTTGCTAACTTTTGTTTCGCGTGTGGTGGCAGTGGATCTTCTGGGTCGGACCCTTCATCGGTGCGGCGATCGCGGCAGCATATCACCAGGTTGTGCTGAGGGCAGGGGCAATCAAGGCTCTGGGATCCTTCAGGAGCAACCCTAATGTGTGAGTGATACCCGTCCATCATTGGCATTGGCATGGAAGTTGTGAAAGAAGGAATAAAGGAATTGAAACATTTCAAGTGTAGATAGTAGGACTTTCCTCTCTCTCTCTTTAGTGGTGGGGTGTGGGTGTGCTATCTAATTCTCATGTTCTACTTTGCTTAGCGTTTGTGTGTACTTGTACTATTTTATTATTCACAATACCGATTGTTGCCACTTCTTCAATTCTTGTTGTAGCAAATCTCGTATGTCTATATCTTGTTCTTCCATTAATTATCCGATGTAGGACAAAATCTTCCTTAGCTCATGTATCCAGATGTGTCCGAGCAACCGGAAGAGACAACATATTGTAACCATGTTTTGGTCTAAAGATACGGTAAACCATACCATCGAAACCACACCATTATCGTGCGATCCACCCTCCTGCAATGCGCATGACTATGCACATTTTTGGAGACGGAGAAACCTGAAGGTTACTGATATAATATTAAAAGAGGACCCTTAAGGGTCTCCTTGGTAACGGTGTTTTCACCGGTTTTGAGGTATTTTTGAACCGACCGTTTATGAAAATTTCTGCTTGTTAATTTTTTGAGGCACTGATTTTGGTCGGCTCAAAAATCTTCCAAAACGGTGTAATGTATTTTTGGGTGGCTTTATAAACACTCCAAATCGGTAGGTTTTGAACGGCTCTATTTTTTTATTCCATTTATATCCTCACAAAATATATATAATTATAACTACTGATACCCTTCCCTATTTAATCTATTCGTGTAAAAAACTTTCGGAACCGCTCGTTAGTGAATTACCAAGCATGGATTGGACTGGTTTAAAAACCGTTACTTAAAAACCACCCAAAATCGGACACTTCATAACCGCTTATAACCGGTACTCTAAAAACACCTCATAACCGCTACCCCTACAATTGCCAAGCTGACCCTAAAGTAAGTCAAGTGCCCTCTCCCATATATTAGGGTGAGCGTTCTGTTTATTCCGTATTAGCCGAAGCGAAATAGTCAAAGAATTTCTAAAAGTCCAAAGCCGAAATTGAACCAAATAGCCAAAACCGAACTGGACTGCAGCGATAATCGATTTGGTATATTCGGTTGGACTATTGTTATACCAGACAAAAGTTAAAATTATGGTTAAATTATATTAAAAAAATATAATTTATATTCATATAATTGTTGTACATCAAAGTTGGGGCTAATTAAGTTATCAAAGTTAGACTTTAAAACACATACAAACAATTATTGTTGAAAAATATACAATTGTTGCTGTCAAAATATACATAAAAACATACACATTTTTAATCACAAAATATGCATAATTTTGAAATTATTTACATAATTGCGTAACTTTATTCAATATTCGGATTTGGATAGAAACCAAAATCAAAGCCAACTAAGAAAATTTAGTACTTTTACGAAAATCGAACTGATTTTTTTTTCTTCTAACCTAATCGAAATTTTTATTCGATTTGGTTCGGTTATTGATTCCAAAATGAAATTTTGCTCACACCTATCATAAATCGGCTGTGTCTGGGGTAAGTTATTGTGGAAACTTTATACCTCAACCCTGAGTAAAGAGGAAGAACATGATCGCTTGAGAGACGACGAAGAAGAAGAGGAGCCCCTACTCTTTGAACTTAGGACTGACATGTTAAAAACAGTGGAGGAGTACATATATGAGTCCATTTTTGTTCATCCACCAATACCATGATGTTTGTTCATCCTCCAATCACATAGAGACATGTGGCAAATAAAATCACAAACCTATTTTAGAGAGTATACAAAATTATTCTTAGGCCTCGTTTGGTTCGCAGAATCTCCCGGTTGGAAAAGGAAAGTGATTACTTTCCTATGTTTGGGTGCCCAAGGAATTGAGGAGGAAAGGAAAGTGATTTCCAATGGAAGAAAAATTAGGAGGAAAAGTGATTCCATCCATCCAAGGAAGGAATCACTTTTCCACATTGAAGTATTCACTTTCCTTTCCAAATTCCTTGGCATTGCCAAACATCGAAAAGAAAAATCAATAGGAATTAAAGTTTTCCAAAGGAAAGGAAATGACAAGGAATTGATTTCCTTTCCCTTCCATTCCGCGAACTGTCACGACCCGTACCCTAGAGTAAGGGCACGAGAAGTGGGTACGTCCAGTATACGCCGCAGTGTCGGCGGTAGAACACTGTCCTAGGTTACTATCTAATCAACAACTCACGCAATTATATAATGTACTTGTCAAATCTTAACTCCGAACGGAGGACAAGTATAGATATAATGAATCTTAATCACAGTCTAAGCACGATAAGATAACAAAGAAGTTTATAACTAAAGACTAAATAACGACATTTATAAACTACTAAATAATAATATCTCAAACAAACTCAAATACAAACTCGTATCTCAAGTTATTACAATTCAAGTTCTAAAACATAAAAACTAAACCAAGTCTACTAGCTAGTCTTCCGATCACTCCTGAGTGTCGGGGCCAAAGGTAGCTAAGCCATCTCCTGCTCCAAGGCAAGTAGGGCAATTATCCTCAGGGCAAGCATCTGTAATATTTTCAACAGGTCCAGTCAGGATAGGAACGAGTACAATTCATCAAGAAATCCCAAGTAAATGACAGAGAACTATAAAGCAGTTATAGACAGTTGTATTGATGAATATGGCAGTTTAATTTTTCAGGTGATGGTATAGAGAGACAGAAAAAGTACAAAGAAAGTAAGTAACTAAACAAGAAGAGAAACATAGCAAAGAAGACTGTAAAAATAAGATCTAGCTGAACTAGAGCAACATAATGAGTTCAGATGGTACAATATAAGTCGAGTGTAATCCCAAAGTGAGTCTAATATAAGATGAGTCGAATGTGATTCTAATCATTGTTCTAATAAGGTGAATCGAATAAGGTGATACGAATAAGGTGATACGAATAGTGATTCACAATGTTCTAACAACAATTCGAATAAATTCTCCAAGTGTATTTTAAAATACTTAGTTAGACATGTAAACGGCTAAGGGTAAATCCGGCACATCACACACCTTGCCGGGTGTGGAATGGCTATCGTTCGAATATATTCACAGGGGGTGGTTCGAATAGTGGGAATGTTCACATGTCTAATCAAGTATTTCTCCGCCCATCTAATACAAATGAATCCAAAATCCTACACATTAACCGAATAAAATCCAACCAACATATGAAGATACGAATAGGTGGTTCGAATAGTGATTCGTATGGTGATTCGAATAATAGAGGTAAGACGAGTAAGTATGTGTGTCGTATACATGGATTCAAAAATAAAAATACATGTTTGTAACAGAGAATCACATACAGCTAACTAGAACTGAAATACAGTAATTGACAAATAAATGAGAGAACTATCAGAGAATGTACTCACCTGATACTCTGAAAAGAGTAGTGTAATATCAGATGCCTGCACCAGAGTCACAATGTCCTAAACAGAGTAATACAGGTTATAACATGTTCAATATAAGAAAAATAAAGGCTACAATGCAAACTATATGATTTCTAGGTCAAACTAGGTCAAAGTCAACTCTAAGTCAAACCTGGTCAACTGTCTAGGTCAAACTAGGTCAACAACAAGACTACCTTGGTCAACTGGTCAAACTTAGGCTAGCAAGAGTCAATCTACCAATCTAGGTCAACTGGCAAATCTTTTAAGTCAGTTTGGGATCAAACTAAACATATTCCAAGTCATCACCTACTTGTCATATATTCTACCTATATTATCCATGTAAAAATCCTAAGTCTAACCATTTCCTATAGGACAAAAGTATAACTCATATCTATATACCTATTTTACCTCACCTTTATACCTATCCATACTCAACCAATAT
This sequence comes from Iris pallida, assembly GCA_029216955.1. Classification (NCBI taxonomy): domain Eukaryota; kingdom Viridiplantae; phylum Streptophyta; class Magnoliopsida; order Asparagales; family Iridaceae; genus Iris; species Iris pallida. The sequence continues at coordinate 1,428,279 of JANAVB010020800.1, read as the reverse complement.
CTCAGATATCAGAAATCAGTTCAACTCAAAACCTCAAACTGATATCCTAAGAACTAACATCTCAAAACCACTTCCTATGACACACATCTATCTAACAAGTTCACAAGTAATTATCTAGACAACCTTACATCATATACATTTAGCCATAACTCACATAGACATATATATATATATATATATATATATAATATATATATATATATATATATATATATATATATATATATATATATTATATTTATATATATATATATATATATATATATATATATATATATATATATATATATATATATATATATATATCTACAACATATTCCCACAAGACTAACCTCAACCCACATATATGCATTACATATACCTATCTAAGGTGAAGACTAAATAAACCAGCTAACTGGTACCCACAAAGAAGTAAGTCCTTGTCCAATGCTGTCTACTCAAGCACCCAACAGTCACCTCTAAATAATACTAACATAACTAACCTACCACTTATCTTGAGCCACAAAACACACTCTAAATACCTATAAACACAACATACACACATGCAGTGTTCCCCACACCAAGAACAGAGGGAGGGGTACTGCTGCACTTCAAAATATAGCAGCTGCTGCTCTCTGCTCTACAAGTGTTGCTGTCAAGGATGCCTACTTTCCTTCACTGAACTAATTCCTTATCTTCCTGTTTTCAATGCACAGGGAATAGATATTCCTATTCCCAGGTAGCTACTGCTACCTTAGCTGCCTGCTAATGCCACTTGTTGCTAGCCTATTGCCTAAGCCCATGCCATGCATCCTAAGCCAAGGAAGAACAAGTAGCTTAATGCCACTGTTACTGTGGCTGCTACTAGGCAGTGTGCACTCATGTGCCACTGCCCTTGCTACTGCTGCTGTTAACTCCTACTACTGATCCTAAACACAGGAATCCCCAATCTGAGATCCATTTGGAAATCTAAAACCTACATCATAAACCAATTCAACCAAATAGTAATTGAAAACCTAAATAACTATGAACCACATCCTAATATCTAATCATACCTACACATTCAAACTTCTTAAATGAAACTAAAAGAAACTTACCCATATATATACATTCAGATTTATGAATCTACCTTCACATCTAAGCTTATACTTAAACCAACAAAACAATACATATATAAAATTGAAACTAGGAATAGTCAAACCATTGAACCCAAAACATGAACCTATCTCAGTGAGTATTACAAAATTGAAATCAAGAAAAATTCCAAATCAGTCTAAACACAGTGCACATGAATGACAATGCATATGTTTAACCCCCACACAAATTCGAAAACCCCATATCAAAATCTCAGGAATTTCAATAACTGAAATCTCATTAAAATCATATGAAAAATTCAGTCTAACCTTTCATTCTCAGGATGGAATCAATTTCAGTTCTCAGTTAAGTTATCAAATTTCGAAATGAAACTCAGGTTCACTTTTGAGTTCTTTGAAACACATGTAATGGCAGTTCAAAATACCAGTCCAAAACCAATTGAAAATCCATTTCCCAACACCAATCAATACACAACCATATCAGTAAACTATGACACAAGTAAATGGATTTATTTGGCAGTTTAAATCATTACAACAGTTAAAAAAAATACAATTAAAGCTCAGGTTTCAAATTGTAGAACTGTGTATCAGGCTTTTTAGGAAAATCATTAATTCGAATCAAATTAATCATCTAATTTACAATTAATAGGTTGGTAATCAGAGTACTACATGTGCATGTGTCTAGCAGACCAATATGTGTCAAAAATCTGGACACAAACGTGTCCAAATACTCAATACACACACAGACACTAAGACGTACACAGACAGCCTCGTGCACGTGTGCGAGTCGGTCTAGGACACGACACACACAACCTAGGATCTCGTGTACGTGTCAGTAGTTAAGTGGGGTGTCAGGGTAGGTGTCTAGGTGCCTGAGTCGTGTCCACGAAGTCGCATGTCTACGTACGAAGCGCGTATCAGTAGGAAATTCTGCGCGCTGTGTCTGTGTACAGGATCAGTGCACTCACGATTTCTCACTCGACACGACACGACTCGACACGAAACTTTGGGGGAGTCTTGACAGACATTGCCCCTACTCCTATGTCAAATTTAACGTGTCCTCGTGTCGTGTGTAGGAAGAAATAGGGGTCGGGTAGCAGGATATGTAAACGGGGCGTCGTGCAGCGAGTTCGTATTCGTTTTGGACACGGACACGACACGAAAGTCGACTCAGTCCTCACGAAATCTAAAGCACATTCATAGGGCTATAACTTTGTTCAATTAGTTTTTGAAAATAAAACCATTTAATTATCACAAGTATTTTATCAAACACCTAGGAGACACTATGACACGTGTCCGATACGGACACCAAACGGACACGAATTCCACCCAAATTTCGGGGACACCTAGGGGACTCCTAGATCTAGCCCTACATGCAAGAAAACAGAAATTTAAATCAATTTAGAGGATTTTACCTATATGTGCAAAAAGCTTAAAAAAGCTTCAAATGGGGGATTCCTCCTCTTGATGCCAAAAGCTCCAAATTGACCCAAAGCTGGGATTAAATCCCAAGATCAGAAGGTATGAGAGTATTAGGTTCTAATGCAAGAAACTAGGATTAAAAAGGAATTAAAATGGATTTATGGAGATTTTTAGAAGAGGAACAATTACCTTTCTTTTTCAATGTTGAAATGAATGAAAGAAGGAGGCAAGTCCTAGAGAATAAGTGTTTATATAGGGTAGGGATCCCTATGGCTGGTCATAAAGGAAGGAATTAGGGTTAGGATTTCCTAAAATGGCCCATGGGCTTAGGTTATGATTAATCAAGTCATGAAGTCATAAGCCATTTCATGAAACCATAAACCATGACTTAAATTCACTAAACCAAATCCCCTCATTCTAAAAATTAGTTTCTATTGACTAAAAGTAGGTTAACCTAAGTTAGACTAGGGTCACCATGGCTAGGGTTAGCTTCTAGGCTAGTTCACTAGGTCTCAACAAGTCAAGTCAACCCAGAATTCACCAATTCAATAAATCATCAAATAAATCAAATAAGTCAAAATGACCAAATACCCCTAGGCTAAAAATGATAATTAAATCATCCTAATGACATGGTTAGGCTCTAGGTCATGCAGTCTCTAGGGTTTCACTAGATGCACACCAAAATCACAAGTCATGACTTAAACCAGTTTTTAAATAGTTTAAAAATAATTAAAAATTACCAAAAATCATAATGTGAAATAAATATCAATAAATAATAATTATAATTATAAAATTTCAAAAATACCCTCATCTGGAAAACTGGTGTTACACGAACCAAACGAGGCCTTAAAGTAATTTTATTTGCCTATGTTTGTTGAATAAAAATGGACTAGTACATATTGTTACTGCTGGGGCACAATTTTTTGTTGGAAAACTGAGAAAATGAAACAATTGTAAAAACAATGTTTCAAATCAACACTTTAAGGAAGGTGATTCTGAATTACGAGAATCTAAAAAGATTTCGTAATCAACAGCAATCGATCGTAAAAAGAAGATACAATCAGAATTACTGGCAGCAACGAAGAAGGTGACTGGCGAAAGATGGAAGAACTCCTGCTGGGATGAATAATCACCGTTGCTCAAAGCTTTATTCGCCCTACATGAACAGCTTCCAGGAACCAGCAAGTTCGTCGGAGAACTTGGAACACTCCTGCTCTTCTGACTCCTCGGATGGATACGAACTCTCGTGCAAAAGCAACGCTGGTGCGGCACCTTTTCTCTCTCTTGAAGACTACTGGAAGATCCGAACTGTGTTAAAGAACATTTCTGAATTCTCTGTTACTTGTGTTAAAAAATACTTTGTAAACTTTCTGTGGTGGCTTCTCTTTCTATTCTGTAATCAACCTTGAGAGAGAGAGAGGATGCCTTATATAGGCCCTACAGCAACTGTTCGGTTACCACAAAGTTAGGGACGTGGTAAAAACCACCCCGAACATGTAGCAACCGTCCAGAACGTGCAAACGCACGTTCTGCTGCAAGTTGCGCCAACTGCGCACACCCCGCGCTCTTTGCACTCTGTGCAACAGAGTGCGCACTGCACGCACTGTGCACACAGCGCACGCAGTGCAACCAGCACACCCGCACAACCTGAGCAACCCGCGCAACTCAGCGCAATCCAGCGCAACCCGAACAACCCGCGCACCTCAGCACAACCCAGCGCAACCTGAGCGCAACCTGGGCGCGCACATAGGTAGCACAACTGGGCTTGCGCAACTGGGCATACGCACCTGGACAGCACAACTGGGCTTGCACAACTGGGCATGTGCACCTGGGCAGCGCACCTGGGCTTGCGCAACGTGGCAACGCAAGTGGCTCGTACAACGAGCGCAACTAAAGCGCACTATGCACCTAGCGACGATGCTGACGTGCTAAGTGCAAAGTGCGCCAACAAAATGCCACATTACGCCTCATGAGCCCATGAGTCCGAGTCCGAGTCGCTAAGCCCCTACGAGGCTTAGCTCCCATGGAAATAAATTTCCCAAGAGCAAAAAGCATGAATGCTTTAATTGTTGATTTTAGCCTTTTTTCTATTAGAAAAATAACCCCACATGGCAAACCCATGTGCACCTCCACACCACATGTGCATCTCCAATAATAGCAAAGCTAATATATAGAGATACAATCTCTTTGTTTTTTCCGATGTGGGACTAAAGTTTTCTAAAGAAAAAAACCAAAACTCCAACAATCCCCCACATATCTCTATATATGGCAATAAGTGTTTTCCACAGTAACTGTCCATCATGCATTAGGAGAGATGTCGCTGACGACTTGAATCTTCCCGTATGGATCAAAAATCAGACTATAATACAAGAATGGACTAAGCCTTGAATTCTGCATCATAGCTGAAATTCTTTCCACTCACATAATGTAGTTACATGTGCTTCTGGCTACACGTTAAAGGCCCTGTGCCAGCCTGGTTTCAGTGTATAATTTTGGGCGTCTACAAGTTTACCCTCAAGAGACGGCCTGATATCTCTTTTTCCATACACTATAGGTGAGTTTATTATAAAGAGACATGGCATGAAGCGCTTTGCGCTTTCCTTGCGGTGCTACGCCGCCATGACATGGCTTAAAGCCGAGGCCTTACCCCGTACCGGGAACCTCATCGTAGTGTCATACTACTGTAGCATGAGACAACCGCCTCTTTGTAGTGCCAAACTACCCAGCATGAAGACTTAGGCTCCCTTGCGGTGTTACGCCGCAACGACATGGCTTACAAGGCCGAGGCTTTATCCCTAACTGGGTACCTCATCGTGGTGTCGTGCCATTGTAACATGAGGAACTCCTCCTCTTTGTAGTGCTGACTACACCCCTCTTTATATTTAACATACAACATTAGGCTAACTGCCTATTTGCGGTGCTACGTCGCTGTGACTTGGCCTGTAAAGCCGAGACTTTATCCTATTACTGGGCAGCACCCCACATATAGGAACCTCATTGTGGAGTCACCCCACTGTAGCATGGAGTTTCACTCCTTGTAGTGCTGCTCTACCGTGCCTCCTGTAAAGCACACCAGGCATTCACTCTGCTTGAGAACTCATTAAGGCAATCAAGCCAACCTTCCCACAGGAACCGTTTTTCGCAGAAAACAACAGTAGACAACAGTGGTTATAGGTCTGTAACCTCTCCATGCCCAATAGAACATGTACCCACCGTTCCTGATATTCTTCCGATTAGTGGTCCTCCCTTGAACCAAAAGCTAGATGCCTAGTAGATAAATCTTTGAACTAATAGCATAAAACTTTATGGTAGGAATACAATAATACAATATCAGAATGCCTTCAAGCCCATTTTACAAGCTGTGTCATCGACCAGTTGGCACTTGAGGCCCTTGGTGAACGGATCCGCCAGGTTCTCCTGACTCCGAACATCAATTACTGCAATAACACCTCTCTTGATAAGATCGTGTACTGCCCTGTGCTTCAACCGTACAGTCCTCTTCTTCCCGTTGAAGAGGTCATTTAATGCCACCGCTGTAGTGCCCCGACCCGCAAGATGCCTTATGATGGATGGTTGGTTCGTGAGGCCTTGTTGGACTTGGGATTATGCGAGGGATCGCTTGGAAGTCTATGTGATCGTGGCGGAAATCGTCCTATAAATGTGAGTAGTGTTGAACCTTTCAAAGATCCTTTAGCTTCACGCTTAAAATAAGGATAGTATGCTATGTTTCTTGTTGAATTGCTCAATAACACCTTGCATAGAATTTGGAAAGATAATGAAAGATAATAATCACATGAACGTAAACTGTTGTGGCTAAGTGAATTGTATGCTTGTACACTGCTGCGATGAATTGTATGACAGGTGAAGGCAAAGTCCCAAATACTTGGGCATGTGAGTATATCGAGCTTTGGCTCAATGAATAGATGGCAAAACAGATGTTATGACCCAAGTACTGGGCAGTGAGTATGCTTGAATTGCATTTGAATGAATGCATGCTAAAATAGATGCTAAGTCCCAGGAATTGGGCGGTGAGTACATTAAGTTTGATTAGAAAGATGCGTAGTATCAAAGATGTGGCAAAAGGATTGGGTAACAACATTCTATTATCCTGTCGCCGATGTAAAATATTGATTACGCCAAGACCCTGGATTGGACAGATGATAATGTGAGCATTGGCTCAAGGCAAGATGGCTAGATGGCAAGATGGTAATACGAATGAGAATGATGGTTTTGCCTAGTTTTTCCTTATCATGCATTATATGTTTTCTTTTTAGATAAGTTGCATATAGTTGCATGGTCATGGACAACTTGTCGACAAGGTGGTTTCTCGAACGGTATTCCTGGGCCACGAAACCCGGTTCGTCCTAGGGGAAACCAATACCGAAGTAGTGGCAGTACTGAAGTAGTAGCACGGTATACAGGACTTGCAGTGGGGCTAGCTACCTGCACTGGCAAGGGCGCTGTATACCTGTAAGACGGTCCAGGATGGCGTGTCGCCAGTGACCTTCATATAGATAGGTCAGGTGCTAATGATGTCTTATGCAGACAGAGTAAGTTATTACTCAAATACAGGGAAGGATGTCGGCTGTTGGTAAGAATCACCTGAACGGTGATATTCATATTGAATCATGATATTGTTTCTAACAATGTCTTGTGCAGGCAGAGTAAGTATTATAAATGTACAGGGATGGCTACACGATCGTGGGTAAGAATCACCAAAGGGTGATAACAGTATGCTTTTAATTATGTTGGCTATGAGAATTGCATGCTTTACTTCTTGTCGGCTATAACATGAAATTGACCCTAAGGCAACGAGAAAGACCATTGATAATAATGTTCTGTAACATGATTACTTAGTGCTGCCTTCTTAGGTGAGTTGGGCCAGCACCGCTCGCCAGTATATTGATGATGTACTGACCCACGTTGTGGGCAATATTACAGGTGTTTGCTTGGGGGAAATCCTGTGAATCAGTGCTTGGCATCGATGAATCGGATGGGTGTGCAGAAGCTCTTCTTTCAAGATGATGTCTTCTGCTATACGGGACATAATGTATGGAACAGGGGAACTCAGTTGTACCAGTGAGATTGTAGCCATATTGGCATGTTCATTGTAAAGAAGTCGGTATATTCAGTTGTAGCCTAAAGGGCGAGTGTATACATTCAGTCGGCTATTTAAGAGCCTTGTAAACAGTTGTAAACTCTGTATTCCGCTGCAAGTCTTGTAATCCATTTTGATTATCAATAAAGAGATACATTTCTATATAAATTATATGACTTCAATTTATCTGCTTGGTTTCGCTGCCTTATTGATGTTTTCTGAGAACTACCAGGAACTGTAATGGTTTTGCCTTGTACAAGTGCAATCTAGACTTGTACGGCATCACGCCCAGTGGCTTGTTTTCGATCCTCCGGGATCGGGGCGTGACATAATGGTATCAGAGCACGGCTTTACGTCCTTGGATTCCTATTCGATTTGTTTCGAATCAATGTTGCTATTAAGATGATTCTAAGCTGCTTCCGCGATGATTCAAAGATTGCTTCCACGATTATTCAAAAGTTGCTTCCGCGGTGAATCAAAGTTGCTTCCGCGAATACTCAAAGTTGCTTCCGCGATGAAATCAAAGTTGCCTCTATGATGATTCGTAGTGCTTCTGCGATTGTTCTGTGTTGCTTCCAAACTATTCTATGTTATTCCCTTGACTGAAAGTCCGTTGATCATTCTAACCTCTCACTGGGTGTTCCATACAATAAGTCTAAATATGTGGGCTGTGATATGTGTGCTTGTTGAATTTCTAAAAGATACCAAAAAGAATAACAATGATGCGATGCTATAATAAGTTTGTGATGTATGCTGGATATCTTATGTATGGGATTTTTTTTTGAGTCGATTGTTATGCAGCAATCGACCGTGGGTGATGGCTTGGTATGTTGGAACAGAATGTGCATGGATTTCAGTGAATGGGAACCGACAGAATCATGAGTCGGTATTTATGGTCAGCATAACCACTGCAGGATGGATTGTTCATGTTAGACGTTGGTTTGATGTGAGAGAATATTGTGTCGGAATGGCTTGAGCTCTGTGTGGTATATTGCATATACCCTCATCGTGATAAGATGTCCCTTGACCCTTGATGTGTTTATGATTTTGTGATTGCGTTACCTATAAGGTATTGGATGGTATCGAGTCGTAGCTGAGCTTACGATTTATGCATGTTGGCTAGGCGTGTTCCTTGATTGTTAAGTTGAATGACCCGTTGTGAGATTTTGATGTGTTCGGGTGAACCATCGCTAGACCTTGTCGGTTAGTATTATGTTGGGTAATAAGAGAATTGATGATATGAAATGAATGCCTTGGTTGGGAAGAAAACAATTTCCGATTCAGGCGAAGACTGAATCAGTTGGGTAAGGAGGATGGTAGGCTCGGTAACGATAGTGTGGTGTTGCTATCGAATGATTTGCGGGAATAGCTATGGACCGAATTTTGAATGATGTTGGAATTGAGTGAAAGAAATTGCATGTTGGATATCGATAGAATTGATGGTGATGTTAGACGCTTATCAGGATGCTGCGAATGATTTAGACGATGCAGAGAGAGTTGCATCAATGACCAAAAAAAGATTGAGAATGGGATTGAGGAATAGATGATCTTAGCACGATGTGCAGTTGGGTTTGAGAGAAATTGAAGTGTCCCAAATTAACAAGTTATGATCCTTGATTATTTGAGGCATAGAGAATGAGTACTTGTCCCTTGATGCATGAAAGAGTAGATGTCCCTTATGAGAGTCGAATGGCTGAGATACAAATAAGTATCGAGGTGCAGCGATATGTAATAGACCCTGTCAAATGATGATGTTGTCGCATGGATAACAAGTTTGGTGGAATATAGAATTGTGGGATTATGACTTAGCTAATTAAGTTATGTCATATGCAATTGGATGATCAAAGTAAGAATGCTTGATGATTGGTGCTATAGGGATTGGATCGATGCATGAATAATAAATCTTCTTATAAAATCATAAGGTGATGATGCAAAACGAATATTGATAGTTAACGTGAATTGCTAATAGATGACCGTGTTGGTGCTAGAAAATTTATAAATGATGCCTCGTAAGAAATATGATTGTGTAGTTGCCTTATTTTGTTGGATAAGAGAGTACAGACCGTATCGATGATCTAAAAATATGGGAAACGAATATATCACAAAGAGACCGTAGGAAAGAGATCATAAGTGATAAACTATTGAGATAGTAATGTCGGATGATGACTCGAAATAGTTGACCCGATTGAATAGACAATTTGAGTACGATATGAGGATACAAGTTGGATCGAACAGATGCTATGTCTATGCAAATGGAAATTGAAAGTTGAATATTCTATTGAGGAGTTTTATATGATAGCTTCGAGATTGACCCATAGAATTGTGGGATAGAATTGTTGGATAGAATTGTCGGATAGATTTGGTCGGTTGCGGGTAAGTCTAGAATGAGACTTCGTTGGGTATGACTCGAGTATGAGTACGGGTAGAAAGACTTGACCCTAGATTGTTGGCTAGTTGCCTAGATTGTCGGTTGGTTGCCTAGACTGTTGGCTAGTTGCCTAGATTGTCGGTTGGTTGCCTAGATTGTTGGCTGGTTGCCTAGAGTGTCGGTTTGTTGCCTAGATTGTTGGTTGCTTGCTTAAGTCTCAGATTGGTTGGCTATGTTCTTCAGTTGTCCGTGTTGGATATAAGTTCATAAGATTGGGGTGGCGTCCCATGTCCCTAAGTTGGTCAGACCATAGAGTTGCCCTATGTTGAGAATTGGTTGCCTCTAAGATAAGAGATAAGTATGTCCCTGATAGCTACTCATCTCATATGGGTTAGCTGAATGTCTGGTTTAGCTTAGATTAGCTGACCGTAGAGACTTGATTGTATGCTAAGTTGACTGTTGGAAAACCATAGGATGTCCCTATTAATGTTGCGTGAGTTTAGTCAGAATGAGTAAGATGTGTTGGAAGGTAGGCTTCGGGATGGAATGGATATTTGGGAAATTTTGATGTTTTAATGTTGGATGGAATGACGGATCATGTTGGTTTCGAAAATTGAGTTGCCTTGGTTGAAATATTGGAAATTGTTAGAACTGGTTGGATTGGTTGATTGATATTGAGCTGCAAAAATTGTTGGTAGTACTTTGAGATAGTTGGAATAATTTCATTGACCGGATCAAGATTGAGGATAAGTGTAATGACGGAATTGGACAGTGCATGTAGCCGAGATCGACGAATGTGAATATGAATGACCCTCAGAATTAATGTTGCTGGAATATGATAGTTGCCTATGCGAGAGGATAATATGTTGGCTTGATCAATACGAAGAAATATTTGAGTACAATGAGAAATGTTACTAGAGTGGGATGATGGTACAATTTGATGGATGAATCATGATCGAGAAATTTACAAGTTGCAAACAAAGTGTATGGATGCGAACGATGATGAGTACAAGATTTGATCAACGAGAATCGGGGTATCGAAATAAAATATGGCAATAGGATTTATCAACTTTGGTGGCATGGATGACAATGAACTTGAAAGGAATACTTGATATATCTAAGTCCGAATACTTTGGAAAATGTTGGATCGGTTGAGGAAAATGTCTTGATTTGAATTGGCAACATCTATTGTGTTATCAATTGGTTGGAGTATCGAATAAACAAAGTGGGATTATACGAGATGCTCAAAAATAATTACTGATGTTCAAAAAGGAAGGTACACCGTAACTCGTTCGTTTTCTCTATCACTGAACTTGGCTGAAGTGCATGTATTTCGGGGACGCCTAAAATATGTGTATGATTCCAACTAAGTGGTATGCTGAATTCAAACGAAGCCACAGGAAGGATTATCATGTGCTAAGGATTTGCACGAGTGTCGGAGGAAAGGTCAAAGATGGTAAACTATGTTGAATTAATTGGGATGATGTAATGAGATGGTACATTACTTGAAATTAATCGAGAGATTGTAGAAGAATATTAAATGGTGCAAGTTGATTGTTGAGAAGTTTCATGAAAAGCTTGGTTGAAGTTTTGGGGATGAGTTTTGTTTTAATTTTCGAGGACGAAACTTTTTCTGGGTGGTATATATTGTAGTGCCCCGACCCGCAAGATGCCTTATGATGGATGGTTGGTTCGTGAGGCCTTGTTGGACTTGGGATTATGCGAGGGATCGCTTGGAAGTCTATGTGATCGTGGCAGAAATCGTCCTATGAATGTGAGTAGTGTTGAACCTTTCAAAGATCCTTTAGCTTCACGCTTAAAATAAGGATAGTATGCTATGTTTCTTGTTGAATTGCTCAATAACACCTTGCATGGAATTTGGAAAGATAATGAAAGATAATAATCACATGAACGTAAACTGTTGTGGTTAAGTGAATTGTATGCTTGTATACTGTTACGATGAATTGTATGACAGGTGAAGGCAAAGTCCCAAATACTTGGGCAGGTGAGTATATCGAGCTTTGGCTCAATGAATAGATGGCAAAACAGATGTTATGACCCAAGTACTGGGCAGTGAGTATGCTTGAATTGCATTTGAATGAATGTATGCTAAAATAGATGCTAAGTCCCAGGAATTGGGCGGTGAGTACATTGAGTTTGATTGGAAAGATGCGTAGTATCAAAGATGTGGCAAAAGGATTGGGTAACAACATTCTATTATCCTGTCGCCGATGTAGAATGTAGATTACGCCAAGACCCTGGATTGGACAGATGATAATGTGAGCATTGGCTCAAGGCAAGATGGCTAGATGGCAAGATGGTAATACGAATGAGAATGATGGTTTTGCCTAGTTTTTTCTTATCATGCATTATATGTTTTCTTCTTAGATAAGTTGCATATAGTTGCATGGTCATGGACAACTTGTCGACAAGGTGGTTTCTCGAACGGTATTCCTGGGCCACGGAACCCGGTTCGTCCTAGGGGAAACCAATGCCGAAGTAGTGGCAGTGCTGAAGTAGTAGCACGGTATACAGGACTTGCAGTGGGGCTAGCTACCTGCACTGGCAAGGGCGCTGTATACCTGTAAGACGGTCCAGGATGGCGTGTCGCCAGTGACCTTCATATAGATAGGTCAGGTGCTAATGATGTCTTATGCAGGCAGAGTAAGTTATTACTCAAATACAGGGAAGGATGTCGGCTGTTGGTAAGAATCACCTGAACGGTGATATTCATATTGAATCATGATATTGTTTCTAACAATGTCTTGTGCAGGCAGAGTAAGTATTATAAATGTACAGGGATGGCTACACGATCGTGGGTAAGAATCACCAAAGGGTGATAACAGTATGCTTTTAATTATGTTGGCTATGAGAATTGCATGCTTTACTTCTTGTCGGCTATAACATGAAATTGACCCTAAGGCAACGAGAAAGACCATTGATAATAATGTTCTGTAACATGATTACTTAGTGCTGTCTTCTTAGGTGAGTTGGGCCAGCACCGCTCGCCAGTACATTGATGATGTACTGACCCACGTTATGGGCAATATTATAGGTGTTTGCTTGGGGGAAATCCTGTGAATCAGTGCTTGGCATCGATGAATCGGATGGGTGTGCAGAAGCTCTTCTTTCAAGATGATGTCTTCTGCTATACGGGACATAATGTATGGAACAGGGGAACTCAGTTGTACCAGTGAGATTGTAGCCATATTGGCATGTTTATTGTAAAGAAGTCGGTATATTCAGTTGTAGCCTAAAGGACGAGTGTATACATTCAGTCGGCTATTTAAGAGCCTTGTAAATAGTTGTAAACTCTGTATTCCGCTGCAAGTCTTGTAATCCATTTTGATTATCAATAAAGAGATACATTTCTATATAAATTGTATGACTTCAATTTATCTGCTTGGTTCCGCTGCCTTATTGATGTTTTCTGAGAATTACCAGGAACTGTAATGGTTTTGTCTTGTACAAGTACAATCTAGACTTGTACGGCATCACGCCTAGTGGCTTGTTTTCGATCCTCCGGGATCGGGGCGTGACAACCGCCGCAGTCGCCTGGTTGTCGTAGTGTATCGGTATCGTCGGTAATTATGCCCCAACTATTGGAAGATCATACATGAGCTCCCGAAGCCATTCTGCTTCCTCGGCTGCGGTATCAAGTACAAAGAAGTCAGATTCTATGGATGACCGCGAGAGCATAGTCTGCTTCTTCGACTTCCACGATATAGTAGCTCCACCCATTGTGAAAATGAATCCACCTGTGGACCTCTCGCTCTCCACCTCTGAGCACCAGCTGGCATCACTGAATCCTTCTACTACCGGCGGATCTCTGCTGTAGTACAGTGCATATGTCTGAGTCTTCTTAAGATATCTCATAACCCGTTTCACAACTTTCCAGTGTTCAGCACCTGGGTTGCTCGTGAAACGACTCAGCATTCCCACGACGAAACTATGTCAGGCCTTGTGGCAGTAGTAGCATACATCAAACTTCCGATTACGCTTGCATACTCCAGCTGCCTGACGCTTTCCCCTGAATTAGGCTTCAGCTTCAGATCACACCTGTACGGCATATCAATCCCTGGAAGATCCCGATACCCATAACGAGTGATCATTTTCTCAATATAATGAGACTGTGACAGCGCTAGTCCAGTGTCTGTCCGGATGATCTTGATCCCTAAGACCACATCAGCTTCTCCCAAGTCCTTCATACTGAACTTGCTTGAGATGAATTTCTTTATCTCCGTGACACAGCTAATATCCATACCTAGGATAAGCATGTCGTCCACATACAGACAAACGATCATACCTCTTCCATCAGCGAACTTCGTGTAAACACACTTGTCCGTATCGCTAACCATGTAGCCATTTGACCTTATAATTTTGTCAAATTTCTCATGCCACATCTTGGGAGCATGTTTAAGACCGTACAAGGATTTCACCAACTTACAGACTTTGTCTTCAAGACCCCTGATGACAAATCCCTCTGGCTGTTGCATGTAAATCTCTTCGGTCAGCTCGCCATTTAGAAAAATCGTATTCACATCCATCTGATGTATCACCATCTTATGTATTGCTGCGAGAGCAATCAACATTCTGATGGTGGTCATCCGGGCTACTGGAGCATACTTGTCAAAATAGTCAAACCCCTGCTTCTGAGAAAACTCCTTGGCTACCAACCTAGCCTTGAACTTATCAATAGTTCCGTCTGCTTTCATCTTCTTCTTGAAGATCCATTTGCATCCGATGGGTTTTGCTCCTTCAGGAAGATTAACCAACACCCAAGTGTTATTTGAGGTGATAGAATCAAATTCATTGTCAATCGTCTTCTTCCAGAAAATCGTATTTCTGGTCTTCATCGCCTCATCATAGGTAAGCGGATCTGCTTCCACATGATAGGTGACAAAGTCACTTCCGAAGTGTCACCCTTATTTTTTCCGTATTTCCCATATTTCGTATTTATATTCGTATCTGGATTTTTGGCATGTATTTTTATTTTTCTCGACTTGTGGAATTTCGGTATTTCTCGTATTTTGAGTTTTGTCTTGGCTCGGTTTTAATTGGTTTTGGGTTGGTTTGATTTAATGAGTATTGGATCACCATAGCCTATGCTACCCCTCAACCCACCACAACTCACCCTCTTTATAACCCCCACCTACCACTCTCTCTCCTCATAACTTCCACCATTAATTTTCTTCTTCTTCTTCTTCTCTTTCCTCCACAACTCTCCCAACCCTAGGCAAGTGCATCTTGCCACTACATGAGAATCCTATTTTCTTGGTCTATTGGCTAGATTAGGACATGGTGATCAACATTAGTTCTTGGCTTTTTGTGATTTGGTATCTCCATTGCTCTATATCTAAGTTTTCCTATTTTTGGATTTTGCATGGTTTGATCTATTTTATGGATGTTTATGGGTTTTGATGTTTCCATGCGGAAGAGCATTCAGTTTCACTCCAGTTGGAGCTTTGGAAATCTGGATTTGGAGTTCAGATGGCTAAGTTGTGATGCTTTGAAGCTTTGGGTTCATCATGGTCTTCTTGCTATTTGGAGAAGACAGTGAGCAGTGTGCAGAGCTTCTTAGCTTACATCACTGAGCCTTGGATACGCTTCCTGTTGGAAGCGTGTCTCCTGCGTGCGTGCTTTTGTGCATACGCAGACTTGAGCGTGCGTGACTTTTCATGTACGCTGCTCCCTTGAGCGTGCGTAAATTTTCATGTACGCTGCTCCCTTGAGCATGCGTGACTTTTCATGTACGCTGCTTCCCTTGAGCGTGCGTGACTTTTCATGTACGCTGCTTCCTTGAGCGTGCGTGACTTTTCATGTACGCTGCTCCCTTGAGCGTGCGTGACTTTTCATGTATGCTGCTCCCCTTGAGCGTGCGTGACTTTTCATGTACGCTGCTCCCTTGAGCGTGCGTGGCTTTTCATGTACGCTGCTCCCTTGAGCGTGCGTGACTTTTCATGTACGCTGCTCCCTTGAGCGTGCGTGACTTTTCATGTACGCTGCTCCCCTTGAGCGTACGTGACTTTTTATGTACGCTGCTCCCTTGAGCGTGCGTGACTTTTTATGTACGCTGCTCCCTTGAGCGTGCGTGACTTTTCATGTATGCTGCCCCCTTGAGCGTGCGTGACTTTTCATGTACGCAGCTCCCTTGAGCGTGCGTGACTTTTCATGTACGCTGCTCCCTTGAGCGTGCGTGACTTTTCATGTACGCTGCTCCCTGGAGTGTGCGTGACTTTTCATGTACGCTGCTCCCCTTGAGCGTGCGTGACTTTTCATGTACGCAGCTTCCCCTGCGTGCGTGACTTTTGTGTACGCTGCCCCCAGACCCCTTGCTTAACCCATTGGCTCTTGGAGTTTTGGTCCTAATTCTTTAAGCATGGCTCTTCTATAGCCCTGTATATTGATATTTTATTAGATATTTTACGTCCATTTTATATCCTTACGCCTTTTATCCTGAACTTGATAATCACGAATTTACTGGATATGTTTGGAATTGATAATTAAGCATGACCTGATAAGTGGCCCGTCGTGGCGCACTCCTGACTAGTACACTTGATATGATAACCTGACCTGATATATCTTGAATAGCTGTTGCGACGGCTACCTGACATGACATGACATCCTGACACCGTGGGCGATTGTGCTTGTACAAATAATCCAGTCATGTCTTACATCATGTCTAGGAGGGGACTCCTGAGTACCACGGTCAGAAGTACCTACGAAATTGGACTAAGGTTAATAATTAGTATAATTCACTAATCATGAAGAGATGTTCCCCAGTTACAGGCGATCCCGTTATCCCGGCCGTAAATGATTGGACTTGTAGCCTGCCGACGAGTAGGGCACATTTCCAGCCTACTGTTATGTGGGGCACCCACCATTGTCACTTAAATGATTGAACTCTATTGTCACTATAATGTATTGTACTCTCTAGATTGTCACTATAATGATTGCCTGGATAACCTGGATAGCTGCAGGGCCTGTGACTACTTGGAGCATCTCATTGCATCTTGCTAGTAACTAGGATTGTGATAACCCTAGTTAGTTAATATAGAAAGCCGTAGGCAATGATTGGCCGTGATTGGTTGGATGGAGTCTAGTCCAGTATAGTATTGTCTAGAATTGATTGATTGTAAGATTGTACCAGAATGATTGAAGGATTGTTACTCCAGATTGTCACTATAATGATTGTCACTCCAGATTGTTACTTGACCTGATTTCTTATATTTATCTTGTCGATAAATGGTGAGAGAAACCAAGTTCCGTTCAGACGAAGGGTTACAACCCCGGTCCTTGTTTGGTTTACGGGTTGTAACCTAGCTATCTGAATAGTCCCATGGTTATCTCATCGTATATCATCCTATCATACTTTTCCATATGTCCTGTCTTTTAGTGATTCTATGCAAGATTGTCTTTTATAATTACCCATCATGCTTTTTCTTAAATTACTGTCTCTTATTATGTAATTATATTATTGTGCTAATTTGCTGGCTTTGGTTCTTATTTTGTGGCCTCCTTTATGGCACTTGCTCTTCCTGGGGTCTGACCCAGCTGGTTTTGTATGGCCAGATACCGAAGCAGTAGCAAAGGATCTACCTATCTTCCAGTCCGATGGTGGTCACCAGGCGTAACCAGGGCATCGAGTGGGTTTTCTATTTTGTTTCGCTCACTCTATTGTAAATTTATTCTTTCGAGACGTTTAGCCGACGAGCAAGTGTTAGCTCGATTGTACTTACTTACTGTCTGCCTACGGGCTGTAACATGATTGACAAGCCCCGGTGATTGATCATGTATGACTGAACTCTTGCTAGTCCTTATATTTTGTAACGACTAGCTTCATGATCATCTGGATATGTAATGTTTGGGACGCCTTACAATTGTATATTTGGAGATCTGATATCTTGTGATTATTATTAGTTGGTTGAGATTGAGGCAATAGGTTATTTTATGACCTTAAGAGACTGTTGGCTTGTAGATAAATCCTCATATTTCTAGACAGCCGTGACCGTATAGTGAGATGGATTCCATTTCATTATACGTAGCTGGCTATGTCCGCCCCCGCTCTCCAGTATTCTGGTTCTGGGGCGTGACACGAAGTCCTTCGGCCTCCTCACTCGCTTCGTTGACGGCTCAGCGAGATCTGGTTCAACCGTTGTTTCAACAACAATATCTTCTTGGGCCACATCTTCATTGAAGACCTGCACACCCTCATTGTTCTCCGGAACATCCGCAAGAACAATATTCTTGTGCCTTGCAAATTTGTCTTCAAAATATTCTGCGTCGCGAGATTCAATGGTATGATTTGACTCAATATCAAGAAATCTTCGAGCATCACTCTTCTCGACATACCCCAAGAAGATCGTCTTAGTAGTCCTTGTCCCAAGCTTCTGAATCTTCAGATCTGGAAGCTTGACATATGCCAGACACTCCCACACTCGAATGACATTCAAGTTAGGTCTGACCTTGAACCAGAGTTCATGAGGAGTAACATCTGAAGTTGCACGAGGCACTCTTTTTAGAATAAAAGTGGCCGTCAATGCAGCTTCTCTCCAGTAGCACTTAGGAAGACCAGTAGTCAACAACATTGAGTTAATCATTTCTGTTAATGTTCTGTTCTTCCTCTCTGCTACTCCGTTTGATTGAGGAGAGTACGGAGCCGTAGTCTCATTGACAATTCCATGTTCTTTGCAGAACGATACGAATTCATGAGACCTGTACTCCCCACCTCGATCACTTCTTATCCTTTTGAGTTGTTGTCCAGTCTGCCGCTCAGCTTCGGCTCTGAACTCCTTGAACTTCTTGAATGCTTCGTCTTTAGCCTTCAGTAAGTAGACGAACGCATACTTTGAGAAGTCATCGATGAAGGTTATGAAATACTTCATCCCGGCCTTTGTAGAGAACTGTTTGAAGTCACATATATCGGAGTGTACCAACACCAGAAGATTTGTACTTTGATTAACCCGAGGAAAGGGTTTCCTTGTGATCTTTGTTTGAGCACAAACTTCATATTTCTCTATCTTACCCCCACACTTGGAGATAAGTCCTAGACTAGACATTCTGTTTATTCATTTATAATGAACATGTCCTAGCCTATTATGCCACAACTCAAGAGTATAAGCAGAAGGAGTGATTTTATTAATCACATTAATTACATTGGACTGATTTATAAGCTGAATTTTGAACATTCTTTCGATATAAAAAGCTTTCCCGAAATATGTTCCCTTGATAGACATCACCATCTAGCCAGCATTGATGTCCATCCTGAGGCCTGCTTTGCAGAGTAGGCCTCCTGAGATCAGGTTCTTGGCGATAGCAGGTACGTGCTTCACGCCTTGAAGCGTCAGAGACTTCCTCGAAGTCAGCTTCAACACCACCGTCCTGATCCCGACCACTTCAGCTTGTGCCTGGTTAGCCATCATAACCACTTCAGAAGTAGGTGTATAGGTGGTGAACCACTCCTTACTGGAGCAGACATGGCAGGAGGCTCCAGTGTCTACCCACCAGTCAGAGTCAGTCCTTACCGTATCAACCTGCACAATCATAGCAACAATGTCAGTGATCATAGATACCTTACTAGGCTCTCCTTGCTCTGATTGCTTGGTCTTTGCTTTGCACTCATTCTTAAAAGTGGCCCTTCTTGCCACACTTAAAACAAGGCATTTGAGACTTTGGCTTCTTTTTCTTGATAGAAGTTCCCTTGACTTTTAGATTGTCAGGGTCCTTCTTTTTGCTGTGAGAAGCCGCCTGCTTTCTCCTTGGTTCCTTGGTATGAACCAAATTGGCGTTAGCCAATTGCTTGGACAGTGTGTCCACCTTCATTTGAGCCCGCATCTGGTCCTCAACAAAGATTTCCTGCAAGAAAACTTCAAGGCTGATCTCAAGCTTCTTCCTATGCATGTTTGCATAGAACTTACTCCACCCAGCGGGGAGCTTTGAGACAATCCCTCTAACAACAAACTTGTCGGGGAGGGGCATCGCCTCGTCTTCCAACTTCTATCGCAGCTTCAGAAATTCTTTTACCTGCGGCAGCATAGACTTCTCGTCCTCAAAGAGCCATTTGTGATATTTTTCAACCACAAATATCTTGCTCCTGTTTTTGTCTTCTTCATACAGTTTCTCCAGAGACTCCCATATGTCTCTGGCAATAGGTTTCTTACTGTAAGATTCTGCTAGAGAATCCTCCATAGCATTCAGGATAAGCAGCCTGCAAATGCTATTCTTCCTTCTCCACTTGGCCTGTAGTTTAGTAGCCGTAGAGATTGCAGCAGCAGACCCAGTATCTGGAACAGTAGGTTCCTCTTCAAGAAGCACGTGATCAACGTCACTGAGTTGAAGAGTGAGATAAACCTTCCTCTTCCAGACTTGATAATGCTCTCCATCAAATTTTTCTAACTTACAAAAGTCAGTATTGAGGAGTAAAGCATTAAAGTTTTCCATCGTAGCAATAAAGCTTTGAGATTGTTACTGCCGGGGCACAATTTTTCGATGGAAAACTGAGAAAATGAAACAATTGTAAAAACAATGTTTCAAATCAACACTTCAAGGAAGGTGATTCTGAATTACGAGAATCTAAAAAGATTTCGTAATCAACAGCAATCGATCGTAGTACTTCTAAAAAGAAGATACAATCAGAATTACTGGCAGCAACGAAGAAGGTGACTGGCGAAAGATGGAAGAACTCCTGCTGGGGTGAATAATCATCGTTGCTCAAAGCTTTATTCGTCCTGCACGAACAGCTTCCAGGAACCAGCAAGTTCGTCGGAGAACTTGGAACACTCCTGCTCTTCTGACTCCTCGAATGGATACGAACTCTCGTGCAAAAGTAACGCTGGTGCGGCGCCTTTCCTCTCTCTCTTGAAGGCTACTGGAAGATCAGAACTGTGTTAAAGAACACTTCTGAATTCTCTGTTTACTTGTGTTAAAAAATACTTTGTAAACTTTCTGTGGTGGCTTCTCTTTCTATTCTGTAATCAACCTTGAGAGAGAGAGAGAGGATGCCTTATATAGGCCCTGCAGCAACTGTTCGATTGCCACAAAGTTAGGGACGTGGTAAAAACCACCCCGAACATGTAGCAACCGCCCAGAACGTGCAAACACACGTTCTGCTGCAAGTTGCGCCAACTGCGCACACCCCACGCTCCTTGCACTCTGTGCGACAGAGTGCGCACTGCACGCACCTGGGCTTGCGCAACGTGACAGCGCACTATGCGCCTAGCGACGATGCTGACGTGCTAAGTACAAAGTGCGCCAACAAAATGCCACATTACGCCTCATGAGCCCGAGCCCGAGCCCGAGTCCGAGTCCGAGTCGCTAAGCCCCTACGGGGCTTAGCTCCCATGGAAATAAATTTCCCAAGAGCAAAAAGCATGAATGCTTTAATTGTTGATTTTAGCCTTTTTTCTATTAGAAAAATAATCCCACATGGCAAACCCATGTGCACCTCCACACCACATGTGCATCTCCAATAATACCAAAGCTAATATATAGAGATACAATCTCTTTGTTTTTTCCGATGTGGGACTAAAGTTTTCTAAAAAAAAAAAACCAAAACTCCAACACATATATAGTGGGAGCCTCCTGCTCATCGAGTACAATGTTCTTTCTCTGCGGAGTAAACATTTTTTTTTCAGAAAATTACAAAAAAAAGCATTAAAATTTAATATAATTGTAAAAAAGGCATCAAGTTTCGCCAAATTATATTTTGAGCATCAATTCGGCAATTCAATTGCCGTATCATGATGTCAGCATTGTCTGCCTGGCTTAACCGTAATCTAGAATGGATTAAAAATGGATTAAAGGATTAATGGTGGAACGGCAAATCGAAGGCCGTTTGCTGACGTCAGCATACGGCAATTCAATTGTCACAAGAAAGAAAAAGAAGAAAAAAAAACAAAAAAAAAAAACAAAACGGTAATTCAATTGGCTTCGTACCAAGTTAATACCAAAAGAAGCTTGACCACATTGGCTTCGTATAGGCAATTCAATTGGCTTCGTACCAATTTAATACCAATTTAATTGACCACATTGGCTTCCTACCAATTTAATACCAAAAGAAAAAAAAAAACAAAACGACAATTCAATTGCCGCAAGAAAGAAAAAGAAAAAGGAAAAAAATAAACAAACGGCAATTGAATTGCCGTATGCTGACGTCAGCTGACGTCAACAAACGGCCTTGGGTTTGTCGTTTCCCCCTTAATCCTCTAATCCATTTTTAATCCATTCCTGGTTACGGTTAAGCCAAGCTGACGTAGCTGACATCATGATACGACAATTGAATTGCCAATTTGATGCTCAAAATATAATTTGACGAAACTTTATACCTTTTTTACAATTATATTAAATTTTAATGGTTTTTTTTGTAATTTTCTATTTTTTTTCTCATCGCTGCCAAAGTCTTTGATCATCCAAATGATATGTGGGACGAATGTGGCACGTTTCTGACAAATTTAAGAGCACAATCACATCTCACCGCGTGCGGGAGGCAGAGATCACAACAGTGTCGAACATCAACACCTGATGTTGGCACTAGCTAACAACAAAACCAAAACAAAAGAATATATAAATTTAGAAAGGAAGGTAAAAAAAAAGTAAATATTCATCAACAGATTATTCAACACCTAAGCATTGGAGCGATTTTGATTGTTGCAATCTCCAACCCTATTAACTTGTTATGTGTTATGAGTCTCAGATGGCGTGAGACACAGTCTCACAAGACAATGTA
The DNA here is from genome assembly GCA_029216955.1 of Iris pallida. Lineage (NCBI taxonomy): Eukaryota > Viridiplantae > Streptophyta > Magnoliopsida > Asparagales > Iridaceae > Iris > Iris pallida. The sequence goes on along the minus strand of JANAVB010020800.1, from coordinate 1,405,594 downwards.
TTTTTAGGTGGCAAGATTATATTCACAAAAGCCAATGAGATAGAAAAGTCTTCTCCAATGCAAAAAATATTGATCAAAGACAATATAAAAATATTTTTTTCAACTTTCAAGACAACTCCTCAACTTCTACCTTTTTTTTAACAAATATTTGTATTCAAAATTGATGATGTAGAATAAAGTTATTGTGAAGTGCATTGTCTAAATCTAGACAGCCAACTTCACATGGCCCTTGCCATGTCAATTTCATTGCATTGGAGAAGGATTTTTGAAATTAAAGCTTGTCTTTCCTATGTGGCAACCATTTTTTTTAAACTCACAATAGGGTTGGAGATGCTCTAAGATATAACCCACTCATAAAAATGAGTAGATCCTGACATGACGACATGTCAGTGCTATGATTTTTGTTAGACTTTTTTTTTCAAAAGTTATCAGACGTTTTAGCCATTTTCATGTATGCCGACGACATACCGTTCTACTAATACTTTGTTGTTTTCTGCTGGTTTCGACACACAAGCTTCATCCAGTCCTCGATCGATGCTCTTAGTACTCCAAAGAACCTGATCCACATAAAAATACAGATAAATGATCCAGAAACATTGTCTCAGGTTAGCAACGTCTACGACCTCCCGGGGAAAGACAAGTATATCGGATCGAGAGCATCGTCCATAGAAGGCTCGAGTAGATTTGTCTACCTCAAGCAACAAGTTTGATGATTTCACTAAGTGGGGTCGTGATGACGATCATTCGTGGCGGTGATAGGTTGTATGATTGATGAAATTACGACAACCATCATAGTGTCGACGAACACGGTCAATATGACGATGGGAGGAACAATTTTTATGTTGCTACGCTTATCAACACAACGGTCATAGAAAGATCCGTACGAGAATAGAGATGACTTCAAGTTGAAGGTCAACATTCTGATCTTTTATGGAGATCCCGACATCAAGGAGTTCATGGATTGGTTGTTGATAGTGGATTGATTATGTGATTACATATAGATCTTTGTAGATGTAAAGGTGGAGTTGGTGGCCCGCTGATTGAAGTGAGGAGCATCAGCAGTGGATATGCTGTAAAACAAATGTAGACTGGACGAAAAGAGGCACATCACATCTTAGGAGAAGATGTAGAAGAAGCTGAAGGCACACTTCCTTTGTCTGGTTAGGGACAGACTAAGCTCTAATACAATCTTTGTAGACGTAAAGGTGGAGTTAGTGGCCCACTGATTGAAGTGAGAAGCATCAGCTTAGTGGATATGCTGTAAAACAAATGTAGACTGGATGAAAAGAGGTACGTCACATCTTAGGAGAAGATGTAAAAGAATGTCACGCCCCAGAACCAGAATACTGGAGAGCGGGGGCAGACATAGCCAGCTACGTATATTGAAGTGCAACCCACCTCGCTATACGGTCACGGCTGTCTAGATACATGAGGGTTTAACTACAAGCCAACAGTCTCTTATGGTCATGAACAAGCATAGTGTCTCAATCACAAGCAAGTAAATAAGTGTTACAAGATATAAGATCACCAAATATACAATAGTAAGGCGTCCCAAACATTACATATTTAGCTGATCATGAAGCTAGTCGTTACAAAATGTCAGGACTAGCAAGAGTTTAATCATACATGATCAACCCTAGGATCTGTCAATCATGTTACAGCCCGTAGACAGATAGTAAATAAAGCTACAACCGAGCTAACAAGTGCTCGTCGGCTAAACGCCTCAAAATAATAATTTTACAATAAGGTGGAAGAACAAAAAGAACCCACTCGTTGCCAGGGTTACGCCTGGTGGTCACCATCTGGCTGGAAGGCAGGTAGAACCTCTGGAGCTGCTTCGATATCTGGCCATACAAAACCAGCTGGATCAGACCCCAGAAAGAGCAAGTGCCACAAATGAGGCTTCACTTAGGAACTAAAACCAGCATATCACAATAAAGTATTAAAGATAAATAATAATAAAGAACTGATAATAATAGAGATAACAATAGTAAACTGAGTACGAAGAAACCATTCAAGTAGCCAGGTCACAACCCTTAAACCAAACAAGGACCGGGGTTACAGCCCTTCACCTGAATAGAAACCTGTCTCAAATACTATTGGTAAGTAAAACATGATTAGTCTTGGCATAGGGTAAAATAAGACAATAAACGAAGAGAGGATAAGGAATTGCTCCGGAAGCCAGGTTACAACTCTTAAATCAAACAAGGACCGCAGTTGTAATCCTTTGCCTGAACAAAACCTTGCCCCTGATCTTTATTGTTAAGGCAATCATAGGTAACCATGTCATGTCATATTCTTATAAAACAGGACGAACATGTCACGGGATGCAAATAGGACAACAATAAGGAGAAGACACAGAACTGCTCCGGGAGCCAGGTTACAACTCTTAAACCAAACAAGGACCGAAGTTGTAACCCTTTGCCTGAACAGAACTGGCCCCTGAATCATTATTGTAAAGGTAAGCATAAATAGTTGTAGTATTAAGGTAAGGTAAAACAAGACGAACGTGGCATGGGGTTGCGATAAGACAATAAACGAAGAGAGGACACAGAACTGCTCCGGGAGCCCGGTTACAACTCTTAAACCAAACAAGGACCGAAGTTGTAACCCTTCGCCTGAACAGAACTGGACCCCCGATCGTTATTGTTAAGACAAGCATAAATGATCCCGTCATGTAACAATCTTGTACATGATCGGGGCAAGTCTAAGCCGGGCTAAATTACATCCAATCAATCACGGCCAAGCAATGAGTACGGCTTGATACTTTAACTAACTAGGGTTATCACAGGCCTAGTTACTAGCAAGATGCAGTGAGATTATTTCCAACAGCCACAAGCCCTGCAGACCATCCAGTTATCCAGGTCGAATGTTCGTTTATAAAAAATTCAACACGTGACTGTGTGCTGGAAACGTGCTGTCACTCCCCGATTCTGGAGTACGTACGTAAACCGATAAATTGTATTTACCTTGTATTTATACGATATTTATATGCTGTATTTCTTCATGCATTTCCAAAAATATTTGACAAAATATTATTTCGTAATTTATTTTCAGTATTTGGGCCTACAATTTTGGCTCATTTGGGTAACCTATTCTTGGTTCACCAATGGTTCCTCATGAACCCTTTGGTTCATCATGAACCCATGGGTTCAAGATTCTATATATATAACTCATCTCATTCTCTCTCCTCTCATTTATTTCCTTTCATTTATTTCCTCCACCAACCAAGGCAAGTGCCAACTTGCTCAAGAGATGGATCCATAAATGTTGTTAATGTTTTCTTATAAAATTATTTGTCAAAATATGTTCTTTTCCTCATTCTATACTAGTTTAGAACTTGAAATTTTCCAATTTTAAGCTTTAATTTTTGTAGGTCTAAGTTTTAACCATTTTCGGATCTTCTTGGTTTTGATCTAGCAAACTTCATTATTTTCAAGTTTTGATGGTTCCATGTTGTAGAGAATTTGATTCTACCCAATTTTGACCTTTAAAAAGTTAGATTTGGACTTATTTTGACCAAGTTATGGACTTTTGAAGCTTTGGGTTCAAACCATAGAGTTTTTGCTGATTTGGAGAAGACAGTGAGCAGTGTGCGTGAGCTTTCTAGCTTGCGCCACTGAGCTGCGCGCGCTCTTTAGCACAGCACAGTCTGACTCATACGCTGCCTTTTGGAGGCGTATGTCTAGCATACGCTGCCTTGAAGAGGAGTCGTATGGACCTCATACGCTGCCTTTTGGAGGCGTATGTCTTGCATACGCTGCCTTGAAGAGGAGTCGTATAGACCTTATACGCTGCCTTTTGGAGACGTATGACTTGAGCGTAGCCTGACTTGAGCGTAGCCTGACTTGAGCGTAGCCTGACTTGAGCGCAGTTCGACTCAAGCGCAGTCTGACCTTAATCCCTGTGCGCTTGATCCCTACGCGCTCTGATCCCTGTGCGCACTTGACCCCAGCGCGCTCTGACCTGGACTCCCCTATACCTTATATTTTTATATGTATATATTATATTGCATATATATATGTAAATATTTGTGTATGCTATATATCCTTACGCCTTTTGTCCTGAGCATGATATGAGCACTAATGTGACCCCAGTGAACAAAGTGTTCCTACCTGATACTTGTACCTGAATGTCCCAGTTCTTGTTCATGCTCGACAAATAACTCGTAACTCCACGTGGCATATTTGCAATGATGCATTACACTAAGGAGGGTAGAACATGTTGACATACTGATTGACATGGATCCTCTCTTGGGGTACTCGTACTTGAGTACGACTTTTAGGAGGATAATCATGCAGGCCATAGCATGTGAGTCCAAAATTTCACCTAGGGTTAAACTAGGCAACTAAATACACTAGATGCATAGGGAGGGCAGAATCCCGAGATCGTGTTACACCAGCCGCCTTGAGATATTGTCTTGACGCGCCGGCTGGTCTCCACAGATACTGTGTCATCTGCAACGAGCGGACGACTGTATCCGATTAATTCCTGCTATATATTATATGTTTTGGCAAGGTGGCCTTACGAGGGACCTGTGCTTAATAATATTTGTCTACGCGAACCCCTGGGTTGTCTAGCCTTGCTGGAAAGATACGATCTGAGGTTTTCGAAATAACATGATGCGAGGATAACCTCGTCCCACTAGAAACTCGTAGACTTGATTGGCCGCGAAAATGTCTTACTTGTATCCTATTACCTTTTGCGAATAACTGAGGGAAGCGGACTGTTATGATACGTGATCCAACCCATGTTCTTGTTTGATTGTTGGGTTGGTTATCGTACTATGACAGGCTGTGGACCGAAGTTATAAACGGAAAACTTATTCTGGTTGTGAAGTGTCACTTCTGTGAATGACTGAGGAACATGGTCTATCATGGTACATGATCCAACCCATGTTCTTGTTTGATTGTTGGGTTGGTTATTGTGCTACGATAGGCTATCGACCGAAGTCACGATCAGGAGATTTTATTGTTTCTACCTTTAAACTTATGTGAAAGTTATAGAGTACGACACGTCCCGACTCCATGCGACACCTTTTGTCCTTGTTTGGTTGTAAGGGTGCCATATGGGTTCGAGAATGTTACGCTACCCTATAATAGTAGCATAAGTATTACTATTATCAATCATTCTATTAACTGGGTTTTTAATCTGAACTCTTGTGCCCCTTTGGCGGTACTTGCTATTCGGGGCTGACCCCGCTGGTTTTGTTTGGCCAGATCTCGTAGCAAAGCCAGAGGACACGATCTTCCTCCCTGACATCCATGGTACATACTAGGAGCATGGTGGTTCGGGGACTCGAGTGGGTTTCTTCTCCACCACTCCTGCTTATATTTTGTGCGGCATTTAGCCACCGGCACCTGTTAGCCGGATTACTTGATATTTTGTGTCAGTACAGAATTATAATTAAACAGACTGCAGCTGTGTATAATTTTTGTACTCCTGACTCTCTGAGATAGCTAAATTATAAAGCTAGTCTCTGTCACGACCCGCACCCTCTACAAGGGCACGTGACGCGACAACGCCCAGCCCTCACCGGAAAAACGGCGTGGAACGCTGTATATTTTCTAGTCTGACAACAGTTTATATATATAACAAAACCTGTCGAGAATATAGTCAACTCCGAACGGAGGACAAACAATGAATATATATAATGCTCAATCACAACTCTAAGACAAAAAGTAAAGACGGAAAGATAAAGACAACAAGACAATAATATATAACCTGTCAAGTCCAGAAACATATAATATACAATGTCCGGTCTCTAAATACAGTCCAAATATAATACAGACTCAAAAGTAATACAGTCTCAAAAAGTAACTGGATACTAAGTCCAGTACAAAGACCTACTCTAAACTATACAAGTGGTATGGTCTCGTCAGGCGGAGCTACGCCCTGCAGGACCAAGTCTAGGCCCACTACGTCGTCCGGACTGTAGTAGGTACTGCAATCTCCCTCTTCGAAATCTGTAATATTTTATCAACAGTCCAGTCAGGATGGAACGAGTACATATATCTCATAACAGATCTCAAGATAGAATAAAAGCTATAAGACTGTAAATAGAGCATATACAATGAATCATGGAGTGTACATGTATGTATCATGGCATGGTAAGCTGTAAAGCTAGAGCTAGAACAAGAAGAATAGAACGGGATCATGGCATGTACACAAATCAAGGCAAGCTATATATCCAATGTGTGTGAGTAGTAGTTTCAGCTTGTGATCGGCTTGGGTACCTGTCAAGAATCGGCCTGGCAAGTCATATGTGCGGTATATGACTCACACTGTTCGGGAATGCGGGATAGATCTGATCACAGGCCTACGCTACTACTCCCCCTACCCCAACTGGTAGAATGGATCCAAACAGGACACGTCACTGCACGGGATTCTAATGAGAAGGTAGCTAGCCTTCTCTAGAATCAGTGACCATATATCGAGCAAGAGCTACAAGGGTGCTTGCACAATATATCCCAACCTAAGAAGGAGAAAATATCTCTCGTCGGGATCTAAGAATACCAATCCAAGAGAACCATGTGTCGGGAATAAGCATATCAACACTAAGTACATGAATCATAACAGTTATCATAAATTGGGAATAAGTATCAGAGAATGTACTCGCCTGTAAGATGATAAAATACGTCGACTGGATCAACTGCAGTATCTCGAGGACCTATAGAGAACAAGACGTATCAATACTAAGTTTAGGAAGTAAAGTTAAATCAAATTAAATCCTATTCAGTCACTCTAGGTCAAGACATGTCTAATCGGGTCAATCTTGGTCATGGGGGAACATTAGAAGTCAAACCGGATCAATCTAGGTCAAAAACTGACTTACCGTTGACTTTTGGTCAACGGGTCAACTCTGGTCAACTCTAGGTCAACTCTAGGTCAACCCTAGGTCACTGGTGGCTAATAGTTGACTTTTAGTCAACTGCCCAAGTTAAAAGGAATTTGGAACTAATTTGGGTAAAGAGTTGACTCATAGTTGACTTTTAGTCCAAAAAGTCAACCGTGGTCAACCGGGTCCAAGACTAGGTTTAGACGGCTAAATCTGCTTATTACCAACCTATACAATCCATATCCAAGTCCATCTTGGACTTGGAAACTCGAATCTTGGCCGTGGGCCAAATCCCTATTTTACCCTTTTTAAGGGTAAAATTCTACCCTCGGCGATAACCCCGTTAGCCTACCTACGCTAGTTATTTTGACCCGATCTCCCTAGGATAGTAGGGTACTATCCTATAGGTTCGTTATCTACCATAATACCTAAGTAAAGTAGACGTCTAGTCCACCTTACGGCCCGTTGCAGATATCTCGAAGATTTCGAGATACGCACTAACACGGCGCAATACCGGCGCCCTAGAACTCCGATTTCCACTCGGAAGCCTACCCGCAAAACCTAAATCGTGTATCCTAGGCCTACGTCAAGTTTTGTCGCGATCCGACGCTCCGGGCTCAATTTCGCCCTCTAACTCGATTTCTAACAAAAGCTCCTCTTTTTGGCCTCGCACCCAACCTCTTCTTTAACCCTCTATTCTAGTTCTTCTTCTTCTTATTTTCCTAAATCTAATTCCTCCTCATACTCCTCTTTTCTACTCTCTTCTTCTTGATCTTTTCTAATTTCTCTCATTACCTTTCTCAACTCTATTCTACTTCTCATTCTAATTTCTAAACTCTTTTCTCCCTCTTCCTAACTAACTTTCTTATCTATTCCTACATATATATCTACCTATACATACATATATACATACGACACTAGGGGGGTTTATGGTGTGAAAGGGGGTCACAGGGGGGGGGGAAAGAGGAGCTGCCAGTGGCAGCTCCTGCTGTCCATGCTACTGCTACTGCTTAAGCTGCTGCTGCTGCTGCTAATGCAGGCTGCTGCTGCTGCTAATGCAGGCTGCTGCTGCTGCTTGCTCTGCAGCTGCTGCTGCCAGCTGCTAGTGCAGCTCCTGCAGCTGCGGCTGCTCTTCCTTCTTCTCCTATTCTCCTCCTACTTCACTCCTCTCCTCTCCTCTCTTTATATATATATATATACCTATATATATATCTATCTTTCTATATATCTATCTATCTATTTCTATATATATATACATATATCTAATCCTCTAACCTCCCCTCTATATATCTATATATATATACACACACACATATACATATTATATATACATACAAAAAAAAAAAATATATATATATATATATATATATATATATATATATATATATATACAAATACACATATACCTATATATATATATATATCTATCCACAACCACACACACACAACCACACACACAACCACACACACAACCACACCACCACTCTCATCCTCTCCTCCACCACTCTCTACACACACACACACACACACACAAATACATATATACATATATATTCCTATATACATATCTATACATACACACATATATATATATATATATATATATATATATATATATATATATATATATATATATATATATATATATATATATATATATATACCATTAACATATAATCTCCCTTAATTAATCACTTAACCAAAACTCTAGAGAAAACCTACAAAATAGGGGCAAAGTGTAGAGAATTGAATTCTCTACACTTAATGTGAAAGTCATGAATGGAAAAGAGGATTTACTAGGGATTTAATGGCATACCTAAAACTTGCTTGGAGGAAGAAGACTTGAGAAAAAGAAAAGAATTTGAGGAAGAAGAAGTTACTTTGTGGAGAAGTAACAAAGGGGGGGGGGGGGGGGGGACCTCCTAGTCATGGCCGGCCACTTCCCCTTGGGCTATTGGGTTGGGATCCAATAGCCCACAACCCACTAACTCTAGTTTGGGTTTATTTTGAAATCGGGTTGGTTCGGTTTGATTCGGTTTGATTCTAAACGACTAATTAAGTCTCTAAAATGACTAATTAAGTCATGAAAATTAGGTTAATAATTTCTAGCCTATTTATGATGGTACATGGGCTAAGCCCAGCTAGTATGGGGGTCCCATTAGGGTCCAGGCTACCCGGGTCTCCAAATTGGGTCCGAATTGGATAAAATTCAAACCGACTCAAATAAATTCCTAAAAATCATATAAAATTATATAAAATTCCTAAAATATTATAAAACTTGAAAATGACGAAAATATCCCTAATTTGAAAAATTGGGGGTGACAAATCTACCCTCCTTAAAAAAATTTCGTCCTCGAAATTGAATGAGAACTAACACAGCAATCATGAACAAAACAAGGAAGAAAAAGAAAGAATTTTACCTCAAGGCTCGAAGAGATATGGGAATCGCTCCCGCATGTCGTCCTTCCTCTCCCAGGTGGACTCACCTGGAGAGTGGTGTCTCCATGCAACTCGAACCAAGGGAATGACCTGGTTCCGGAGCACCTTCTCTCTTCGGTCCAAGATCTCGACCGGCTTCTCTGGATAACTGAGTGTCGGTCCCACTACGATCTCTGAGTGGTCTAAGACGTGACTGGGATCTGCCATGTACCGTCTCAGCTACGACACGTGGAACACACTGTGCACTCCCTCTAGTGCAAGCGGTAACTCCAGTCGGTAAGCCACTGCACCGACCCTGCCCAGGATTCGGAATGGTCCGATATATCGTGGACTAAGCTTCCCGCCGCCACCAAAATGAATCGTGCCACGCGTCGGAGAAATCCGCAAAAAGACAAGATCATCAACCTAGAACAAAAACAAGACTTAGAGCTTGATCTAAAACAATCACAATCAGACTCAAATACTAGAAAAATCTAAATTATACCTCAAACTCCAATGGCCTCCGGTGGCTATCGGCCCAATGCCGCTGCCTATCCTGCGCCACCCAAAGTCTATCTCTGATAACCCTGACCTTCTCTGCAGCATCTACCACCATCTCAGGGCCAAGCAAAACCCTCTCGCCGACATCATCCCAAGACAAAGGAGTACGGCACCTCCGTCCGTATAGAGCCTCGAAAGGTGACATCTCTATACTGGCTTGGTAGCTGTTGTTGTAAGCAAACTCTACCAAGTGAAGGTGGTCCTCCCAAGATCCCCCGAAGTCCAAGACACAAGTGCGCAGCATATCCTCGAGGGTCTGAATCGTCCTCTCCGACTGCCCGTCTGTCTGGGGGTGATATGCTGTACTGAACTTGAGCGATGTGCCCAAGCTAAGCTGCAAACTCCGCTAGAAGTGGGAAGTGAATCGGCTGTCCCGATCCGAGACTATACTCACTGGCACCCCGTGTAATCGGACTATCTGTCGCACGTACATCTCGGCCAACCTCTCCGTCGATAAACCCACTTTGAAAGGCAAAAAGTGGGCCGATTTGGTCAATCGATCAACAATGACCCAAATCGCATCCTTCCCTCCTGGAGAGCGCGGAAGCCCAGATACAAAGTCCATAGTGATATGCTCCCACTTCCACTCAGGAATGGGGAGTGGCTGGAGCAATCCACCGGGTCTCTGTCTCCCGGCCTTCACCTGCTGGCACACTAAACATCTCGACACGAACTGAGCCACCTCACGTTTCATGCCATACCACCAAACATGCTGTCTCAAGTCTCTATACATCTTGTTGGCTCCGGGATGCATAGAGTACTGAGAACGGTGCGCCTCCTGAAGAACCTCCTCCCGAAGTCCTCCGCTCGGCACGCACAATCTGGTACCATGCCTCAACGACCCATCCCCTGCTAAAGAGAACTCATCCAACAGCCCTATCTGGACCTGCTCCCTGATGACCCTCATAGCCTCATCCTCAAACTAAGCTGCCCTGACTCTGTCCATCAGCTCTGACTGCACCTGCAGACCCCACATCTGCGCCTCGAACCCATGAACTATCACCTCTATGCCCAAGCTCTCCAGATCTGCCAGAAGGTGACGATCCATCGTCAAACACATAGCCACGAGATACCTGCTCAAAGCATCCGCGACCACGTTGGCCTTCCCCGGATGGTACTGCAAGGATATATCAAAATCCTTCATCAGCTCTAACCATCGCCTCTGCCTCATATTCAGCTCCTTCTGGGTAAACACGTACTTCAAGCTCTTGTGGTCAGTATAGATCTCCACTCGCTCTCCGTACAGATAGTGTTTCCACAGCTTCAAAGCAAAGATGACCGCCGCCAGCTCCAGATCGTGGGTAGGGTAATTCCTCTTATGAGGACGTAACTGCCTAGATGCATAGGCAATTACCTTCCCGTGCTGCTGAAGCACACAACCCAAACCCCGTCCTGAAGCATCACTGTAGATCGTATAACCACCAGATCCAGATGGCAGCGTCAAGATAGGAGCTATAGTCAACCTCGCCTTCAGCTCCTCGAAGGTGGCCTGGCACTCATCGGACCAAACAAACTCCTCGTCCTTCCTGGTAAGGCGGGTCATCGGCTGGGCAATCCTGGAAAAGTCCTGCACGAACCTCCGGTAGTAACCTGCCAGACCCAAAAAACTCCGAACCTCTGCTACTGAGCTCGGCGTCGACCAGGACTCCACTGCAGAAATCTTCTTCGGATCCACTGAAATCCCCTCGCCAGAGACAACATGGCCTAGGAACTCCACGCGATCCAAGAAGAACTCGTACTTGGACAGCTTCCCATACAGCTGCTCCCTCCTGAGAGTGTCCAACACAATCCTCAGGTGCTCCTCGTGCTCCTCTGGTGTCTTCGAGTAGATGAGTATGTCATCAATGAAGACCACCACGAACTTGTCAAGGTACTGGTAAAATACCTTGTTCATCAAGTTCATGAATACCGTCGGGGCGTTGGTCAACCCAAACGGTATGACGGTATACTCATACTGGCCATAGCGGGTCCAAAAGACAGTCTTCGGAATGTTATCCTGCTTCACCTTTAGCTGATGGTACCCGGTACGCAAGTCGATCTTCGAAAACACCCTCGCGCCGCTCAACTGGTCGAACAAGTCATCAATCCTCGGCAGAGGATACTTGTTCTTGATGGTAAGGTTGTTGAGCGCCCTGTAATCAATACACAGACGTACCGTACTATCCTTTTTGGGGACGAAAAGAACTGGCGCGCCCCAAGGTGAAGAACTAGATCGAATAAAGCCCTTGTCCTCCAGCTCGTCGACCTGCTTCTTCAGCTCTGCTAACTCGCTGTTGTTGATTCTATAGACGTGCTAGGAGATAGGCTCAGCACCCGGTACTAGATCTATAGAAAACTCAACATCACGATCTGGCGGCATCCCGGGCAACTCCTCGGGAAAAACATCCAAGAACTCAACAATGAGTGGATGTGGCAACACCGGCCCCGCCAACAACGCTCCGCAGAAACCATCTCCCTGCTCCACTGTACCCCTGGTGAACTCATACTCCGGCTCTCCCGGCGGCCTAAACAGAATCCTGCCCCCTCTGCAGTCGATGCTAGCGTGGTGCGTGCTCAACCAATCCATACCGAGTACCACATCGTAACTCGGAAGTGGCATTACGAGCAGACACGCACTCAGCTGTCGGCCTCTCAAAGAAACTCTCTGCCCCTTGCAAACATTATTAACTAGGATGATGCCATTCCTAGTCATAATCTTGCAAGTCCTACCCAGATATTCAGCAATAATATTGTGCCTAAGAGCAAAAGAAATAGACACAAAACTGTGCGTAGCACCAGAATCAAATAAGGCCAAAGCTGGAAAAGAATCGAGCAGAATAGAACCTGCGACAACATCCACAATAGGCTCCACCTCCTCGGCTGCAAGAGTAAAGGCTCTACCCTGACCACCCCTCTGCTGGCGGTGCTGAACGAACTGCTGCTGCTGAGTCGGAAGCGGACCTCTCTGCTGAACTACCGGCACACTAGCTGGTGCCCTCTGAACGGGTGCCCTCTGAGCAGCTCCAGTAACACGGGGGTTCTTGGGACACTCCCGCATCTGATGCCCAGCGGCACCACAAAAGAGACACAGCCCCAGTCTCCTCCTACAGAACTCGAAGAGATGACCGGGCTTCTTGTAGAAGTGGCACGGTGGATCATCCTGCCCTGGACGCTGCTGACTCCTCTGGACAGACGCTCTGGCCTGTCCCTGCTGCTGGTGATGCTAGAACGACTGGTGCTGAAGCTGAGGGCGCTTAGCAGGCCCTGCGCTGCTACTGGCCCCAGAAAACACATCTCGATCCCTCTTCGGCTTCAAGCCCAACTCCCTCTCCACCTTCCGAGCCTCTGTATAGACCTCCGCATATGTCGCGTAGAAGGAAGGGATCAGGATCTTGATATCCCATGCCAACCCCTCCCGGAAATGCTCCGCTTGGATCACCGGGTCACTCACCATGTACTCGACGTATCGGCCCAGCCGGCCGAACTCCGCCGCATACTCCTCTACGGTCATGCTGCCCTGCTGCAGGTTCTGGAACTGCCGCACCAAGCCAATCTTGTCCGTAGGAGAAAAGAACTTCTCTCTGAACAGGGCCCTGAACTCGGCCCAAGTATGGCCCTCTCCTGCAAGAGCCGGCTCATTCCGGAACCATGTCCGGGCAATATCTAACAACTGCAACCCAACCGCCTCGACCCTCAGGTCGGCTGCCAGGCGGCAGGCCCCCATCTGGCGCTCGATATCCTCGAGCCAGTCATCAGCATAGATAATGCCCTCAGTCCCCTTGAAATCCCTCGGACCAAGCTTCTTGAAAGCCTGGATATCCCCGATCTTCGGCTGCTGCTGCTGAACCTCCCTCTGTGGAGCCTGACGCTCCACTGCCGCCATAGCCAATCTGTGTGCATCCTCCATGCCCTGGCGCATGGCCTCTGTCTGCCTCAACTGAGCCTCGTGCTGAGCCCGCTGGGACTCGAGCACCTGGTGGAAGAACGCTAGCATCTCCCCCATGTCTGTGGGCAGAGGAGGCAATAGAGGAATAGCTCCCATCATCACCGGAGGAGTCCCCTGCTGAGGAGGAAGAATACCCTCGGCAGCTCCCACTGCAGCCCCTGGCACTACGAAAAGAGCACCCGCAATGGCCCCAGGGACGGTCATCGAGGTAGCTGGAGGAGTACCTCTAAGAGCCCCAACAGAAGTCCCATCAGCCGGAGAAGTGACCGGAGCCTGTCCGCCAGAGGTGGCAGACCTCTCCGTCTCCCCGTGCTCCTCGCCAGGAGAATGAGTCATCAATATCCTGGAGACAAATTGAGAAGAAGATATCAATATGGCACATGAAGGCAATATCAAAGGAGGACAGCTAGAAAGCAGTAAATCAATATCAAAGACGGTAAGCACGATAAGCAAGGAAAGATCCTACTGTGATTGAGCACCCTTAGCCTACTACCTCCTATGGGTAACACAGGCTCGTAGTCAACACTCTAAGACGAGTGCCGCCACGACATCGCACTAATTGCGACTTCATGACCTGCGTGGGCCACCACTAAAATGTGTCACGACCCGTACCCTCTACAAGGGCACGTGACGCGACAACGCCCAGCCCTCACCAAAAAAACGGCGTGGAACGCTGTGTATTTTCTAGTCTGACAACAGTTTATATATATAACAAAACCTGTCGAGAATATAGTCAACTCCGAACGGAGGACAAGCAATGAATATATATAATGCTCAATCACAACTCTAAGACAAAAAGTAAAGACGGAAAGATAAAGACAACAAGACAATAATATATAACCTGTCAAGTCCAGAAACAAATAATATACAATGTCCGGTCTCTAAATACAGTCCAAATATAATACAGACTCAAAAGTAATACAGTCTCAAAAAGTAACTGGATACTAAGTCCAGTACAAAGACCTACTCTAAACTATACAAGTGGTATGGTCTCGTCAGGCGGAGCTACGCCCTGCGGGACCAAGTCTCGGCCCACTACGTCGTCCGGACCGTAGTAGGTACGGCAATCTCCCTCGTCGAAATCTGTAATATTTTATCAACAGTCCAGTCAGGATGGAACGAGTACATATATCTCATAACAGATCTCAAGATAGAATAAAAGCTATAAGACTGTAAATAGAGCATATACAATGAATCATGAAGTGTATATGTATGTATCATGGCATGGTAAGCTGTAAAGCTAGAGCTAGAACAAGAAGAATAGAACGGGATCATGGCATGTACACAAATCAAGGCAAGCTATATATCCAATATGTGTGAGTAGTAGTTTCAGCTTATGATCGGCTTGGGTACCTGTCAAGAATCGGCCTGGCAAGTCATATGTGCGGTATATGACTCACACTGTTCGGGAATGCGGGATAGATCTGATCACAGGCCTACGCTACTACTCCCCCTACCCCAACTGGTAGAATGGATCCAAACAAGACACGTCACTGCACAGGATTCTGATGAGAAGGTAGCTAGCCTTCTCTAGAATCAGTGACCATATATCGAGCAAGAGCTACAAGGGTGCTTGCACAATATATCCCAACCTAAGAAGAAGAAAACATCTCTCGTCGGGATCCAAGAATACCAATCCGTGAGAACCATGTATCGGGAATAAGTATATCAACACTAAGTACATGAATCATAACAGTTATCATAAATTGGGAATAAGTATCAGAGAATGTACTCGCCTGTAAGATGATAAAATACGTCGACTGGATCAACTGCAGTATCTCGAGGACCTATAGAGAACAAGACGTATTTAGGAAGTAAAGTTAAATCAAATTAAATCCTACTCAGTCACTCTAGGTCAAGACATGTCTAGTCGGGTCAATCTTGGTCATGGGGGAACATTAGAAGTCAAACCGGATCAATCTAGGTCAAAAACTGACTTACCGTTGACTTTTGGTCAACGGGTCAACTCTGGTCAACTCTAGGTCAACTCTAGGTCAACCCTAGGTCACTGGTGGCTAATAGTTGACTTTTAGTCAACTGCCCAAGTTAAAAGGAATTTGGAACTAATTTGGGTAAAGAGTTGACTCATAGTTGACTTTTAGTCTAAAAAGTCAACCGTGGTCAACCGGGTCCAAGACTAGGTTTAGACGGCTAAATCTGCTTATTACCAACCTATACAATCCATATCCAAGTCCATCTTGGACTTGGAAACTCGAATCTTGGCCGTGGGCCAAATCCCAATTTTACCCTTTTTAAGGGTAAAATTCTACCCTCGGCGATAATCCCGTTAGCCTACCTACGCTAGTTATTTTGACCCGATCTCCCTAGGGTAGTAGGGTACTATCCTATAGGTTCGTTATCTACCATAATACCTAAGTAAAGTAGACGTCTAGTCCACCTTACGGCCCGTTGTAGATATCTCGAAGATTTCGAGATACGCACTGACACGGCGCAATACCGGCGCCCTAGAACTCCGATTTCCACTCGGAAGCCTACCCGCAAAACCTAAATCGCGTATCCTAGGCCTACGTCAAGTTTCGTCGCGATCCGACGCTCCGGGCTCAATTTCGCCCTCTAACTCGATTTCTAACAAAAGCTCCTCTTTTTGGCCTCGCACCCAACCTCTTCTTTAACCCTCTATTCTAGTTCTTCTTCTTCTTAACTTCTTCTCCTTATTTTCCTAAATCTAATTCCTCCTCATACTCCTCTTTTCTACTCTCTTCTTCTTGATCTTTTCTAATTTCTCTCATTACCTTTCTCAACTCTATTCTACTTCTCATTCTAATTTCTAAACTCTTTTCTCCCTCTTCCTAACTAACTTTCTTATCTATTCCTACATATATATCTACCTATACATACATATATACATACGACACTAGGGGGGGGGGGGTTTATGGTGTGAAAGGGGGTCACAGGGGGGAGGGAAAGAGGAGCTGCCAGTGGCAGCTCCTGCTGCCCATGCTACTGCTACTGCTTAAGCTGCTGCTGCTGCTGCTTGCTCTGCATCTGCTGCTGCCAGCTGCTAGTGCAGCTCCTGCAGCTGCTGCTGCTCTTCCTTCTTCTCCTATTCTCCTCCTACTTCACTCCTCTCCTCTCCTCTCTTTATATATATATATACCTATATATATATATATATATATATATATATATATATATATATATATATATATATATATATATATATATATATATATATATATATATATTTCTATATATATATGCATATATCTAATCCTCTAACCTCCCCTCTATATATCTATATATATATACACACACACATATACATATTATATATACATACATATATATACAAATACACATATACCAATATATATATATATCTATCCACGACCACACACACACAACCACACACACAACCACACCACCACTCTCATCCTCTCCTCCACCACTCTCTACGCACACACACACACAAATACATATATACATATATATTCCTATATACATATCTATACATACACATATATCCATATATATATATATATATATATATATATATATATATATATATATATATATATATATATATATATATATATATGTATATATATATATATATATATATACATATATACATATATATCTATATATACCATTAACATATAATATCCCTTAATTAATCACTTAACCAAAACTCTAGAGAAAACCTACAAAATAGGGGCAAAGTGTAGAGAACTGAATTCTCTACACTTAATGTGAAAGTCATGAATGGAAAAGAGGATTTACTAGGGATTTAATGGCATACCTAAAACTTGCTTGGAGGAAGAAGACTTGAGAAAAAGAAAAGAATTTGAGGAAGAAGAAGTTACTTTGTGGAGAAGTAACAAAGGGGGGGGGGGGGACCTCCTAGTCATGGCCGGCCACTTCCCCTTGGGCTATTGGGTTGGGATCCAATAGCCCACAACCCACTAACTCTAGTTTGGGTTTATTTTGAAATCGGGTTGGTTCGGTTTGATTCGGTTTGATTCTAAACGACTAATTAAGTCTCTAAAATGACTAATTAAGTCATGGAAATTAGGTTAATAATTTCTAGCCTATTTATGATGGTACATGGGCTAAGCCCAGCTAGTATGGGGGTCCCACTAGGGTCCAGGCTACCCGGGTCTCCAAATTGGGTCCGAATTGGATAAAATTCAAACCGACTCAAATAAATTCCTAAAAATCATATAAAATTATATAAAATTCCTAAAATATTATAAAACTTGAAAATGACAAAAATACGCCTAATTTGAAAAACTGGGGGTGACAGTCTCTCATGATCATTTTGATGAAGCGTCGGGGATGCCTTACTGCTTTATCTTTAATGTTCATTTAATTGCTGATGTGATTTGATTGATTGAGACATAGAACTCTGTGGGACCATAGGAGACTTGATTGTAGCATGTATCCCCTAGTCTCTCGACAGCCACGATCGCCGTATGACGTTACGTACCTCATATGGAGTAGCTGGCCTAGTCCGTCTCCGTATTTCGGTACTGGGGCGTGACAAGGTTTTAGTGGTGGCCCATGCAGGTCTGTTTTTCAGACTTGTGGGGTATTGCGAATTATTAGGAGTCTCAATCAAAACTTGTTCCCCTTGAAATTCTGTTTCGAATTCTCTATCCTTGCCTTGATCTCTAACCTGACTTGCATCCTCGAAATCTTCCTCGTTCGGACTTGATAATCTTATATCTTTCTCTATAGGGGTGCTTCATTCTCAGTAGCGGGTGAGGCCCATGAGGAAGAGCAGCGAGAGCATGGCTCAACTGGACACCAGCAGGGGTGAGAACCTTCCCCAGGGCAGACACGAACAGAAGTGAAACCAGAGGCAGTGGAGCCGCAGGTTATTGAAACTCCTGCAGCACCAGCAGCGACGACAGTACCAGATGCCGTAGCACTCCTGGAGATCATCCAGGGGATTCTTGTCACTCACCAACAACAGCAGACTCAGCAGCAGGAGCAGAACGTGTTGTTGAACCAAGGGATTCAGTTAGCTCTTGATAGGAGTGCCGGGGTTGACTCGGGAGCATCAGGAAGGTTCCGTCGCTTGAACCCGAGGTATTTTGATCACGGAGGATGCCATCACTGCGGATGCATGGATTCAAGACATCGAAGCCATTCTTGTGGCAGCCAAGGTTCTAGATGATGAGAAGGTTGATCAGGTCAAATTAGTACTTCAGGATCTTGCCCGCGACTGGTGGGCGTCAGAAGAAGTTGGTATAAGGTGCCCTGTTCGTTGGACCACCTTCAGTGAAAGATTCAAGGCCAAGTATTTTGGCATAGTAGCTCGATATGAGCTCCAGCAGAAGTTTATTAGTCTCAAGCAAGCAGGCAAGACCGTAGATGGGTATGCAGCAGAGTTCTGCAGATTGTGCCATTTTACACCAGCAATGGTGGCAACAGAGCCAGAGAAAGCTATGAGGTTCCAGCAGGGACTTCATTTGGAACTATTACAGCTTGTGGAGGGACACGACTACCAGACGTTTGACGCTATTTTGACGGCCGCTCGGAGGCACGATCTTACCCAGCAGAGGTTGGCATCGAGGACAGGAGGTCAGAAGAGGTCCCATTCCCAGGTTGGAGGAGGAATATCGTAGCGAACATCGGCACCAGCACCCGATGTACGTATTCATGATGGAGGAGCGCCGCGGAGGACGGCCGTGTCAACTAATACAGCGCCAGTTCGGCATCAGCAGCCGAGGAACCAACAGCAGCGTCAGGGAGCACCCAGGGCTGTACATTCTGTGGGAAGGCAGGGCACACGAGGGAGGTGCATCGGTCAGCGAATGGCTTATGCTTAAGGTGTGGTAGTTCAGACCACCGTATTTCTACTTGTCCTATGATGCAGAGGCCAGGAGGGCCAGCTCAGCAGTTTCCAACGTTGCCAGCTTCGGTGGCAACCCCGAGTGGAGGGACAGTATTAGCAGTGAGGCCCCTAGCCCAGCGTCTACCAACGCAGGCTCAGATGTTTCGCCAAGCACAGGAAGCCGGAGGCCCTCAGAGGCAGCAACAACATGGTCGAGGAAGGCCGCAACAAGGGGCTCCGCAGGGCCAGGGCCAGGCTCTCACTTTATCTTTGGGAGAGGCTCTAGCGTCTAGTGACGTGGTGGTAGGTAAAATTCTCGTCACCTCATTTTCTGCTGTAGTATTATTTGATTCAGGCGCTACTCATTCATTCATCTCTGCACAATATGCTACACGGATTGGACTAGTATTTGAGGCATTGCCGAAGAGGATGGATATACTCACCGGCAATGGGCTCATAGAAGTTAGCAGAGTGCTATTTTCATGTCCGGTAGAGGTGTGTGGGCATTTACTGCCCGCATCATTGATTGAATTCCCTATGGGGAATTTTGATGTTATTCTTGGCATGGACTGGTTGAGAGAGTCATGCGATAATTGATTGTAGAGGAGGTAGGGTCATATTCAGCGTTCCTGGGATGGAACAGTTCATCTTTACTTGAACCTTGAAGAATCAGGCCGGAGGCGTCATCTCAGCAGCAGTGTCAGAGCCAGGACAGATTTCGAGAGTGGTCGAAGATTTTCTCGACGTCTTCCCTGATGAGCTCCCAGGGATACCCCCAGTCAGAGAGGTAGAATTTAGCATTGAGTTGAACCCTGGAACGAGGCCTATTGCAGACAGAGTTTACAGAATATCGTCGTCAGAACAGGATAAGTTGTATCAACATGAGGAAGAGTTAAAGTCTAAGGGATTCATCCGAGACAGTAAATCACCCTGGGCCGCGCCAGTGGTTTTAGTTCCCAAGAAGGATGGATCGACGAGGATGTGCATCGACTACCGCAAGCTGAATGCAGTAACAGTGAAGAATAAGTACCCGCTACCAAGGATTGATGACCTGTTTGACCAGTTGAGCAAGGCCAGCGTCTTTTCCAAGATCGATCTTCGGTCGGGATACTATCAAGTAAGAGTCCGGGAGCAAGACATACCGTAGACAGCATTCAGATCTAGATATGGGTATTATGAGTTTTTAGCAATGCCCTTTGGATAAATATGTGGTGGTGTTCATAGATGATATCCTTGTCTATTCCAGCAGCGAAGAGGAGCATGAGAAACATCTTAGGACTGTCTTGCAGATATTGAGGGAGCATCAACTTTATGCGAAGCTCGACAAGTATGAATTCTGGTTAGACCACATTTCGTTCCTGGGATATGTAATTTCTGGAGCAGGAGTGTCAGTGGATCCGAAGAAGATTGAGGCCGTAGAGCATTGGCCGGTCCCGAGAACGGTTGCAGAAGTGCGAAGTTTCTTAGGATTAGCTGGTTACTACAGAAGGTTCGTGGCGGACTTTGCCAGGATCTCTGCGCCCTTAACGCGTTTGACACACAAGGACATAGAGTTTGTTTGGTCAGCTAGCTGTCAGTAATCATTTGAAGAATTGAAGAAGAGATTGATCTCAGTCCCGATCTTGACGCTTCCAGTAGGAGCGGGAGGCTTTACAGTATATTGTGACGCATCAGGGAAGGGTCTTGGATGTGTATTGATGCAGCACGGAAAGGTGATAGCATATGCGTCTCGGCAGCTTCAAGACGATGAGAAGAATTACCCGACTCACGATTTGGAGTTAGCAACTGTGGTATTTTCACTCAAGTTGTGGAGGTATTATTTATACGGGGATCGGGTAGAGATCTATATTGACCATAAGAGTTTGAAATACGTATTCACGCAGCGAGATTTGAACATGAGGCAAAGAAGATGGTTAGAATTGCTGAAAGATTTTGATTTAGATCTTCAGTATCATCCAGGCAAGGCAAATATAGTTGCAGATGCACTGAATAGGAGAGACAGTGCCTTTATCTTGACCTCGCAGAAACATATTCTAGAAGACCTTCAGAGTATGGGAATCGAAGTAGTTTTGCCAAGGAATATAGGAAGAATGACCAGTATACAGATTCAGTCAACCTTAATAGAGAGGATAAGGACAGCACAAGCAGGAGATCCACAGATTTAGAAATTGCGATCGGAGTCTGAATCAGGCCGTAGGAAGGAGTTAGTGATTCATGAAGATGGTACGCTCAGGTTTGGAAACAGACTCTGTGTACCGAGTGGAGACCTTCGGCAAGAAGTTATGTCCGAAGCTCATAGTTCTATTTACTCCATTCATCTAGGAGGAACGAAGATGTACCGAGATATTAGACAGTACTTTTGGTAGAATGGCATGAAAAGAGAGATAGCGAGATTTGTATCCAAGTGTCTGGTATGTCAGCAGGTGAAAGCCGAGCATCAGAGACCAGCAGGGTTACTACAGCCGCTTCCTATCCCAGAATGGAAATGGGAGCACATCACGATAGATTTTGTGACCGGTTTACCTAGATCCCCGGCTGGCAAGAATGCAGTCTGGGTAATAGTAGATCGACTCACGAAGGTCGCTCATTTCCTTCCCTTCCGAGTTGGACAGACTACTGAGCAGCTAGCAGAAATGTACATGAAGCAGATAGGAAGGCAGCACGGTGTTCCAGTTAGTATAGTATCAGATCGGGATACGCGGTTTATTTCCTATTTTTGGCGGAGCTTACACCAAAGTTTGGGAACCAAGTTAAGATTCAGTACTGCTTATCATCCACAAACTGACGGGCAATCAGAAAGAACCATTCAGATGTTAGAAGATATTCTACGGGCGTGTACCTTGATTTTGGCGGATCTTGGGAGGATCACCTTCATCTAGTGGAGTTCTTCTATAACAACAGCTATCATGCTAGCATTCAGATGGCCCCGTTCGAAGCATTATACGGAAGGAAGTGCAGGTCCCCTTTGGCATGGGACGACGTTGGAGAACGAAAGTTGTTGGGGCCAGAGATGATCACGCAGACTGTGGAGATAGTTAAGTTGGTCAGAGAGCGCCTTCGAGTTGCACAGGACCGACATCGTCATTGGGCAGATCAGCATCGTAGGCCTCTAGAGTTCAGAGTTGGCGACCAAGTGTTTCTGCGGATTTTGCCTACTCGGGGTATCATCAGATTTGGAACCCGAGGAAAGCTTAGTCCAAGATACGTTGGTCCTTTTAAGATTCTCGCTCGGGTAGGCGATGTGTCTTATCGACTTGCCCTTCCGCCTTCGTTAACTGGCATACATGATGTGTTTTATGTGTCCCAATTACGTGGGTATGTCCCGGATCCGAGTCATGTCCTCGATCATTCTGAGTTAGTCGTTGGTACCGACCTAACTTACGAGGAACAACCCGTGTCTATTTTGGACCGGCAAGAGAAGGTACTCAAGAATCGGACGATAAGCCTTGTCCGTATTTCTTGGAACCATCACTCTTCGGGAGAGTCAACCTGGAAGCGCGAGGACGAGATCAGATCTCGGTATCCGCATTTGTTTGACTAATGAGGTATATTTTTTACGCCTTATTGACACGATTCTATGCTTATCTGCACCTGCTTGTTTTGTACTTTATGATGTATGATAATAACTGCTAAGATAGTTAACTTGTATATGATAGTGCCTTGCTTGCCCTGATTTCACTATCCTGTCTTGGCTGGAATTCCGAGGACGGAATTTTTCTAAGAAGGGTAGAGATGTCACTCCCCGATCCTGGAATACGTATTTTAATACGTAAACCGATAAATTGTATTTATCTTGTATTTATACGAAATTTATATGCTATATTTCTTCATGCATTTCTAAAAATATTCGACAAAATATTATTTCGTAATTTATTTTCTGCATTTGGGCCTACAGTTTTGGCTCATTTGGGTAACCTATTCTTGGTTCACCAATGGTTCCTCATGAACCCTTTGGTTCATCATGAACCCATGGGTTCAAGATTCTATATATATAACTCATCTCATTCTCTCTCCTCTCATTTATTTTCTTTCATTTATTTCCTCCACCAACCAAGGCAAGTGCCAACTTGCTCAAGAGATGGATCCATAAATGTTGTTAATGTTTTCTTACAAAATTATTTGTCAAAATATGTTCTTCTCCTCATTCTATACTAGTTTAGAACTTAAAATTTTCCATTTTGAAGCTTTAATTTTTGTAGATCTAAGTTTTAACCATTTTCGGATCTTCTTGGTTTTGATCTAGCAAACTTCATTATTTTCAAGTTTTGATGGTTCCATGTTGTAGAGAATTTTATTCTACCCAATTTTGACCTTTAAAAAGTTGGATTTGGACTTATTTTGACCAAGTTATGGACTTTTGAAGCTTTGGGTTCAAACCGTGGAGTTCTTGCTGATTTGGAGAAGACAGTGAGCAGTATGCGCGAGCTTTCTAGCTTGCGCCACTGAGCTGCGCGCGCTCTTTAGCGCAGCGCAGTCTGACTCATACGCTGCCTTTTGGAGGCGTATGTCTTGCATACGCTGCCTTGAAGAGGAGTCGTATGGACCTCATACGCTGCCTTTTGGAGGCGTATGTCTTGCATACGCTGCCTTGAAGAGGAGTCGTATGGACCTCATACGCTGCCTTTTGGAGGCGTATGTCTTGCATACGCTGCCTTGAAGAGGAGTCGTATGGACCTCATACGCTGCCTTTCGGAAGCGTATGTCTTGCATACGCTGCCTTGAAGAGGAGTCGTATGGACCTCATACGCTGCCTTTCGGAGGCGTATGTCTTGCATACGCTGCCTTGAAGAGGAGTCATATGGACCTCATACGCTGTCTTTTGGAGGCGTATGTCTTGCATACGCTGACTTCAGCGTAGCCTGACTTGAGCGTAGCCTGACTTGAGCGCAGTTCGACTCAAGCGCAGTCTGACCTTGATCCCTGCGCGCTTGTTCCCTGCGCGCTCTGATCCCTGCGCGCACTTGACCCCAGCACGCTCTGACCTGGACTCCCCTATACCTTATATTTTTATATGTAAATGTTTGTCCTGAGCATGATATGAGCACTAATGTGACCCCGGTGAACAAAGTGTTCCTACCTGATACTTGTACCTGAAAGTCCCAGTTCTTGTTCATGCTCGACAAATGACTCGTAACTCCACGTGGCATATTTGTAATGATGCATTACACTAAGGAGGGTAGAACATGTTGACATACTGATTGACATGGATCCTCTCTTGGGGTACTCGTACTTGAGTACGACTTTTAGGAGGATAATCATGCAGGCCACAGCATGTGAGTCCAAGATTTCACCTAGGGTTAAACTAGGCAACTAAATACACTAGATGCATGGGGAGGGCAGAATCCCGAGATCGTGTTACACCAGCCGCCTTGAGATATTGTCTTGACGTGCCGGCTGGTCTCCACGGATACTGTGTCATCTGCAACGAGCGGACGACTGTATCCGATTAATTCTTGCTATATATTATATGTTTTGGCAATGTGGCCTTATGAGGGACCTGTGCTTAATAATATTTGTCTACGCGAACCCCTGGGTTGGCTAGCCTTGCTGGAAAGATACGATCTGAGGATTTCGAAATAACATGATGCGAGGATAACCTCATCCCACTAGAAACTCGTAGACTTGATTGGCCGCGAAAACGACTTGCTTGTATCCTATTACCTTCCGCGAATAACTGAGGGAAGCAGACTGTTATGATACGTGATCCAACCCATGTTCTTGTTTGATTGTTGGATTAGTTATCGTACTATGACAGGCTGTGGACCGAAGTTATGAACGGAAGACTTATTCTGGTTGTGAAGTGTCACTTCTGTGAATGACTGAGGAACATGGTCTATCATGGTACATGATCCAACCCATGTTCTTGTTTGATTGTTGGATTGGTTATTGTGCTACGATAGGCTATCGATCGAAGTCATGATCAGGAGATTTTATTGTTTCTACCTTTAAACTTATGTGAAAGTTATAGAGTACGACACGTCCCGACTCCATGCGGCACCTTTTGTCCTTGTTTGGTTGTAAGGGTGCCATATGGGTTCGATGATGTTGCGCTACCCTATAATAGTAGCATAAGTATTACTATTATCAATCATTCTATTAACTGGGTTTTTAATCTGAACTCTTGTGCCCCTTTGGCGGTACTTGCTATTCGGGGCTGACCCCGCTGGTTTTGTTTGGCCAGATCTCGTAGCAGAGCCAGAGGACACGATCTTCCTCCCTGACATCCATGGTGCATACTAGGAGCATGGCGGTTCGGGGACTCGAGTGGGTTTCTTCTCCAACACTCCTGCTTATATCTTATGCGGCATTTAGCCACCGGCACCTGTTAGCCGAATTACTTAATATTTTGTGTCAGTACAGAATTGTAATTAAACAGACTGCAGCTGTATATAATTTTTGTACTCCTGACTCTCTGAGATAGCTAAATTATAAAGCTAGTCTCTCATGATCATTTTGATGAAGCGTCGGGGACGCCTTACTGCTTTATCTTTAATGTTCATTTAATTGCTGATATGATTTGATTGATTGAGACATAGAACTCTGTGGGACCATAGGAGACTTGATTGTAGCATGTACCCCCTAGTCTCTCGACAGCCACGATCGCCGTATGAAGTTACGTACCTCATATGGAGTAGCTGGCCTAGTCCGTCTTCGTATTTCGGTACTGGGGCGTGACACGTGCCCTACTCGTAGGTAGGCTACAAGTCCACTGAATGCGCCCAGATAACGGGATTGCCTGTAGCTGGGAATCTATTCATGTCTACTGAATTATTCTAGTTAATTAGCCTTAGTCAATTTCAGTAGGTGCCCCTGACCGTGGTATTCAGGGGTCCCCGTCCTAGACATGATGCAAGACAGTACTTGTCTATTTGTACAAACACAATCGTCTACCGTGTCCAGGTCAATCATTCTTGTCAGGTCATGTCATGTTATGTTAGCCGTCGCAACAGCAATTCGAGATAATCATGTCAGGTATACTTGCCATACCATGCCATGTTCAATTATCATTCAAAACATATTGATTAAATTTGTGATTATCAAGTTCATGACAAAAGACGTAAGGATATAAAATGGGCGTAAAAATATATAAAAAGGACAAAGGTGTACGCCATAGGAACTCAAGTTTCTACGCGCGTACTACTACGCTAGACCAAGGGGCCTTCAAGCGTAAAGTGGCTTACGCTAGCAAGAGCAAGGTAAGATAGCTCTACGCGAGCAAGGATACATTTGGGTGGGGTTTTACGCTAGCCGAGCTTTACGCTCGTAAGATTACGCACGCCAACTCTCGATCAAAGTTTTACGCGAGGGAAACTTTACGCGAGGAACACTCGGCAAACTTTACGCGAGGAACACTCGGCAAACTTTACGCTCGTGAGAGCCGGCTCGAGCTAGGGATTTTACGCTAGCTCGATTTTACGCGAGCGAGAGAGTCCCGAGCGTAAAATCGATTAGCCCAGCGTAAAACGAGTACGCTTGGCACGCGATGCGTGAGCGTAAAGGGGTACTACGCGAACATGTTAAGACGTGAGCGTAAAAGGCTGAACAATACGCTGGCACGTAATACGTGTGCGTAAAACTCCATCTTCTCCACAAGGCCAGATTCAAACATGCGTAAAAGCTCAGGAACTTAAGGAAACTCCATCTCGGCCAGGACTTGATGAAATCCGGCCATCCCAAAAACAAACTTGTGCAAAATCATGAGGCCTACTACATGAAACTCTTAATTTTTGAAAATAAGCTATTTTAGTAGATCAAAACTAAGAAGATCGAAAATACTAGAAACTCATATCTACAAGGGAGGAGCCATGGAATTTGAAAACACTAAATACTAAAGAGGCTTAGAATCTTGTAGAGAAGAAAATGGAACAATAAAATGGAAGTTCCTTCATGAGGCAAGTTACACTTGCCTACGGTGGGGGTTCGGTGAGGAAGAAGAAGAGGAAGAGTAGTAATGAAAAATTAAATGAAGAGAGAGAAAGGTGGTTGGGGTTAATAAATGGAGATGGTGGTGGTAGGTAGGGGTACTCCACTTGGTTCATGATGAACCAAATAAGCAAACCCAAGCCTAGCCGAACCAGTCCCAAGGTGAACCAAGCAATGAAAATGCCAAATAAACCAAGCAGGAAGACATGCAATACGAGTCAAAATACGTACACGTATGCCAAGATACGTAATACGAACCACATGCATTACAACTCTACCCACCTTAAAAGAATTTCGTCCTCAGAATTTAATCAAGAGGCTAGAGATTCAAGGACAAGCTATATTAATCATAGGCAAGCTATACTAGTTAAGCAATCAGGCAATCAATCATGCAAGCAAGAAATCGAAGCCATGAGGCATAAAGAAGATATTATACCTCACGAGTCAAACAGGTCGGGATATCGCTATTGGATATCCTTCTCACGCTTCCATGTTGACTCACCCAAAGAGTGATGACCCCAAGCAATACGGACTAACTTGATAGTCTTATTCTTGAGTATCTTCTTTCTTCGGTCCAATATGGATACGGGCCTCTCCTCATACGAAAGGTTGGTACCAACAACCAATTCCGAATGATCAAGGACATGACTCGGATCCGGGATATACCGTCGTAGTTGGGATACATGGAACACGTCATGCACCTCGCTTAGCAACGGCAGAAGAGCGAGACGATATGACACATCTCCTACTCGCTCCAGAATATCGAACGGGCCCTATATACCTAGGATTAAGCTTTTTCCGTACTCCGAAACGAATGACGCCACGGTTAGGCAAAATCCTCAGGAATACATGGTCATCGACAGAAAACTCAAGGGAACGCCGATGAGAATCGGCCCAATGATGCTGGCGATCTTGGGCAACGCGAAGATGATCCCGGACTCTCCTGACCACTTCGATTGTTTGAGAAATTATTTCCGGACCGAGCATCTATCTCTCACCAACATCATCCCATGCTAGCGGGGACCTGCACTTCCTACCATACAGTGCCTCGAACGGTGCCATCTGAATACTGGCCTGGAAACTATTGTTGTACGAGAACTCCACCAGGTGCAGGTGATCTTCCTATGAACCACCGAAGTCGAGCATACATAACCGTAACATATCTTCAAGAGTCTGGATCGTACGTTCTGATTGGCCATCTGTCTGTGGGTGATATGCTGAGCTGAACTGGAGGCGAGTCCCCAAACTCTCTTACAGGCTATGCCAAAAGTACGACGTAAATCTGGAATCTCTGTCCGAGGTGATACTGACTGGAACACCATGAAGCCTGATGATCTGCCGGAGATACATCTCTGCTAGCTGAGCCGTCGACTGACCAACTCTGAACGGGAGGAAGTGAGCCACCTTCGTGAGCCGGTCGACTATAACCCAAATAGCATCTCTGCTAGCCGGTGATCTAGGCAAGCCAGTCACAAAATCCATGGTCACATGCTTCCACTTCCATTTCAGAATCGGCAAGGACAGAAGTAGTCCAACTGGCCTCTGATGTTCAGCTTTAACTTGTTGGCAAACCAAAAACCGAGAGACAAACCGGGCTATCTCCCTCTTCATGCCATTCTACCAAAAGTGTTGACGGATATCTCGGTACATTTTCGTGCCACCGAGATGAATGGAATACTATGAACTGTGGGCCTCTGCCATGACCTCCTGTCTGATATCTCCATCGGATACCCAAAGACGCTTACCATGTCGAAGTATACCGTCTTCATGAATGCATAACTCTGGTCTTCGTCCTGCCTCACACTCTGCTCTGAGTCGCTGAAGCTTGGAATCTGCTGACTGCGCCATCCGGATCCTCTCGACTATAGTGGACTGAAATTGCATGCTGGCCATCAATTCCACACTAGAAGGGAGGACAATTTCTATACCCATCTTCTGAAGATCCGCTAACAATACTGGCTGCGCTGTTAGAAGATAAACTTTGGCTCTCCTGTTCAATGCATCTGCTACGACATTCGCCTTCCCTGGATGATACTACAAATTGACATCATAATCCACAAGAAGCTCCAGCCATCTCCTCTGACGCATGTTAAGATCCTTCTGAGTGAATACATACTTCAGGCTCTTGTGGTCGGTAAAAATCTCTACCCTATCTCCATATAGGTAGTGCCTCCACAACTTAAGTACAAATACTACTGCTGCCAGCTCCAAGTCATGGGTTAGATAATTCCTCTCTTGATCACGAAGTTGACGTGACGCATAAGCTATTACCTTCCCATGCTGTATCAGAACACATCCTAAACCTCTGCCTGAAGCATCACAATATACTGAGAATCCCCCGGTTCCATCTGGAAACGTGAGAATGGGTGCCGTCATCAAGCCTCGCTTCAACTTCTCAAAATAATCCTGGCACTCTGCTGTCCAAGCAAACTGCACATCCTTGCGGGTCAACTGGGTCAATGGTGCTGAAATCCGAGCAAAGTCTGAAACAAATCACCGGTAGTAGCCGGCCAATCCAAGAAAGCTACGAACTTCTATAACTGTGCTAGGCACTGGCTACGACTCAATGGCCACGATCTTCTGGAAATCCACTTCAACTCCTCCTCGGTTGATGATATGACCCAAGTACGAAATGCGATCGAGCCAGAATTCACATTTATTGAACTTGGCATACAACTGGTGCTCTCTGAGTATCTGGAGGACAACTCGAAGATGCTGCTCATGCTCCGCTTCACTCTTGCTGTAGACCAGGATGTCGTCCAGGAACACAATCACGAACTGATCCAAATAAGGCATAAAGATACGATTCATGAGGTCCATGAATACAGCCGGCACATTGGTTGCTCCAAATGGCATAACAAGGAACTTCCAATGCCCATACCTAGATCTGAAAGCTGTCTTCGGGATGTCCTGCTCTCTGACTCTGATCTGATGGTACCCTGACCGTAAATCTATCTTTGAGAATACTGTTGCCCCCTTGAGTTGATCAAACAAATCATCTATCCTCGGGAGAGGGTATCTGTTCTTGATTGTCACTGAGTTCAAGGTACGGTAATCAACACATAATCTGGACGTACCATCCTTCTTTTTCACAAGAAGCATCGGGGCTCCCCAAGGCGATCCGCTTGCACGAATGAATCCCTTGGTTTTGAGTTCTTCAATCATCTTGTACAATATTTCTAATTCTGACGGCACCATCCTGTAGACTCTCTCTGACACATGGGCCGTTTCGGGAATCAAGTCTATGGTGAACTCGATCTCCCGCTCTGGCGGCATCCCTGGAAGCTCTTCTGGGAAAACATCTGGAAACACCTCGACGATCTGGGGTAACTGCACTACTGCTACTGCCATCCGCAATACTGGAGGAGAAGGTTCAACTTCGCCTCGGGAGAATGAAAACTCGGGCTCGCTTGGAATGCTAAAAACAACCCTGCCAATATGGCAGTCTATCCTAGCATACTGGTCTCTCAACCAATCCATCCCTAATACCACATCATAGTCGGCCATCAAAAATTCTATCAACCTAGCGGGAAACTCTCTACCGCTAACTATGATCCGACACGAGAAAAGCACTCTATCTACTCCCACAAGTCCGTTACCAGTAAGTATATTAAGCCTTACTAATAATGACTCGGGCTCCAATCCTATCCGTGTCGCGAATCGTGCAGACATAAATGAATGCGATGCATCAGAGTCAAATAATACTGAAGTTGGAAAGGTGTTGACGAGAATAGTACCTGCCACTACCTCACCTGGTGCTATTACTTCTTCTCCCATGGCCAAAGCCAGCACTTGACCATGTCCTCTTGGTGCGGGTCCCCTCTGCTGAAAGTTCCTCTGCCTGCTCTGGATCAGGGCTTGGGCTTGGGCATGCTGTTGCGGTCTCTGCTGCTGGAATACCTGGGCCTGCGTCGACAATGGCCTCGGGAATGGGTACTGCTGCTGCTGCTGCTGGACTGGTGTTGGTCCTCTAACTGAAGGACTAGAGAAGGCCGATGAACTCCCCCTGTTCGGGCAGTTCCCAACCCTGTGGTCCGGGGTACCACAAACCAAGCACAAACCCTGTGCTCTGCGACACTCTGATACCACATGCCCTGGCTTCCCGCAGTGTTAACATCCTACTGCGGAAGACTGCTTCTGCTTCTACTGCTGAGGGTGCGTCGGGGTGGAATGCTGAACCGACGTTACTGAGGCCGCCCGCCTCGGAGCTCCAATGGTCAAAGCTCTAGCCGCTGGGGCTGGTGCTAAAGACTAATTCATCTGGCCGTGAGATCGCTTCCGACCTCCGGTCCTATCCACGATCCTCTAGGAGGTATGTTCATGCCTCCGGGCTGCTCTCAACACTGCATCGAAAGTCTGATGCTCAAACTGCTCTACCGCCAATAAAATCTCTAGGTGGAGCCCCTGCTGGAACCGCTGGGCTCTATCAAAATCGGTCGCCACCAAGGTGGGAGTAAACCGAGTAAGCCTGGAGAACTCGGCCGCATATCCATCGACGGTCCTGCCCATCTGTTTCAGATTGGTGAACCTCGTCTGTAGATCATACCGAGCTACAGCATCAAAATACTTGGTCTGGAATCTCTCTCTGAATACTGCCTAGACAATAGGGGCCACTAATCCAACGGCCTGCGCCGTCCACCAGCTGCGGGCAAGATCTAGTAACTGCCGGCGCACTACGGCCACTTTCTCATTCTTTGGAGTCCTGGCTGCTTCTAGAATCACCTCGGTGTCCTGAAGCCATGCATCTGCAGCAATCGCATCTTCACTGCCGTCGAAGAAGGGAGGGTTCAAGCGCTTAAAGCTGTTGGCCGCGCTGTTACCCTGATGACCTCCTCTAGTCAGAGCATCTGCCACTGCCTGGTGCAAGGCTTCTCCTCGACGATCCTGGGAAGCTAATAGGGACCGAATGAGACCCACCAAAGTGCCATCATCAGGATCTGTAGGCTGGACAGGCTGAACTGGTGGCTCTCCTTCAGAAGGCATGACTCTGGAGGCTACTCCTGAATGCTGGGCTTGATCTCCAGGTTGTTGCTGGTCCGCAGGAGGTGCTCCGCCTTGCTGATCGGCAGGTCCAGGAACAATGCCGCTGAAGAAGACGACATAGGGAACAATAAGGAAGGACCAGGACAGATCAACGATACAAGTATGTGAATAGGTCAAGGTTTTCAGGGATCAAGAGGATACGAGCAGAGATCAAGGGAGAGTACTGATTGAGACATCTATTCGGTAAACCCTCACATATCTTGATTTACAAGGCCTGTATGGGCCACCACTTAAACCATGTCACGCCCCAGAACTAGAATACTGGAGAGCGAGGGCAGACATAGCCAGCTACGTATATTGAAGTGCAACCCACTTCACTATACGGTCACGGCTGTCTAGATACATAAGGGTTTAACTACAAGCCAACAGTCTCTTATGGTCATGAACAAGCCTAGTGTCTCAATCATAAGCATGTAAATAAGTGTTACAAGATGTAAGATCACCAAATATATAATAGTAAGGCATTCCAAACATTACATATTCAGCTGATCATGAAGCAAGTCGTTACAAAATATCAGGACTAGCAAAAGTTTAGTCATACATGATCAAAACTAGGATCTGTCAATCATGTTACAGCCCGTAGGCAGACAATAAATAAAGCTACAACCGAGCTAACAAGTGCTCGTCGGCTAAACGCCTCAAAAGAATAATTTTACAATAAGGTGGAAGAACAAAAAGAACCCACTCGTTGCCAGGGTTACGCCTGGTGGTCACCATCTGGCTGGAAGGCAGGTAGAACCTCTGGAGCTGCTCTGATATCTGGCCATACAAAACCAGTTGGGTCAGACCCCAGAAAGAGCAAGTGCCACAAAGGAGGCTTCACTTAGGAACTAAAACCAGCATATCACAATAGAGTATTAAAGATAAATAATAATAAAGAACTGATAATAATAGAGATAACAACAGTAAACTGAGTACGAAGAAACCATTCAAGTAGCCAGGTCACAACCCTTAAACCAAACAAGGACCGGGGTTGCAGCCCTTCACCTGAATAGAAACCTGTCTCAAATACTATTGGTAAGTAAAACATGATTAGTCTTGGCATAGGATAAAATAAGACAATAAACGAAGAGAGGATAAGGAACTGCTCCGGAAGCCAGGTTACAACTCTTAAACCAAACAAGGACCGGAGTTGTAACCCTTCGCCTGAACAGAACCTTGCCCCTGATATTTATTGTTAAGACAATCATAGGTAACCATGTCATGTCATATTCTTATAAAACAGGACGAGCATGACACGGGATGCAAATAGGACAACAATGAGGAGAAGACACAGAACTGCTCCGGGAGCTAGGTTACAACTCTTAAACCAAAAAAGGACCGGAGTTGTAACCCTTCGCCTGAACAGAACAGGCTCCTGAATCATTATTGTAAAGGTAAGCATAAATAGTCGTGGTATTAAGGTAAGGTAAAACAAGATGAACGTGGCATGGGGTTGTGATAAGACAATAAACGAAGAGAGGACACAAAACTGCTCCGGGAGCCAGGTTACAACTCTTAAGCCAAACATGGACCGGAGTTGTAACCCTTCGCCTGAACAGAACTGGACCCCCGATCGTTATTGTTAAGGCAAGCATAAATGATCCCGTCATGTAACAATCTTATACAGGATCGGGGCAAGACTAAGCCGGGCTAAATTACATCCAATCAATCACGGCCAAGCAATGAGTACGATTTGATACTTTAACTAACTAGGGTTATCACAGGCCTAGTTACTAGCAAGATGCAGTGAGATTATTCCCAACAGCCACAAGCCCTGCAGACCATCCAGTTATCTAGGTCGAATGTCCGTTTATGAAGAATTCAACACGTGACTGTGTGCTGGAAACATGCCCTACTCGTCGGTAGGCTACAAGTCCACTGAATGTACCCAGATAACGGGATTGCCTGTAGCTGGGAATCTCTTCATGTCTACTGAATTATTCTAGTTAATTAGCCTTAGTCAATTTTAGTAGGTGCCCCTGACCGTGGTATTCAGGGGTCCCCGTCCTAGACATGATGCAAGACAGTACTTGTCTATTTGTACAAACACAATTGTCCACGGTGTCCAGGTCAATCATTCTTGTCGGGTCATATCATGTCATGTTAGCCGTCGCAACAGCAATTCGAGATAATCATGTCAGGTATACTTGCCATACCATGCCATGTTCAATTATCATTCCAAACATATTAATTAAATTCGTGATTATCAAGTTCATGACAAAAGGCGTAAGGATGTAAAATAGGCGTAAAAATATATAAAAAGGGTAAAGGTGTACGCCATAGGAACTAAAGTTTCTATGTGCGTACTACTACGCTAGACCAAGGGGCCTTCAAGCGTAAAGTGGCTTACGCTAGCAAGAGCAAGGTAAGATAGCTCTACGCGAGCAAGGGTACATTTGGGTGGGGTTTTACGCTAGCCGGGCTTTACGCTCGTAAGATTACGCATGCCAACTCTCGATCAAAGTTTTACGCGAGAGAAACTTTACGCAAGGAACACTCGGCAAACTTTACGCTCGTGAGAGCCGGCTCGAGCTAGGGATTTTACGCTAGCTCGATTTTACGCGAGCGAGAGAGTCCCGAGCGTAAAATCGATTAGCCCAGCGTAAAACGAGTACGCTTGGCACGCGATGCGTGAGCGTAAAGGGGCACTACGTGAACACGTTAAGACATGAGCGTATAAGGCTGAACAATACGCTGGCACGTAATACGTGTGCGTAAATCTCCATCTTTTCCACATGGCCAGATTCAAACATGTGTAAAAGCTCAAGAACTCAAGGAAACTCCATCTCGGCCAGGAGTTGATGAAATTCGGCCATCCCAAAAACAAACTTGTACAAAATCATGAGGCCTACTACATGAAACTCTTAATTTTTGAAAACAAGCTATTTTAGTAGATCAAAACTAATAAGATCAAAAATACTAGAAACTCAGATCTACAAGGGAGGAGCCATGG
Organism: Iris pallida; assembly: GCA_029216955.1. NCBI lineage: Eukaryota > Viridiplantae > Streptophyta > Magnoliopsida > Asparagales > Iridaceae > Iris > Iris pallida. Next base: position 1,370,148 of record JANAVB010020800.1, on the reverse strand, counting down.
AATTTGAAAACACTAAATACTAAAGAGGCTTAGAATCTTGTGGAGAAGAAAATGGAACAATAAAATGGGAGTTCCTTCATGAAGCAAGTTACACTTGCCTATGGTGGGGGTTCGGTGAGGAAGAAGAAGAGGAAGAGTAGTAATGAGAAATTGAATGAAGAGAGAGAAAGGTGGTTGGGGTTAATAAGTAGAGACGGTGGTGGTAGGTAGGGGTACTCCACTTGGTTCATGATGAACCAAATAAGCAAACCCAAGCCTAGCCGAGCCAATCCCAAGGTGAACCAAGCAATGAAAATGCCAAATAAACCAAGCAGGGAGACATGCAATATGAGTCAAAATACGTACACGTATGCCAAGATATGTAATACGAACCACAGGCATTACAAAGAAGCTGAAGGCTCTCTTCCTACTCAACAATTACAACCAACATATTTTTATCAGTACTAGAGGCATGCAGAGGGGCAAATAAGATTGTAGAGTTTTTGCATCTTATAGAGCAAAACAATCTAAACAAGGCCAAATAATAGTAGGTATCTCAGTACGTGGATGGTTTCAAGCGAGTGATTTAAGATTGTATTAGAGGTTAGTTTGTCCCTAACATGACAAAGGATGGGAACCAAACTTTACAAACTGAGCATTTGATGTGAGAGAAGTGACACTGTAGATCTGTCATGGACCAAAGCAGTAGCTGAAGCACCCTAAGAGAATAGAGTGACAAAGAAGATGATAGAAAAGAAACACATAAAGGCAACTAAACAACCCAATAATCCTTAAACTAAACATACCCTTGCATGTGCTTCTAGTACTATCAACCGAGTCACCATTTAAGTAATTGTACTTGGAGAAAGCATAGGGCCTATGTTGATCCTGAGGCATCCGATGTAAATGTGGGAGATGAAGACATCTGCATTCTGATGATCATTTGAGGAAGAAAACGTGGCTCCTGTGTGGTGTAAAATATTAAGTTAGAACCAAGACTCGATAATTGTTCACAATGGAACAGGCTCTTACGAATGTTTGCCATTACAAAGTATTGAAGAAAAATGTTATAAATAAAAACAAAAAGAGTACAATTTCGGATTCTCGATGAAATCCTTCGAGTACACTTTTGTTTTTATCTCGGAACCGTGGCGATGAAGAGTTGATGCTTTACGCCATTGATGATCTGACGACGATCTTGAGCTCTTTGAATGTCTTAGTTACTTCGGGGAGAATGCGAAGCAGAATAAATGAAGGAATGATCCTTTTATTTATAGGTGATGGAATGATCCATTCATGCGCGCATATGCGATGTGCACATAGAGATTTTGTACGTAGAAACGCTATGTGCATGACTTTGTTGGGCGCAGGGGCGCTGTGCCAGGAATCTTGAACTGAATTTGTTTTAAACTGCGTTATTGGGCTACGGAGGAGCTGACACGCGACAGTTATTGAGATTCGTTTGTTGCTGAGATCTTGAGTATTTGGCACCCGTTCATGAGCAGAACTGAGTCAATGACACGTGATGTACATAGCTTAAAGATCTTTAATTTGTTGCTGGATGATTTGATTGGATGTGCTTGTGAGATCTGGCGCATGAGTAGACTTGGTTGTATGACTTCAAAGAGTCAATAGTAAGTCTGAGCGCATGGATTTTTGAGACACATGCAAAGTTTGGGAGCATGACCTTAGAGACGCATGTAAAGTTTGGGTCAGCCACATGGCGGGGCACAGTTGTAACTGACAAAAGGTAATGATTATGCCTTTTTATTTTTTGAAAAAGCTGTCACCATTACTACCTCCAACTGGCGTGCTGCTAACTTTTGATATTCAGCATTAAATGCTTGCTGGGCGGATAGCTTTGTGTAGGCGCATTTGTTTTTGGGGCACGTATACCACTGAGCGCATCAGATGTGAGGCACATAGAACTGAGGGGCACATCACATACGAGGCGCATCACCTTCGGTCAACCTTATTGAGCGTTTCGAGGCTTGAATTAATGACTTTGACTTAGCTGAATTTGAGATGGCAGATTTATTACCATTTAATGCAAGATTTATTGCACTAACTTCGGAAAAGCTGCCACTTGGTGCATGGATTTGGTTGCCATAGCCTATAAATGGAAGTTATCTGATGTGAAGAGTGTTTGCTCATTCTTATTTCATACAACTTTATATCGAGAATGAACTTGACCAATCCTCCTTTTTGGCAAGTTGGCATGCTAGGGGTTGTGGATCTCCTCATTTAAAGCAGCTTTGATTTTGATGACGAACTCCTTCAGAAGACTGAGATACGCCGAGTTAGCTATGGATGGAGCAGTTCGTGCTCGTGCACCTTGCTGGCAGTGTTATTCTTCAAAATAACATCGAGTACTAAAATGTTGAGTACCGGGTTTGGGCTTGATATGCCCTATCCTCGTTATGCTGGAAGAGCCGCAGGAAGACAAGGGATGTGCCTGTGCCAAGACGAAGAGGTGATTCGCTCGTGACGAGGAAGTAATTCACTCGTAACGAGAAAGAGATGCGCCTATGCTAAGACGTCAAAGTGATGCGCCTATGCCGAGGCACCAGAGTGATGTGCCTATCCGTAGAGTTTACACTAGGCTTTTGTAGTATACTTTTTATGTAATCAAAAGACATGTAATAGATTTTTATATCAATAAAATTCTCTTTTCATGCACTTTCATTTACTATCTTTTTTGTGATGCACTGATATTTCTTTGTGTCCTCGGCCCATACTATTTATGGTACCTAGGAATTTTGGCCTCTGATGTGCCTGAAATTCCACGCTTCTACAAGACCACCTTCAAAGTTTTCAAAACTTTAGATAAGTTTTGGAATACTTTGAACAAGAAGCATGGGTAGTAGAAACTTTTAGGCGCATGCTCTGCTTGGGCGCATGGCCATCCTCGAGCATGACTACTTTGGCGCATGTTGTTGATTTGATGAAAAGATAATACTTCGATTTCTAAGTCAGATTAATGAAAATCTTTTGGAAGATTTAAAGCCGTCTCTTCACAAAGCTCGAAGCGTCGGCTGCTGACGTCAAGTGTTTATCGGGTCACGCGCATCCCAATCCTATAAATAGGCGCTTGATATAAGAGAGAGAGGGAGCTTTATGCTCTTTTATTCTTCTTTAAGCCTTAGTTTTCCTTAGAGCTTTTCTTCTTCTTCAAAACCCTAGTTTTTGCCACAGCCCCCAAAGCTCTCCGTGGTGCTGCCAGCAAGAGCAAAGGAAAAGGGAAGAAGCCCGTCGAAGTAGACACCGACGAACCCTAATTCGTCGACACGATGCACCCTGACGTGCGTAAGGAAGTCATCGATAGGTTGCCGCCGTTGAGAGTTTTCCCAAACATACAGTCACTTGTGCACGGTTGAGCGCATGGATGGGCAACCATCCTGGAACTTGCACCAACCACTCTGCTAAAGCGCATAGGTGTGGCTCATCGAGCTAAACCTTAGAGATGTGCCTAGTCTTCACTACGTTGACGCGCATGGACTTCGGTCTTGGAGATGTGTCAAAGCTTTATCTTGCTGATGTGCATAGACTTCGGTCTTAGAGATGTGCCGAAGCTTTTACATTACCAACGGGCATAGAATTTGGTCCTGGAGATGCGTCGAGGTATAACTCAGCCAATGCACATGTACTTCTGTCCAGATGATGCGCCGAGTCTTTGGCTTTTTCTTATGCGCATAACTTTAGACGCGCCGACGCCAAGCTGAGCATGAATTTTTGTCTCTCATCATAAAGACCATGTTTTTGCTAACTCTTTTTTGTTTTTTGTCTTTTTGCAGTGTCTATGACTTTGTCTCGTTTGAACGAGATTTTGTTTGACTACTCCCTCTGCCAGATGGGTCTAGGTTTTAATGAAGAAATGGTCAATCCGGCCAAGGTTGTGATTAGTTGGACCGATCGCCGGAAAGGATGGCGCTGATCAGGGACCAGCCCCCTTCTTTCCTCCAGGCCATGATGGAGAGTAGCCTAATCCGTGCTGCTGGGCGTACAACCGAATCTTATCTGAAGCCCCAATTTCTATTTGGGGACAGACTGGCATCTTATGAAGCAAAGCTTTTGAAGATAAAAAAGACTGGTTCTTTGAGGCAAAGGGTCTTCGCATGTATGTTTCAAAGATCAAGTGTCAGCTGCCGATGACCGTATTTACTTGCTTAACCTCAAAGAGGAGAATGGAATGGGACCTTACCCCATCCTAGGGAGGAGCATTTTTCGGGTCTTTCAAGATCGACTCCATTTTTGACCAGAAGGACGTGTTTACCTTTGTGCGAGGTGCGACGTCGTACTCTTTACGAGTTTTGTGTCCCGGGAGCATCTATAGCGATGGTTCCCCCAAACCTTTGCCTTAAGTGCTTCAACTTTTGCCAATCGTATGTTGGTGGCCAAGATTACGTACCCAAAGGAGGAATTTTGGGTTGAAGGTTGGTGTCATCACATGCTAAAGTGGGATGATCTGTCACGATCTTGTCGAAGTACAAGGACGAGCTCAAGGATATTGGTTTGGATTCTGCCATACGGGCTACCAGCCTGGTGTGGAGCTGAACCGGCCTATGTTTCTGACCCTCCTAGAGTTGTACAATATCGGGAAATTTTATACGCCCATAGGGGAGCTAGATTGGCGCTCCATGAAACGTTCAAAGTCTCGAAGCTTCCATGGGGGACTGAGTCATACGAAGAGTATTTTCCAACGAACGAGGAGTTCTCCGCTTTGGAAGAAAAGAACCCGTAAAGGATGATGGTCTTCAAGGAATTGCTGTGCCATTATTATGTGAATCAACGGAAGTGTAAGACTAAGGCATCCCCTCATGTGACTGTTTGGAGGGATTATATCTTTACTCAGGACAAAAGGACCCGATGAAGGTCTGCTTCACTACTCCTCAAGGTTCTACGAGTGATGAAATCGTGACTCAAATAAAGGACCTAGGCGGGAGAAATCCGCGAAAGGATGAATACTATAAGCTTGTTGATAACATTTATAGTTGCTTCTGGCATTGCACGCACAAAATGTCCTCGAAGGCTGTACTAGCTGTCTATCTAATGATATGGCTTCGGGACTATGTGCTCCCTGGTGATTCAGTCACCATGAAGAGGGTGACCAGGAACCTTATCTTGCCTGTTATGAAACTGATATTTGGCCGTCGCTTGGCCTTGCTCCCTACGATGGTGTGCAACCTGTACCGGGGCCTGCAAGAGTTTGCAGCGGAGGTCCTAGCCATGAAGGGAAGAAGCGAAGATTTTCCTCGAGTGGAGCTGCCCTATTACTATTTGACGGGGCGATTAATATTACATCACCCCAATGTGATGAGCCCTAGTACAGATGAGGGGCACGTTACAAGAAATGCCTTTATCCGCCGCTACCGCAGAAAGAAGTGGCTGCATACTGGTGCCCCTGTTTGTCGAAAGATTTTGTTCCAGCTCCAAGGATGGGACATTTCTAAAGTTAGCCCATGTTTTCTAGGCTTCAAGGCTAACGAAGAGTTAGAAGGTATAAAAAAAGATGCTGTCATTCTTCCAGATTGGGGGTTTCGTTGGCTGTAATGTATTCGACCCTTGCATTTGGTATACCAGAACAGGAACCATTGCTTTCTGGAGCCGTATCTACCAAGCAATTTTGCTCGTTAATTCGGTTATAGACAACTGATGCTGGACAACCCAAGTACCTGCTTGGGGTATATCGAAAGCCTATTGGATGGAGCTCGGGCTTGGCAGTATTACAATGCTGGGTGCACCGGGATGCGATTTACGACCCTACTTCTGAACCCCAGGCCACATATCCTGTATTCTGCCGTCAAGCTGTATTATTTGGCGGATACCCTATTTCCTGGCTCTAATAGGTAGATGAGCTTTATCGGGACTCAGCTTGAGGTGTCAGTTGCCATGATCACAAGAGCCCATGCATATCGCCCGTCGAATACTCCAGTACCGACAGCTGCTATAGTGGCCAGGGCAGAAGATCCTTCGGAGGAGTCCACATGAGGTAGTCAGTTGAAAAGGTGTGCCCCGACGGGAGCGAGATCTTCTGTGCCGAAAAGACTGAGGAAGGTTCCGGCTTCCAAGTCTGGGGCCACAATATCTCTTCTCGCAGAGAGATCGAAGAAACTTTCTCCCAAATAGGTAAATATGTTGTCATTAATTTTGCCAAATGCAACGGTCCTTAGCCACTTACTTGTGTTCTCTTTTATCTGTAGGGTACGAAGAAGAAGAGGAAAACCTAGGTCTTCAAAACGAGACTTGGATGAACCCATTGAGAAGGAAGTTGCCAGCTCTCAGGAAGAGTGTATACCTCCTATAGTGGAGTCTCCGGTCTAGGAAGACCAAGAAGGCATTTTCCTGGTCGATACTCTTGCCGCCTTGGACTATGCGGAGGATGACTTCAGTGATATGATGGTGTCTCTGAATTTTGAACAACCTTCGATAGGCATCCTAGGTAATTTTGTTGATACAAGATTTGTATATGTTGATAGTAGTAGTGATTATATTTTATTTACGGATACGCATCAGGCGGGTTCCTCACAGAGCATGGAGGAACCGGCTGCGGGCACTGGTGAGGAAGCCGTCGCCCAACCTTAGGATGGGGCAGCTACAAAGGATCCTCTCGAAGAAGAGGCAGATTGGGACTCGTCTCCTTCGACTGACGTCCCAGATGACACTGGTGCAGATATCGAGGAGGAATTGACGATGGGTGGTGATAGCCAGTCCAGGGTAGCTGAAGGGTGGTTGCGGCCGATTTCTCCTCCGAACATAGTAGGAAAGAACCTGTTTCGATGCCAAGTCCTATACCTGCCCCAATAACAGAGATTGAGATGGAGGAACCGGCTCCACTACCGAGTCCTACTCCTGCCCCGGTGGAAAGTAAGATGGAGGAACCGGCTCTGCTGTCGACTCATATGTCGGCCTCGATGGTAGAGAGCAAGATAGAGGAAACGACCGTGTCTCTGGTTCTTACACCTGCTCAGGAGCCGATCCTGCCGCCAGGTCCAATCTCTGCACCAGCCATGACGGGTCTTGACACTGACGGATCTTCTAAAGCAAGTCTTGATCAGGGTAAGGGCCATGTTATGGAAGAATCCACTTCTGCCCATACCACCTGGGGAAGTGTGACATCCCCTTCGAAGATGTTGGCTACCATGAACCATGGCCCTGAAACTGTTGGCAGTCAGGCGGAACCTACAGATGCTGATATCCCAGCGGCACCTGGGTCGAGGTCTCCTCAGAGGGAGTCTAATCAAAGTTTCGGTGGCCGGATGTTCGATGGGCAAGAAAGTAGCTGTCGTGTTGTTGCCAAGCTCCACCGTCCGCCCGGTTCGTACAGGAATCTCGATAGTTCCCCAATGACACCTCAAGCATTAGCCGAGACGGACGAGTATATGAAATTTCTCATTGAGGTTGTTTACGAGATTTTGAGGAAGGGGATTATTATGTGCTGGAGGAAGGTTGGATTTTCGCTGTAGCCAAGGCGATGACGCTATCACAAATCGGCTTAATACAATCTCATCAGGGCCATAATACCATGACTGAAATCTTGGAGGCATCGATTGCTGAGCTAGATAACCATCTCACTGAACTCCAGAGCATCTACCGAAACGATCTTTCTGCCCTGATAGAGGCAAGCAGAATAGGTTAGGGGTTAAAACCGAGTCAGCTTACTTGTCCAGTATAGCTGTCTTGGAACGGAGTTTGGCCGATGCTGAAACTAAAGAACATGAACTTGCATCGGCTATGGAGCACCAAGCCAGTCTACGAGAGACCTTGGGTGACCACTTGGCGGAGATTGATGATAAGATCCACCTGCTCTAGTAAGAACGGTCCAAACTCCTGGCCGATTCTGAGCGGGCGACAACCGAACATATCACACTCAAGAACGAAGTGGCAAAACTCACTCACCATGTGTCCAATCTATTATATAGGAAGAAGGAGTTAGATGCCAAGCATGCAGCTGCCGTCGCCTCCAAAGACAAGGAAGCGATGCATCGTGAGGCTGAACGCTGGGTTTTGGCGACTATTGAATGCATGGCGGAAGCTTTAAAGCGTTGTATCGATGAGCTGTCTGCCGACCCTTAGATTTGTTCTCCTTCGTGCTTTTTATTGCTTTTTTTGTTCTGTTTTATTTATTTGGAATGTAGTCCCTTTTCTTCTTTTCATGACAAAAATAAAAACTTTTGCTTGCTCATTTGTCCTAAACTTGTGATTTTATGGACTTAGCATCTTTAAGGCACATTGGTTTTAGGTACAGATGACAGGTTAAAATAAGGGTATAAATTGTGTTAACCAATACGTTTAGTCAGAGATAATGTGGACATGGTAAACATGGAGTTTGTGAAAGAGTTTTCTTACTCAGAGGTGATATGAACATGGAAAAAAACTTTGTAAGGATATAAAAAATAACTCAGAGGTTATATGGACGTGGATGTTCTGTGGGTAGAGTATAACAACGAGAGGGTTGTTGAATAAAAATGTTTACTCAGAGGTAACATGGACATGGCAAACTTTCATTTTTGTTTTAGCGTCATCTTACTCAGAGGTATGATTAAGCTCTACAGTGATGTAGGAAACAACTCAGAGGTGACATGGACTTGGAAGTTTTCTACTGGAGAAATGATAAAGGAACATCCTAAAGCAGCTGGGCTCCAGAAATATATGATGATCAAGAGGGGGTGAACTCGGTTGTTGAATTCATAGATGTTTGCTGGGGAGGTGGAAATACATGTTGATGGACTTCAAATGTAGTATTTTTTAGGAACTTGCCATTGATTGGCATCATAAACAAGTTTTCGTTAGATTTTGCAAGTCGGTAGACACCATTAGAGTACACCGTCTCTATGATGAAGGGACCCTCCCATTTGGGTTCGAACTTCCCGGCTATTTTGTGAGTCATCACGATTGGCCTTCTGACTGATAGGACAAAGTTACTGTAGAAGCATGAAAAAACACAGAAGGCGTCAGAAGCGCAGGAGACCCATAAAATTTCTACGCACTTTAAAACTCAGACAGTGAATAAAGAAAAGTTCTTTATTAAAATCATGTTTATAAGATGTCTATTACAGACTCTTCATGGTTACATATAAAGACTAAAGACTAAAGCACATACTAAAAAATACGCGGTCTTCAGAAGCACGCAGTCCTCAGCAGCGCGCAGACCCCAAAAGCACAACAATGTCAGAGCGAGTCATTTCCTCGTCAGAGCGAGCCCCTTCCTAGTCAGACGTAAATGAACTCCAATATATCTAATGAAGCAGCTACATGCCCGAGCAAGAATGCAGCTCATACACGAAGCTCACAACACTACCTGCGGCTCTTCCAACATAATAGGACGCGCAGCTCCTCCCACTCCATTATGGCTAATGAAGCCATTATTGAGGAGGACAGAACGCAACCTGTGGCTATTCTGATTGACAATCAATCCAAACCCAGTAGCTTGGACCTCGAAGACCTCCAAGATGTTGTTCATGTTCGAACCCCTTATGCCAAATGTTCAGGTGCATCTCAAAACTCTGTAGTTATTCTTCTAACAACTTCCTTGAACAAAGAGATCTACAACCAACAACCGAATGCATGGTCCATGGCCATCCGAAGCTAAGTCAGGGTCGAAAATAACAAAAGAATGACTAGAAACTATGAGCAAGGTCTCACCCAAAACGCTTCACTTTATATAGGCTGTGTGGTCCAACCTACATGCCACGTGGCAGTCGGTCAAAAGCTCTGGAGTAATGGGATGAACCTAGGACTTAGCACAAGAATCTCATTTAATAGATTCAATTGACTCAGCTTTTAGTCATTGTTCCTCGAGTCCCCCAAAATGGCGACAATTAAAGGGGTATTGACTCAGCCGTTCAAAGACGGTCATTAAATTTTCTTAGGAGCATAACGACTTTATGGCTACCCAGAAGTGCAGTTCCTTCACAGTCGCCCAGAAGCGCAACTACCCAGAAGTGCAACTACTTGAGAACTTCACAGGAGCGTAGTTCTTTCATAGTCGTCCAAAAGCACAGCTACTTGAGAACTTCACAGAAGCACAGCTACTTCAGAGCTCCCCGAAAGAACAACTCCCCAAAAGCGCAGCCTCTGTGGCACGTAGGTCACTCATGGAACGATCCTTTTTTAAAGAAAACCAAAAAGCACATTGACTTCGTCGACTCAAGTACAGTCTCATCGCCGTCCAAAAGTGCAGTGACTTCGTAGTCTCAAGAGCACAGTCTCCTCGTCATCCAAAAGTGCAGTACCTTCATCGTCTTAAGAGCACAGTCTTCTCGTCGCCCAAAAGCGCAGTGACTTCGTTGCCTCAAGAGCATAGTCTCCTCGTTGCCCAAAAATATAGTGACTCTGTCGCTCAAGGCAGTCTCATCGTCGCCCAAAAGTGCATTGACTTCGTTACCTCAAGCACAGTCTCCTCGCCACCCAAAAGTATAGTGACTTCGTTGCCTCAAGAGAACAATCTCCTCGTCCTTCAAAAGTGCAGTGACTTTGTCGCCTCCATAGTAGCAGCCTCGTCACCAAAAAGCACAGTGGCTCGAACACCCCCAAAAGCACAGCTCGTATAGTTCATAGTTCCCCTACAATGTGACATCATGCCATGTGGACAGTATGGTAGCTGTGTCTTCTCAGATATAATTAGATTAAGTTTGGTGTATCTTTTTGATACAATCAAATCCGGTTTGTTAAAACCGCCACCCCTGAGATAGAGTTGGATTTAGTTTGTTTAAACAAGTTACATCTTTTTAGATGCAATCAAATCCAATTTTGTTTAAACCCGCCGCTCTTGAGACGGGATCGGATTTCAGTTTGTTAAATAGCCATTCTCTCGATAAGAGCAAGATTTAGTCGATTTCGTCTGAGCAAAGTCGTCGAGCAATGGGCACACACCATGTGTCAATTAATCTGTCATTCTGATGAGGGATGATAACTGTCCAAGATCTCGATCATGGAGAATTATAATAACCTCCACGTGTCAGCTCAGCAGCAGCCTTCATAGAGCAGCTATAACAGATATTTCCCTCAATCTCGCGTGCAGCGCTCCTGCACGCCAGGAATCTTTATACACATCGTACATGTGCTTGCCTATAAATAGAAAGAGCCTTCCTTCATTCAAGAACTCTTCGGTATCTTCTTGATTGCCAACCCCGAGTACCACTCATAAGCATCAGAAAGTCAGACCAAGTTCAGTTCGTCGTCAGATCGTCAATAGAGTAAAGGAGCCGCTACAGTGCTCGATCTCCATCGTCACACTTTTTTTAGAAATTCTTGTACCTAGATCTCCTAATAAGGAATCTTTTGTACTCTTTTACAGGTTTGAAATACAAAAATTTGTATAACTTTTGTCATGGCAAACAGTTACCCACTTGAAAAGTTTTTTCCTTGACTTCTTATTGAAAGCCTCAGAGATGCGAGCCTGATAGAGCTCAATGTGATGTTGAGCCAAGAGGCATTTTTTGTCCAGCACCTTTAACTCTTACAACTGACGACGTTGATTGTCTTCCTCCGTCAACTGGTTTGTAATGGCCATCCGCAACGAGAAAATCTGGATTTCAAGAGGAAGCACTGCCTTAATCCCATATACCAGGGAACGGTGTGTTACCCGTCGGAGTCCGGGCCGTTGTGTGTAAGCCCAAAGACATTCGCCTAACTTATCGTCCTAGTCGCGATTATTAGATGACACGGCTTTCTTGGGAAGTTTGATGATTATTTTATTGAAAGCTTCGGCCAATTCGTTTGCCGTCGGATTATAAGCATTCGATGCTACGTTTTGGATGCGATTCTTATCACAGAATCTATTAAACACATGACTTATGTGTTGCAGAAAGTTGTCATGGATAATCCTTCGGGGTAACCAAAAATGGTATACAACGTGATGCTTGATAAAATTGATCACCTTTGAGCTTTTTACTTCTGATAGAGGCATTGCTTCTGCCCATTTGGAGAAGTAGTCGGTAATGGCCAAAATGAAACGATGCCCTCTAGATAATGAAGGAAAGATCGGTCCAACTATGCTATATCCTAGGCTTCAAATGACCACAAGGCGACTGTAGGGTGTAGGAACTCTGAAGGTCAGTGGATAAAGTCAGTGAGTAGGTGGTACACTCAGTATTTCTTGGTGAACTCGACAGCGTCTGCCATCATGGTAGGCCTGTAATGGCCCATGCATTGGAGCCGATCCTGAAGCTTAGGACCGGCTGATGAGCTCCATAGAAACTGTCATATACCTCTCGAAGAGCTTCAATTGCCTCCTCGTTTGATAAACTTCGGAGGAAAAGTCCGTCGTATGAACGACGATATAACATTTTGGTAGCTGTATCATAATATGATCAGAGAGAGTGCATTTTGATAGACATGGCTTCCTTCGGATCGCACGGAAGGATCCCGTAGGCTACAAAGTCTATAAACGAAAATCATCAGTCCCTGAAGTTGACACCGTCGTTTGTTGGCATAACATGGTTTAAACACATGCATAAATTATTTTTAGGGCACACCAATTCTCGGCCAATCGCTGTGATAAATTGTTGGGTCCCTAAAGGCACTGCCAAGGAGGCAGCAAGGCCTGCCAATGCGTCAGCCTCAAAGTTTTATAGTCAAGATACATATTCTATGAAGAACTTAGTGAAAGTAAAGATGGTGTCCATGCTGCTTTATGGTAGGGAACCAGGTCTTCGTGACGAACCTCATACTGTCCTCGAACCTGGTTAACAATGAGCTTCGAATCACCATAAGTCTCGAGGTGTTCAACCACCATTGTCTTACTAATTGGAGCCCGATGATAAGAGCATTGTACTCTGCCACATTGTTAGAGCTTGGCTCTGTGAGGGAATAGACATGCTGGATGACCAGGCTGTTTGAAGAAACCAAGACTACCCCCACTCCTGCGATAATCTGAACCTTAGGGCCGGTTCTTGAAGCACCGTCGAAGAACATCCGCCAAACAGAGTTCTCTTCGGCAACATTGGATTCCAGCACCTCATATAGAATATCCTCATAAAGCTTGGATGAATTCGGTATCGGGTGTTCAGCTAAGAAGTCGGCTAATGCTTGTCCCTTGATAGCTTTATGTAGAACAAATACCATATCGTATGGTGATAATAGTATTGCCCATATAGCTAATCGAGAGTTTATCGCTCCTGGATTTGTCATGAGGACCCCGAGTGGATTGACTCAGGAGATGATATGAATGGTCTGACCCTTAGTGGATTGACTCGGGAGTGACGAATCTTTTGTATAGCAAAGACCAAAGCTAGGCACTCTTTCTCGACGAGGTTGTACCGGTGCTCGGCACCGATTATTGTCCTACTTAGGTAGTAGATAGCTTGCTCATAGTCTGCATCATTATTTTGAGACAGTAAGACACTGAGAGAATGATCCATTGTGCAGACAAAGAGCAGTAAAGATTTACCCACAACTGGTGCTACCAAAAATGAGGATTTGTGAGATAAGCTTTGATGTCGTCAAACGCCTTTTGACACTCATCAGTCCAGACGTAGGAAACTCCCTTCTGCTTAAGCTTGGTGAAGGGTTGGCATCGTCCAGAAAGATTTGCTATAAATATTTTGATATATGCGAGACGTCCTTGTAGGCCTCGAAGTTCTCTCAGGTTCTTCGGAGGGCGTATATAAAGGATAGCCTTGGTTTCGTCTGGGTCGATGTGGATACCCTTTGCGGTAATAATAAAACCCAAGAATTTGCTACTAGAAACCCCGAGAAAGGATTTTGTTGGTTTCATTTTGAGCTGATGTCACGCCCCAGGACCAGAATACTAGAGAACGGGGGACAGACAAAGCCAGCTACGTATATTGAAGTGTGTTGGCCCATTGCCTAATAGTCACACCTGATTTTGATAATCAACAACAACTTACGTCGATACACAAAATATACGAACTGCTACTATTGTTTCAGGTTGCTGCTATATTTTTCAAAGAGCATACTACAAACTTTCAAGTCATCATCCACAAGCTACTCAATGGAATTCAGATCGAGTTCTTTTACATTTTTTATTCTGTATTTTATCTTTTACTGAGTTAGGATAATAAATGTAAAGTCGTTCAGAAATTACCGACTTCCAAGTCCACCTATCCAAATAGCTTTCCCATATTCCATTTTAACTCTACTATTCAAAAAGCCCAAAATATCCATACAAATTTGGACCAAACATCTAGTTCTGAACTGACAGAACTCAGACAGAACTCGGTCCGAGTTCGGTCTACCAAAGTTTGAATTTCAGTTGCCTCCAAATCTGCATACAACGTTCGTTTGCGAGATATGCGCATTCGAACTCTGCCCGAGTTCGGTTAGGAAAAATACTATAAATAGAGAAGGATTTTCACATTTTCAAATAACTTATTCACTCTTCTCTTTCTCTATTCCTTAAGTGTTTTAAGTGATCAAAAGCTTTCATATCCTGCCTGTACATCTCTTAGCCAAAGCCAGTAACATTCCGTTTAATTAGAGTCTTTGGTTACAAGAGTTGTAAAGAGGTTACAAAAGTCAAAAAAATACTCTGTTATTGGAGTCGGTCGTGCGCTCGTCACCAAGCACGGTGTGGTGAAGTTGGTCGTACACTTGTCAACAAGTACGGTGTTGTAAAGGGACTGCAAGATCTCAATTAGCTTGCAAATAGTGGATTAACAGCGAGCAAGAGTATCTGCGACTGGATTAGTCCTTTCAGATGGAAACCAGTATACATCGTGGTGTTCACTGAGTTTGACTCTCTTTCTCTTGCTTACTGCATTTATCTAGTGTCTCTTTATTTATTGCCATAGTTTATTAGTTAATTTTTAATTGGCATTTTATTCTGCTGCACGCACACACACTCTATTCACCCCCATTAGTGGTGTTCAACGGTCCTATAATTGGTATCAGAGCCAGGTTATATTCTTATATAACAACCCTAGAGTATTTCAGCCGTGAAATCTATATTCAACGGTAAAGGACAATCCATAAATAGACTCCCACTATTTGATGGAACAAACTATACATACTGGAAAACACGTATGAATTTTTTTAAAGTCTCTTGACTTTGATCTATGGTCTATAGTAGTTGACGATTATAAAAAAATGGCACCTATAGTGGTTGAAGGCGTACTTGTAGACAAGCCTTATGACAAGTATACAGATGCAGAAAAGTCACAGGCTAGTCTAGATGCACATGCCATTAACGCACTATTCTGTGCAATTGATAAGACGGAGTTCAATAGAGTTTCAACTTATCAAACGTGTCATGATATTTGGAAACTTCTTGAGGTAACTCATGAAGGTACTTCCCAAGTGAAGGAATCCAAAACCAGCAGACTGACACAAGAATATGAATCCTTCAAAATAAAACCCGACGAGTCAATTACACAGATGTTTACTCATTTTTTTGATATTACTAATCCTCTACAATCTCTTGTTAAGGAATACAGCAATCATGAAAAGATCAGAAAGCTACTACGGGCTCTAACCAAGAATTGGAATCCTAAGGCAACCGCGATCGTACAAGGAAACAATCTCACCACCATAAGCTTGGAGACGCTGATGGGAAAACTGATGACTCATGAACTAGACTTGCAAGACTTTGAAGAAGCAACTCCCAAGGAAAAATATATAGCCTTCAAAGCACAAGCCAAAAGTACTGCACATAATGACTCAGATGAAGAATCGTCCAGTGGTGATGAGCAAGCCCTGCTGGTAAGAAATTTCAGAAAATTCTTGAAGTTTGAAAGGTCAAATAGAAAGAAGAAAGACGTCTACGAAAATAATAAAGAGTAAACTATATGCTTCAGATGCAAAAGTCAGGCCATATCAAGAAGGACTGTCCATTGTCAAAGAAGAGCAGTCCATATGACAGATTAAGATCTAGCAGAAAGGCCACAACAGGTCGAAAGTATGCAAACATAAGTATCTGGCACGAAAGTGAGGCTAATGAATCAGAGGAAGAGGACAGACCCTGCAATGACGCTGACATTTGTCTTATGGCATTTGATAAGGTATCATCTGACCCACTCTATGATGACTTTACTTTCGATGAATTAGAAAATGCCTTTAGCGAACTACTTGAAGAACACCAAAATGTGTTAGACAAGTACAAGCAATCTTGCAAAGAGATAAAGGCCTGCACAACTGAAGTAGCTAGATTTTTCAATCTTCTTGAAGACATTAAAGATACATCTACTACCAGTAACACAGATGAGATAGCCAAACTCAAAGTAGACTATCATGAGGCTATCCTCACTATAGAAAAGAAAGAAAGAGACTATGTCAAAATACAAGAGCTATATGACATGGAGAAGAAGAGGCACTTAGTCACAGAGCAAAGACTCATTGATATGACTCTAAATATGAAGAGTCCTGTGCGATCTTTAAAAAGTTAGATATCAAATTAGGCAAACAGCTAGGCTATTCCTATTACACAGCCTAAGGTTTGTCCTAATGCTAAGCATACACCTAAGAGCACTAAACCACAGAAAGAACGTAAGCAACACGCTAATCATAATCATGCTTTCACATATAGGTTTTTAAAGAAATCATAAATTCTCGTCAACAAAGATTCAAAGAACACATTTTCAAAACTTACTTGCACGTACTGTGGTACTCACGGGCACATATCACAGTATTGTCTAGCAAGAAAGCTTGTTGACAATCATACACTTATTTGGAGACATAAAACTAATCAGAACGTACCCTTCAAGAAATGGGTACCAAAGGATTCATCTACTCGTTTTGTAGGTGGACCCTCAACCTTCTCATGCTAGAAGTAAGTGGATTCTCGATAGCGGATGTTCGCGGCACATGACTGGTGATGCATCTTTATTTGTTACGCTATCGATAAAACGAGAAGGATGTGTCTCACTCGAAAATAATTTGAGAGGTGATATTATTGGTAACGGCACTGTTGGTATGTCTTCTTATGCAGTAGTAAAAGATGTTTATCTAGTTACAGAATTGAAACATAATCTATTGAGCATAAGTCACTTGACAGATAATGGTTATGGTATCAATTTTGTAAAAGAGAAATGTTTTATATATGATCTGTCTACTGGCAATCCTGCATATGAAGGGATTAGAGAAGACAATATTTATGTTTTCTTTTTAGAAAGTACTAACAATACAGGAAGGTGCCTAGTAGCCAACCAAGATAAAAGCTGACTATGGCATATGAGGCTAGGACATGCAAATATAGATACCATCTCACGACTAAGTACCAAAAAGTTGGTAAAAGGACTCCCTAAAATTATATACAAGAGAGATATGGTATGTGCAGATTGTGAGAAGAATAAAGCAACTTGGTCTACATTTAAATCAATCAATTCTGTAAGTACTTCTAGACCCTTGCAGTTAATACATATGGATTTGTTTAGCCCTAGTATAGTCGCTAGTCTTGGCGGTAAGCTCTACGCTTTTGTTATTGTTGACGATTTATCTCGGTATACTTGGGTTTTCTTTTTATCAAATAAAAGTGATGCCAATTTTGAATTTCAGATTTTTTGCAAGAAAGTACAATACGAAAAAGGCTTCATGATTACTCGTATCCGAAGTGATCATGGTGGCAAAATCGTAAATGCTGATTTCAAAAAGTTTTGTGATGATAGTAGATATTACCACGAGTTTTCCTGTCCTAGAATACTTCAACAGAATAGAGTTGTGGAGCGGAAGAATCATACTCTCAGTGAAATAGCTAGAGTCATGCTGAATTAGTACAATCTTCCTAAATATTTTTGGGAAGAAGTTGTTAGTACAGCCTTTCATGTTTTAAATAGGGTGTTGATTCGTACAATATTGAAGAAAACACCATATGAGCTTTGGTTTGGAAGAAGTCCAAATATTTCTTATTTTAAAGTTTTTGGATGTCATTGTTTTATCCTGAACACCAAGGACAACTTGGGTAAGTTCGACTCGAAAGCAGATGAAGGGATATTTCTTGGATATGCTGCTAAAGAGTAAGGAATTTAGAATTTTTAATAAAAGATCTATGATTGTTGAAGAACCTATTAATTTTACTTTTGATGAGCTAAATAGTCACATATCTAGCGACATTGATGATGAAGAAACACCTGCTACAAAAGAAAGGCATGTGGATAGTCTGACAAAGAGATTCAACACACTAAAATTTTCGACAGACCATCCAGAGATACTCGTCATAGGTGATGTATCAAGAGGTGTAAGTACTCGTTCTTCTATTAGAAATGTTGATATAGTAGCTAATATGGCTTTTATATCTCATGTAGAACCTAAGACTGTAGCAGATGCTTTTACTGATAAATTTTGGATTAATGCCATGCAAAAGGAACTTAATCAATTTGAATGAAACCAAGTTTAGGAACTCGTTCCTGAACCTATTGGTCGATCAATAATTGGTACCAAATGGATGTTCCAAAATAAATTAAGTGAAAATGGACAACTTCTACGCAACAAAGTACGTCTAGTGGCACAAGGTTATAGCCAAGAAGAAGGTATTGATTATGACGAGACATATGCTACTGTTGCTAGACTAGAAGCTATCCACATGTTTTGTGCATTTGCATGTTTTTATGATTTTAAATTATTTCAAATGGACGTGAAAAGTGCATTTTTAAACGAATATTTGAAAGAAGAAGTTTTTTTGAAACAACCCCCTAGTTTTGAAGATTTTCAAAAATCTGATCACGTCTTCAAACTTAAGAAAGCACTCTACGGACTCAAATAAGCACCTCGTGCTTGGTATGAACGCCTAAGTGCCTTCTTACTTGAAAATGGTTTCTCAAAAGGGAGAGTTAATACTACTTTATTTATCAAGTCTTCAGATGATGATATCTTGCTTGTTCAAATTTATGTGGATGACATAATATTCGGATCTACTAATGAAAAACTTTGTCAAAATTTTTCTAAGTGTATGCAGAGTGAATTTGAGATGAGTATGATGGGAGAGCTGAAGTTCTTCCTAGGACTCCAAATCAAACAACAATCATAGGAAACATTCATCAATCAAGCCAAGTACACGAAGGACTTACTGAAAAAGTATGACCTCTACAAACATGAAGCCAATCGAAACTCCTATGGCTACATCTACAAAGTTTGACACTGATAAAAGTGGCAAACCAGTCGATCATCAAACCAGTCGATCAACGTAAGTATCGAGGTATGATTAGTAGTTTATTGTATTTAATTTCTAGTTGTCCGGATATTAAGTTTAGTGTTTGTATCAGTACATGAAATTAGGCTAATCCTGAGGAATCACACTTACCTGCTGTTAAGCGTATCTTCCAATACCTTAAGGGAACTTCAACAGTCGGCTTATGGTATCCTAAATCCAAATCTTTTGACCTAATTGGTTATTCAGATGCGGATTTTGTAGGATGCAAAGTAGATCGTAAAAGTACCAGCGGTACGTGTCATTTCCTAGAAAAATCTTTAGTCTCTTGGTTTAGCAATAAGCAAAATTCTGTAGCTCTTTCAAGTACTGAGGCTGAGTATATCGCCGCAGGACGTTGTTGTGCTCAAATTTTATGGATGAAGAAAACACTAGAAGACTATAATCTGTACTACACTAATATTCCTATTTATTGTGACAACACTAGCACAATCAACTTAACCAAGAATCCTGTTTGTCACTGACGCACAAAGCACATAGAGATTCGTTATCACTTTTTACGTGATCACTGGAAACACGGGGATATTTGTTTAGAGTTTATTGACACAGATCATCAACTAGCAGATATTTTTACAAAACTACTGGCTGAAGACCGTTTCAACTATCTGCGTCATGAGCTAGGCATACTTGAATTTTCAGGTTTATAATACATTATGACTAGCAAAAACTCTTATAACTAAAGACTTTAACATTTATTAATTAAAGTTATTTTGGGTACAAGCTGAAAGGGCCCTTTTGTCATACAAGCATAAATAGCCTGAAGCAACACGGTGTACTAGTCTTCCGACTACCGTTAGCTGGGATCCGGCCCTTATAGCTAACCCAAGATGATGAAAATTATTAAATAAAGAAGTTCAAAGGTTAATATGTGTTTTTAATAACTCATACTGCATTAAATGAACCCTTAATATAAGTAGGCCGAACTCGGACAAAATTCGGACCGAGTACGGGCCGAGCTCGGTTGGCGCTGTTACGGATTTAGAATTGAACAACGCCCTAGCCTATATTACCATATACTCTTCATATTTTTCATCCCATCCCACCGAGAACTCTCTAAAATCCTAACCTTAGGCTCTCATTCTCCTTCAAACCTAGATCTTCAAGGCTCAGAAGTTGTCTCCTTCATCTTCTTCCTCCTTTCTCTTGAGGTATATCTATCTACTTCTTGTTTTTTATGGCTCCGAAATCTCACAAGAGGAAAAAAGATGCTTCCCAAGTGGATTCATCTTCTTTTGAATATACTCCTACAAATGTTTTTAGTCCCGCTCGTCCATCTGATAGAGAGGACTATGACCATGCTCTTTTTCCTGATAAGGATTTTCTGATCTTTGGTTTGACTCTTTTTCTGGGAGAAATATTTGTGTGGTGCATGTGTTAATTTTACTATATTTTCTGAATATGCTCCCACATTTGAAAGACTTGGAAAGAGACTTCTTTGAACTTTCGGATAACATCTATGATAATGTGGTTAGAATGTTTTGTTGCAACTTGCAAATAAAAGATAATGGCAATATCTATTCTTGTTTCGCTGGACAAGAATTAGAATTTAATGTCACTAATGTTAGTGAATATTTTCACGTGTCGGATATTGGCGAAGCATTAGTTGACATCAATCATGTCTAGTTCCCTGAAGGTGTCATCCTTGACTCCTTCATAGCCTTGATGTGTCACCCTAAACCATTTCCTTGTAGGGTGTATTCAAAACATCTAAACCAAAAATTTTATGAGTTACATCGCTTTATCTTCTCTGCTTTGCTTCTAAAGAAGGGATCTACTGACGAGATCACTTTTATAGAAATATCCGCGAAGTACCATATCTACTTTGGTATTCCTTTTTCTGTTCCCAAGACCTTCATGGCTTGGATGATCGGTTGCAAGAGTGCAGGGCATAACCTTGTCTACCCCATGCACCTGGCTTCGATCTTTAGGAGGTTCGAGATCAACCTTCAACTCTGTCCATTTTCTTCTACTGCTTCTGAGCTGAGTAGATGTAGGTTGTATCCCAACCCTCCTCCTCTTGGTGCTGTACCTGCCCTTGTTGATCCCGATGCGCCTGCTCCAGAGGCTCCTGATGCTGCTCTAGGATTCGATCCACAGTTCTACCAGCGGTTCGACGCCTTCGTTTCTCTCTTCGAGCAATGCTATCAGCGCTTTGATGCATTTGTTACTGCTTCAGAACAATGTCATCAGAGTTACGTTGATGTGGAGTTTAGGCATACCTCACAGGCTCAGGTCTTGAGGAACAACATTGCCAATATCCATTGGAGCCTTGCTTATGATCCTTCACATCCATTCCTGATGACTCATTATCCATCTTTTGCTGGCCCAAGGTTCAACGATGAGGCCACCTTTCAGTATTTTGATCCTACCACCGCCAATGTTGATCCTCAACCACGTGCTACTACTGGAGACGATGACACACAGGTATGATGTGGCGGTTGATGCTTAGTTATTTTGAATTATATTTACTAGTGGTGATGATCTTGTAGTTTTTGTTTATATAAAAACTTTTTAGTTGGATTTTCTTAGTAGTTTTCTTGCGTCATAAACTCTTCAGTTATGACTTTATGCAGTTGTGATGTATTTTCTTCATATCAGTTTATGCATTACTAGTTTCTTTTATATTGTGACTGTGACTTGTATATGTTGGACATTTTCTTGTCTTTTGTCTTGGTTCATTATTGTTGGCTTCACACATTGCAGGGGAGACATACACATTTTGCGTACTTGACAAAGGGGGAGAAAGCTTATATCCAAAAGAAAAACTTCGTTTACCATACCAGCCATAGATCAAATATTAGGTATATTATTTCAAGTTATTTTTATATTGTTCCTATATATATTTTGGTATAGACTTAAGTTTGTCAATTACCAAAATGGGAGAGATTGTTGGCCCATTGCCTAATAGTCACACCTGATTTTGATAATCAACGACAACTTACGTCGATATACAAAATATACGAACTGCTACAAATGTTTCAGGTTGCTGCTACATTCTGCTACATTTTTCAAAGAACGTACTACAAACTTTCAAGTGCTCATCCACAAGCTACTCAATGGAATTCAGATAGAGTTATTTTACATTTTTTTATTCTGTATTTTATCTTTTATTGAGTTTAGGATAACAAATATAAAGTCGTTCGAAAAATACTGGCTAAGGCTAATTCCATGTCCACCTATCCAAATAGCCTTTCCATATTCCATTTTAACTCTACTATCCAAAAGGTCCAAAATACCCATACAAATTTGGACCCAAACATCTAGTTCAGAACGGGCAGAACTCAGACAGAACTCAGGCCGAGTTCGATCCGTGTTTGGTCTACCAAAGTTTAAATTTCAGTTGTCTCCAAATCTGCATACAACGTTCGTTTGCGAAATATGCGCATCCGAACTCTGCCTGAACTCTGCCCGAGTTCGGTTAGGAAAAAAAGCTATATATAGAGAGGAATTTTCACATTTTTAAATCAATCATTCACTCTTCTCTTACTCAATTCCTTAAGTGTTTTCAGTGATCAAAAGCTTTTATATCCCGCCTATACATCTCTTAGACAAAGCCAGTAACGTTCCGTTCGATTTAGAGTCTTTGGTTGCAAGAGTTGTGAAGATGTTGCAAAAGTCAGAAAAACTCTCTGTTATTAGAGTCGGTCGTGCGCTCGTCACCAAGCACGGTGTAGTAAAGTTGGTCGTGTACTTGTCAACAAGCATGGTGTTGTAAAGAGACCGCAAGCTCTCAATTAGCTTGCAGATAGTGGATTAACAGTGGGCAAGAGTACCTGCGACTGGGTTAGTCCTCTCAGAGGGAATCCAGTATACATCGCGGTGTTCACTGAGTTTGATTCTCTCTCTTGCTTACTGCATTTCTCTAGTGTCTCTTTATTTATTGCCATGGTTTATTAGTTAATTTTTAATTGGCATTTTATTTCGCTGCACGCACACCACTCTATTCACCCTCCCTCTAGTGGTGCTTAACAGTCCTAAAAAGTACAACCCACCTCGCAATATGGTCACAGCTGTCTAGATGCATGAGGGTTTATCTACAAGCCAACAGTCTCTTAAGATCAAGAATAAGCCTAGTGTCTCAATCTCAAGTAACCAAATAATTATTACAAGATGTTAGAGCATCAGACATACAAAATAAGGCATCCCAAACATTACATATTCAGATGATCATGAAACTAGTCATACAAAATGCGAAGACTAGCAAGCGTTAAGTTATATATGATCAACCATAGGATTTGTCAATCATGTTACAACCCTTAGACGGACAGAAATAAAGTTGCAACACGAGCTAACACATGCTCGACGGCTAAACGCCTCAAAGAAATAATTTATAATAGATTAAGAGAGAAAAATACAATAGAGTGAGAGAGCAAAATAAGAAAACCCACTTATTGCCTCGATTAAGTCTAGTGTTCACCATCTGGCAGAAAGGCAGATAGATCCTCGGGTGCTACTCCAAAATCTGGTCATACAAAACCAGCTGGGTCAGACCCCAAAAAGAGCAAGCACCACAAGGGAGGCTCCACTTATAAACTAAAACCAGTATATAAAGAATAGGAGAATTGTTAAAAGAATATGTTGATAATAACATAAATGACAAGAGTTAAAGTGAACATACTTGCTTGCATGAGGAAGAAGAAAGGGTGTAATATAATTTCCAAGTTAATCATGAGACAATCATTTAGGCACGGCCAATCAAGTCCTACGGCTTGCTATTATTAGCTAACTAGGGTTATCACAGGCCTAGTTACTAACAAGATGTAGTTGAGATATTTTTCGCAGTCATAAGACCTACAGACTATCCAGGTTATCCAGGGGGGATACAGGAGTTATCAAGATTACTGGTGTACTTTAGTACTTATGATTCAAGAAGTGTAACATATGACAGTGTGCTGGAAATATGCCCTATTCGACCGCAGGCTACAAGTTCACAGTTGTGGCCGGGATAATAAGATCGCTTGTAACTGGAAAATCTCTCTATATGAACTACTTGATCAATCTTGTCGTTTAACCTAGTCAGATTCATTATGAATCCCTGACTGTGGTAACCAGGAATCCATATCCTAGTCATAATGCAAGATGAGATAGATAACTTGTACAATCACAATCAAGAAAATTAACCACGATGTCAAGACAAGAGTTGCACATAGCAAGACAGGAATAGTTGTTGCAACAACAATCAAGATTATACATGTCATGTCAGATTTACTTGTCACTTGTCAGGTGTGCGCCTCGACGGGCCACTATCAAGATTATCAAGACGGGTTCATGTTATCATGTTCAAGTCAAGTTCAATATTAACAAGTTATCAAGTCGGGTCGTCGTAAGTTAGGCCAAGTACAAGACACATACAAGGATCAAATATATACGTTAAGAACTACAGGGAACTAGCATGAAGTATGCACAACAAGGTGTGCAGGCAACGTACAGGAAAGTGCACAGGGAGGCATATAAAAAGGTGCTGCTATACAGGAAAGGCATGCATGAAGGTATTGACTGTACATGAAAGGCATGCAGGAAGATGCAAGCTATGCTGTATATGCAGGAAAGTGCAGGCTGTGCAGTCTGTACAGAAAAATATAGGTGCAGTCTGTGCAGGAAAGCGCAAGTACAGTCTGTGCAGGAAAGTGCAGGTGTAGTTTGTGCTGGAAAGTGCAGGTGCATTCTGTGCAGGAAAGTGCAGGTGCAGTCGGTACAGGAAAGTGTAGGTACAGTCTGTACAGGAAAGTGCACAATGTAGTACAGTATAGGAAAGTACACAGGTGCAGTCTGTACAGGAAAGTGCAGGTGCAGTCTGTGCAGGAAAGCGCAGGTGCAGTCTGTGTAGGAAAGTGCGCAGTGCAGTAAGGAAAGTGTGCAGGCTATACAGTCTGCGGAAGAAAGTATACAGGCTGCGCGTAAGTGCACTGGTGCAAGGTGTTCGTCTTACCCAAATCAGCACCGAAGTGCATAGGAACCCATGAACACAAGGAATGCCATAACTTTCTCAAAATAAGTCAAAATCAAGCGGTTCAAAAGCCAAAATGGGGTAGACTAAAATTCTCCACAACATAGAACCAATAGGTTTTGAAAATAATAAACTTTAAGAGATCAAGACCAAGAAAAACGAAAAAAAGTTAAAACTTAGATCTACAAAAATGTAACCATCAAAACCAAAAACTTTAAGTGCTAAATATGCTTAGAATCATGAGAGAAAGAGAATAGAACAAACAAAATGGAGATCCATCATGTTCTCCATGAAGCAAGTTGTACTTACCTTAGGTTGATGGGAGGAGTAAATGAAGAAAAAGAAGAAAAAGATAAAGAAGTAAATGATAGTATTGGAAGAGGGAGAGAGAGAGAGAGAGAGGTTGGTTTATATACCAACCCTTCTCATCTCAAACCAACGAAACCAACCCAAGCCAATCTAAAGCCAAAGTGAACCAAACCAAAAATAAACTAATTCAAGATTAAACCAAGACAAGGCTAAGCAAGACAAGCCAAAGCACGGGTCGCCTGACAAATGTCACAAATTTGCACATGTATACTGAAAATACGTATGATGATGGGAGTGACAACTCTACATACCTTAAAAGAATTTTTTCCTCAAAATTTAATCAAGAGGCTAGAGTTATTTGGGCAAGCTACACTACTACTGGCAATCTATGTCTAACAGTTAATCAAGAATAATCATGCAAGCAAGAAATTAAAAGCATTAAGGCAAAAGAAAGACAACATACCTTATGAGTCAAACAGGTGTGGATATCGTGATCAGATATCATCTTCACGTTCCCATGTTGACTCCCCCAAAAAAGTGATGATCCTAAGCAACACAGACTAAACTAATAGTCTTGTTCTGGAGTACCTTCTCTCTTCGGTCCAATACAGATACGAGCCTTTCCTCATACGAAAGGTTGGTACCAACAACCAACTTCGAATGATCAAGGATATGGATCAAATCTGGGATATATCGTCGTAATGGGGATACATGTAATATGTTATGTACCTCACGTAACGATGACGGAAGACCGAGACGATAGGATACATCACCTACTCACTCGAGAATATCAAACGATTTTATATACCTAGGACTAAGCTTTTTCTGCACGCCAAATCAAATGACGCCACGGGTAGGCGAGGCCCTAAGGAATATGTGGTCGTCGATAGAAAATTCAAGTGGACGTCGATGAGAATTGGCCCAATGGTGCTGACGAACTTGTGCAACCCGAAGATGATCTCTAACTTGTCTGACCACCTCGATAGTCTGCGTAACCATTTTTTCACCAAGCATCTACCTCTCGCTTACATCATGCTATGTAGTGCATCGTCCGGCTCAGTTAATCGGAGGAATCGAAACGCCGATGACGTTCGGTCTTAGCCACGCAACGGCTTGCTCGAAGACTCGCTCAGTTGGGTGGCTTTGGAGAACTTGCCTCAGCTTGGCCTTCACACTAATAAAATATAAGTTTTTTAAATGCACAAGTAGGCTTGATAATAGAAAAGATGCATCTATATAGCTAAGGGAATAATCTCAACTTGGGTCAGACTGAGTTAGAATATGGAAAGGTTCTACGGTCGACTTAGAAGTTTGCTTAGCGTGCTTTTAAAATGACACTCGATCCTTCGTCCCGTGGCTTGGGAGAAGAAAGTTGGTCTAAGTTGCTAAGTTGCCACAATACTGGAATTAGCCTAAGTCATAGGCGTCGCTTGCGTAAATATTTAATAAAGCATACACGGTCCCATCATCCAGGGCTTGGTATTGCCTTGCTCATCCTACGGGTTAAGTTGTAGTACACGTTGCAGAGCACGACTTATGGCATAAGTCAAGGAACCAAAAGAACTTGGTTGTTCAAGTCGACCGCGTGCATAGCACGTTCCCTCGATGCAAGGCTTGGCATAGCCTTTTCTAGTCAAGTTATTGCACGAATAAGTTAGACAAGGGTTTGGCTTGGCTATCGAAGTCATAGCTAGCACTGTTTCCTGTTGTCTGTGGTTGTCAAGTCACATGGCCTACGAGAATAAGGCTCGTCATATATAGTATGTAACTTGAGCGATAGTGTCGCCTAGAGAACAAGGTCTGTCTAAGACACGAGCCACGGTTGGTTAGGGAAAAGCATGCTACGGATAAAAGAATACGTTATGTTCAAGTTAAGATGGAAGACTACTCAGTAGTCGTTCCTTGGATTTTAATAGATAGAAGTTCATGCGACTGGTTGTCGCCAAGACCGGTCCTGCTACTTGGGAATCTCGATAAGGAAGTACACGAGATCGGTCCCGCTACTTGGGAGTCTTGATAAGGAAGTTCACAAGATCGGTCCCGCTACTTAGGAGTCTCGATAGAAAGTTGGAAAGTATGGTCATGATTAAGGAAGGACTTGGTAGACAAAGTTGAGTCTTGCATAGTCATTGGACAACTTGCACGCAAGAGAAAATTTCTCGAATGATCCTGGGGCACCTGGTTCGTGTCGGCCTAGGAGGAATTACAGATATTGTACGACCTTCATCAACGGTACGACTCGATTTAAGTGAACCGTTACAATATAGGCTGTGGGTCATTCGGTGGGAGCTCGTACCTCGCACGCGAATGGTCACCGTATACAAAGATCCAGTATAGCTTGATATTGCTAGTGACCGCTCATATAGATGTCTCGGCATAAGAGCGACTATCCGCGTGTATGCCTTTGGATTGCGTCAAGTACTAGCAGGTTACGAGATGGGTTAACAAGGTATGCTTATAGCAAGCGCTAACCTTAAATCGGCACGGGTTAGGTGTGCACGGTTGCAACACCATTCTGGAGCCTAAGATTTGTCTATAGCAAGGAAACGTGCTTACGCATGAATGTGACGTCGTCATCGAGTCGTCTCGATTTAAGTCAGGAAGGGCCGCAAGGCAAGTTGGTTAAGTCTGTTTGATCCTTGGGAGGCACGGCCTCGATCATAAGGCACGATCAAGTCTATTGGCAAGACCAGCACGAGTCGTCCCCTTGACATCATTAGCACGAGAATGGTCTAGAGGCACATACAAACAAGTAAAAGTCTCGACATGACCAAGTTTGCATAAGTTTTTACTTAGCGAGGTACTGCCTCGAATACATTAAAGTCACGAATAGAGTATAGCACGACCCTGTTGTTGCGTTACCAAGTATAGGCCAAGGTGTCTTTGTCCTAAAATTGATCCTAAGGCAAGACTAGAAAGACAATTGAAAAGGGATTAAGCTGCACAAAGTAAATGAACGTGTCAATTTTGTATTGGTGGGCGAGGAGCTCACTCTATCAGTACAGTTGAGTAATGACACCCACACATTTTTTATGTGCAGGCACAGATATAAGCCCGATGGCACGGAGCTTGCTTGGATGCGTCGAGGCAGGGAGTTCCTTGGCATTTCGAGGCATGCGGCCGTA
The DNA here is from genome assembly GCA_029216955.1 of Iris pallida. Taxonomy (NCBI): domain Eukaryota; kingdom Viridiplantae; phylum Streptophyta; class Magnoliopsida; order Asparagales; family Iridaceae; genus Iris; species Iris pallida. The sequence goes on along the minus strand of JANAVB010020800.1, from coordinate 1,341,689 downwards.
TGGAGTCAGAACTTATATGGGACATAATGTACGTACATTGCTATTCTGAAGAATCTGCCACTCGTCGCCTTGAAGCTTGTTTTGAGAAATGAGAGAGAGCAGAGTGACTTGTAATATGAGAGAAAAGTGAGCATAAGAGACTTGTAATTTGGCCTTGCGCCCACATTATAATCTTTGTTCAATATCAATAAAAGAGTATTTTACATGACTTGTGTTTTGCTTCAAATTTTTGCTACTGACTATTCAATGTTTCTGCTTGGGACTTCTGTGCAACGACCCCCGTTGTTTAGCCTGTAAGCGGCCGTTACGGAATTGCCTTGCGTGAGCGCAATCTAGGCTCACACGACATCACACCTTAGAGTGGACGATTGCTCCTACGGAAGTAAGGCGTGACATCCTAGGCCAAAGGTGACCTATACTTTCTGTCATACAGTGCCTCAAATGGTATCATCTGGATACTGGCCTAAAAATTGTTATTGTAGAAGAACTCCACTAGACACGAACCACCGAAGTCAAGTGTACAGGATCGTAACATATCTTCAAGAGTTTGAATCTTGCGCTCAGACTGACCATCTGTCTACGGATGATAAGCTAAACTAAACTTGAGATGAGTTCCCAAACACTCTTGAAGAATTCACCAAAAGTGCAATATAAACTTGAATCTTCATCTGATATGATACTGACTGGCACTCTATGTAATATGACTATCTACCTGAGGTACACCTCTACAAGATGATCCGTTAACTGACCAATTCTGAAAGAAAGAAAATGAGCTACCTTAGTGAGTCGGTCAACTATAACCCATATATCATCTCTCCCAGTATGGGATTTAGGTAACCTAATTACAAAATATATGGCAATATGTTCCCATTTCCGTTCTGGGATCGATAAAGGTTGAAGAAGTCCAGCTGGCCTCTGATGTTCAGCTTTGACTTGCTGGAAAACCTAACAATGAGAGACAAACTAGGCTATCTTTCTCTTCATACCATTCTTCCAGAATTGCTGACGAATATCTCGATACATCTTTGTGCCATCGGGATGAATTAAATACTATAAACTTTGAGCCTCTACCATGATCTCTTGCCTGATGTCACCACTGGGTACCCAAAGATGCCTTCATTGTCAGAGTGTACCATCTTCATGAATGCATAATTCTGTTCTCCATCCTGCTTCACATTCTTCCATAAGCCGCTGAAGCTTGGAATCTGCTAGTTGAGCTCTCTTGATCCTCTCAATTATGTTGGACTGAACTTGCATACTGGCCATCAATGCCACATTGTTGGGAAGAACTATCTCTATCTTCATCTTCTGAAGATCTACTAATAACTCAGGTTGCACTGTTAGGAAATAGGCTTCTGCTCTTCTACTCAACGTATCTGCAACTATGTTAGCCTTCCTAGGATGATACTGTAGGTTGATGTCATAATGCACTAGCAATTCTAGCTATCTTCTCTGATCACGCATGTTAGGATCCTTCTGGGTAAACACATGCTTAAGACTCTTGTGGTCGGTAAAAATCTCTACCCAATCTCCATACAGATAATACCTCCAAAGCTTGAGTGTGAAAACCACCGCTGCTAACTCCAAGTCACGTGTTAGATAATTCCTTTCATGATCACGAAGCTGACGTAATACATAAGCTACTATCTTGCCATGCTGTATTAAGATGCATCCTAATCCTCTGCCTAATGCATCACAATAAACTAAAAATCCTCCAGTCCCATCTGGAAGCGTGAGAATGGGTGCCGTTATCAATTCTTGCTTTAACTTCTCGAAGGAACCTAAAACTCCACTGTCCAAGCAAACTGCACATCCTTGCGGGTCAACTGCGTTCTAAAATTCGAGCGAAGTCTGATACAAATTGTCGGTAATAGCCCGCCCATCCTTGAAAACTATGAACCTCTGCGATGGTGCTAGGTACTAGCCATGTCTCTCTAGCCACTATCTTTTGGGGATCCACTTCCATTACACCTCTGGTGATGATGTGACCTAAGTACGAAATGCGATCAAGCCAAAATTCATACTTACTGAACGTCACGTGTAATTGGTACTCTTTGAGAATCTGAAGGACTATACGGAGATGATGCTCATGTTCTACTTCACTCTTGCTATAGACTAAGATGTCATCTATAAACACTATCACAAACTGATACAAATAGGGCATGAATATGCGATTCATGAGATCCATGAATAATGTTGGTACATTGGTCACTCCGAATGGCATAACGAGAAACTTCCAATGTCCATATCTAGATCTGAATGCCGTCTTCAGAATGTCTTGCTCTCTGACTCTGATCTGATGGTACCACGACCGCAAGTCAATCTTCGAGAATACTGTTGTCCCACTGAGTTAATTGAATAAGTCATCTAACCTTGGTATGGGATATCTGTTCTTGATTATTACGGAATTCAAGGTACGTAATCAACACATAATCTTGACGTACCATCCTTTTTCTTCATAAAAAGCATCGGGGCTCTCCAAAGTGATCCACTAGCATGAATGAATCCCTTGGTTCTAAGTTCTTCAATTATCTTGTACATGATCTCCAATTTTGATGGTGCCATTCTATAGACTCTCTCTGATACTGGTGTCGTCCCTGGAATCAAGTCAATAGTGAACTCTATTTCTCTTTCTGGCGGCATACCTGGAAGCTCTTCGGGAAATACATCAGAAAATTCTTCTACTGTTCTGAAAAATTGAACTTCTTCTGCAATTGCCATCGGTAAGGTTGGTGGAGAAGGTTCTACTTTGCCTTTAGAAAACGAAAACTCTTCTTCGCCGGTTATACCAAAAATAATCCTGCCAACATGGCATTCTATTCTTGCATACTAATCCTTCAACCAATCTATTCCTAGGACCACATCATAGTCGGCCATCAAAAATTCTATCAATCTAGCAGGAAACTCTCTACTGCTAACTACGATTCGATACGAGAAAAAAACTCTATCTACTCCCACAAGACCGTTACCAGTAAGCATATTGAGCCTTATTGATAAAGACTCAGCCTCCAGTCCTATCCGTATTGTGAATCGTGTAGACATAAATGAATGCGATGTATCCAAATCAAATAGTACTGATGCTAGAAAAGAGTTGACAAGAATGGTAACTGCCACCACCTCACTTGATGCCAATTCTTCTGCTACCGTCAAATCCATAGCTTGACCCTGTCCTCTTGGTGCTGGTCTCCTCTGCTGGTGACCTATCTGCCTGTTTTGAACTTAGGCTTGGGCCTGAGCATACTGTTATGGCCTCTGCTGCTGGTATGCTTGAACCTGAGGTGGCAATGTATGAAACCCAGTTTCATTTTTCATAAATAAATAGAAATGTTTATAATTAAAAAAAATTTAGTCTCAATTTAAAGAATTTGTTTATTAAAATTAGTTTACATTCAAAAGAAGTTAATTTAAAGAAGTTATTTTAAAAAAGAATTTTTATATAAAGAAAAAATATATTTTAAAATGTTTTATTTTAAATAAGGTTTTAAATTGAAATGAGTTTATTGTTATTGGGCTTTAAAACATTTTCTATAGATGGTGGGCCTTAATATGATGGGTTGGAAAACTTTTAGATATTAATTGGGCTTTAATGGGCTTAAGCCCATATATTGATATTTAAAGAGTGGGTTTAAATGGGTTTCTATAGTGGAGCATACTCTTATGCACTTGTCAGCAAGTGTTCATTATTGGCATTTGCAAACTTAATTTCTTTAACTCTTTCTCTCTCTCTTCATTACACATAAGTTGGTTTCCTTTCCTTTACTCAAAACCAACGTGGGGCTCTTCCCATTCCAACCCGTCGGCCGACCCCCTCCCGTAACCGCCGTCATCGCCATCAAGGCCGGACGGCCATTCGACTCCGGTAACCCCCTTTCTTCACCTATTTAATGCTTTCCTCCATGCTTCCATTTTCTCCACACCACTTTCCCCAACCTTTCCAAAATGTGCCCTAACCCATTTCGGAGTTTCTGTCGATCTCGACGCCGGCGCCCTCCCCGCGTGGCCTCCCTGTCCGTTGGTGCTCCGTGCTCGTGTGTGAATTGCGCAGCCGTACCCCGACGAGGCGTCGTCCCGAGTCCGAGGCTACCCTTCGGATTCTGTCATCAAGCTTTTGGTAATTTCTGTGTAAACACAGTAGTTCGTCCCTCCCATCGTGATGTCTATGATGATTTTTGGTCCCCGATTTTCCTCCGGGAATTCGGTATTTGTAGACGTAACATTTTCGGATTTTTCGAAATGCTTTCTGTGATTTTTCTGTGAAGTTTCTGATTTTGGAATCTCGGGAATTCCGAGTTTTCTCGGGAAAACTATTCTGGTTATTTTTATGTTTCGCGAAATCTTGGGATTTCCGAGATTTGTTTCAGAAAATTTTCGTAACCGTGGATTCCGTATAAACTCGGGTTTTTGGTGTTGTTGGGTTCTGTGATTTCATTCTCGGAATTTCCGAGAATTTTTCGGAAAATTTCTGGAACTTGTTTATTTCGGATTTTCGGGATGTTCTGGACTTATTTTGTTTTCTGTGGTTATGGATTCGAAATTTCCGAGAATCCTTCGGAAATAGCTTCTGGAATTATTTTTGGGTTATTTTTCTAATTCGGGTTTTCCGAATTATAATGCTTTGGTATTTCCGATTTAGTTTCGGGATTGCCGGTTATACTTCGGGTTTTTCGATTACGTTTCGGAAATATGTTTATGGTGTATTTTTGTATTAAAAAAATAGATTTTTCCCTGGTTTGGGATATATTTGTGTGTTGTTGGCAAATTTCCCAGTTTTGGGTTATCCCGAATATAGAGGGAATGCTGCCCAAATTTTTATAAAATTTTATAAATAAATTTTTGGGAATATTTATTAATTTAATTTTTGGGCGACGACCATACCGGTCCGTTAGCCCTAGCGAAATGCAAACGAAATCGATTTTACCCGGACGTTGAGATATTAGCTAAATTATGACGATTGGACCAAGTCTGAGACTCTTAACATTTTAATTTATTTATTTTATTAGTTTTATTTTCAGTATTTAAAAGTGCAGGACATTGTTCAAGACTAACTAATATTTTCCTTCTTATTTTAATTCATGTAAAAGTTTGTAAGGGCATAAGCCCAATCTCTATTTTGGTGGTTCTGTAATAGCGTAGATATTTTCTTTATTTTCTGATTGGATGATTTGATCGTTAGAGCGTGTAAATATTAAATAAATATTATTTTATAAAAATTAATAAGATTTTCTCACCTTAAATAATTAATTTGTAATATTTAACAAATTCACGTTTTCTGGAAATCTATTTTTATATATATTATAAAATCACAAAGTTTTGCCAAATAAATCGATAAATACGATTTTTCCTAAAAGTAAACAAAAATTGATCTTTCATTCTTAATTAATTATAACGCACATCGATAATTTGTGTTTTGTCTGTATTAAGGTAATAAAGATTAAAACTTGACTAGGGTTCAGTTTAAGAGATTTCAACTAGCACACCTAGATATGGTTCAACACTGATTCTAAGGTAGACTTCTCGATTGTAGGATTTCGAGGACAAGTCTGAAATTCATCTCGGAGACATTACCCTAATTCCAGTCAAACCAAAGCAAGTACGGTTATGTTATTTGGCAATTTAATTAGTAATTGTTATCTTGCATGCTTAAACCACATTGCTACACGAAACTCTCCTAGAGTTCAAATATTGATTGTGGAACTCTCTCCTAGAGTTCAAATATTAATTGTGGAACTCTCTCCTAGAGTTCAAATATTGATTATGGAACTCTCTTCTAGAGTTCAAATATTGATTGTTATTGATTGTGGGGATATTGGGGGAGTAGTGTAGCGTCTATGACCAATACCCCTCATATTGCATATTGATTGTGCGAGCTTACCCCTCTTACACACGGGGATAAGCCGTATCGTATCACTAGGATATAATTGTACAACCCAATCTGGTCATAGTCGTTATCTATTCAAATCATATTGTTTTCAATCGTAGAAAAATTGCTGGAAAATATTGTTCAAGTATTTCAAATTGTTTAAAATTACAAATTTTTATTATTATTTGAATTGTTAGATATTCATAATTGTACTTGCTCCCTCCTGACTGGAGACCCAACATTTTTAGGAAGCATTGATGATCCTGAGCTGTATCCTGTGGTGTTACCCGAGTTCCAATTGAAAGACGATGATCTCGAGGCTGATGAGTCGGCTGCTTAAATGTTACTTCTTTTAATTCAGTTTTGATTATCAGTTGTATCTTTCTTTTATTGAACAAATTTTTTATAAATATTCGAATTATTAAAGTTGTGACAAATTTAGATTCTGTTGTTGAGATTACCTGCAAGTGGATACAGCTTACTGCCGCCGTCTCACAACGGTGCAGGCTGGGCATGATCCGATTCGATCCAACAATTTGGGACCGGGTCGTGACATGTTTTTAGTGGTGGCCCATGCAGGTCAGAACTGTGAATTGGTCTAGTCAACTTAGTTTAGACCATCGCGCAGTTCTGTAACTTGACCTAGGGATAGTTGAGACTTTAGGAAAATAGACTTTAGAAATAACTACAACACTTAGATGATATACACCATGTTACATTATAGGGCTAAAATTATTTACTTAAATATCTATTTTTGCCTGCTTATAGATTCGTAGGATACCTTGTTTGTGTTTATACCTAAACCTTATCTAGATTAGGCTGATTGTACCTTTGAGTGTCCCATGACTTTCGAGATGATTTCCTTCCATAATTTTCAGGTTCTAGTATACTTTAGGATTCATATTCTTTTTGGAATAAGATTAAAATTTTCAATCTTCTTCTTCTTTATCAAACCTAATTTTAACTTCTTCATTGGTTGATCAGATCTTAGTTCTCTACCTTTATTTAGAATTTTGATTCGTTCGTTATGAAGAGTTTCAATATTCTCTTAGTAACCCTATTAAACTCTTATCTACCCAATGTATATCTACAAGCATTATGTCCAATCTTATTTCCAATTGATTGACTTTCTCGAAATCAATTCTGAACTAAATTCTGGGACCATAAAGCCTAAAGGTCAATTATTACCAGAAGAATTAGTTCAGTTCATGATTCTCCTAAAGGAGTTATTTTCAATTTCAATATTGTTATCTCCTATGTTTTTTCAAAAATCGAAAATATTTTCATATGTTGACTTCCTCCACTCATCTTAAAACCCTACTCTCTCTATGCAATTTCTTGATCATATCAAGGCCTAGAAAGCTTCTATGATCATGAAGCAGGAACGGTCAGAAAAGTGATTACATTTTTGAATCCATTCTATTGTTAAATTTCCTTTAGTCAAGGAGATTTTTAGCTGTCCCAAAGCTATTTAATTTCTTGGCGTTACTAGACAATTTCAATTTGATTTCCTTGAATCAATGAGACCTACCTTCTCTCAAATTTTCAACTTTCCTTAGTTATGAAATTATTCTTCTCAAAATAATTTTTTTCTTTTATATTCCCTGAGTGATTTGTCGGGAATATTATCATTGGTTTTTCTTACTTAATCCGAAGCGGTGAGGCTTCTATCTTATCTAGTGTTTGACTCAATTATTCAAATCAAGGTTGATCGTTTCATCTTTAGAAAAGAAAATCGGAGAACAGATACTCCTCTTGATTTTAGCCACAGTCTCTTGAATCTCAAACACATATTTTGATAAATCCCTTGATCTCAGAAGAACAGTCATCTACATTTTCTATCCTGTTTAGAACTTTAAACTCATTTGAATTTTTGAAATTCCTCTAAAATTCATATGGACAAAGCTGAGGAAATATTTAGCAACCTAACATGACTCCGCATGTTTACGTGATAGTCGTTTATCTGAATTATGGAAAACTGCAAGTTTACTGCAGCTAGTTGTACACTGGCGAGGCATAAACTCTAAGTTGAAATAATGACAAGTAATCGTTAGGTTTCCAAATATTACTGAGACTTTGTTCTATGTTTGCTTAGCCATGAAATGGATAAAGTTGGAAGATTACTCGGTAAACTAAATTATTCAAGTTATGGAGTCAAAAAATTCAATGCAGTCAGGTGCACACTGGCGAGGCATGTATTTGAAACAAAGTGACTTCGAAAATAATTGGTTTTCGAAAATTAATAAGGCTATATTCATATCATGGTTATCTTTAATCATTCTAAGGATTTGTATCCTAGCACTTACTCCCACCTCCAGAAATGATCTATCGAATTATATTCTTGTCATGGCTATTTTTAATCACCCTCACCATCTTAAAATCGTACAACTTGATTCTTTCTGAGTCACAAACTCCTATACCTCATACCAGTTTGAATTGAAAATTGTCCCTCATTTCGGAAAATTACATTATCTTTTGTTTCTCAAGTAAATTGATGTCGTATTTTATGACCTTTCTATTTTATTTGATCTCATTTTAAAACTTTAAACTCGTTATGATTATTTAATTTATACCTCGATGTTTACTCATGATTTTGATCACAACAAAATATTCTAAACTCTATCTAGAAGATTCTAAACATGTTTACATTTTATCATTATATTTAACAATCATGCCTCGAATCTAATTTTGCCTTATGAAGTAAACCTAGAACATTTTATAGCTTGGATTTTTAGAGTGCATGATATATAGGATATATATGAGTTAAAATATACAATGGTGATTAGTATCGAGGAAAGTTTGTGAATAATTTGACATTGAAGATTAAAGGTTGTCAATGTTAGGCATAGAGATGCACTCTAGGAAGGTGCATGGTGAATTAACTATAAAGGATAATCGAAACAAGAAATATTGGACTTAAAATGTAAATAATTGAGGATGACGAATTGTATGAATAGAAGGGTGCCAATATTACAGAAAAAAAACAGAAATGGAAAGATTGGTTGGAAAGATGTAATAAGATTTATTTTTGAGAAAGATTAGTCAAATAAAGGATTTGAGCTTAATCATGATTTCATGGAGAGTTCGAGATCAAATAGGAAAATGAAGATATATACATGATAGTCTAAAATCACAGTAATGATCATCTATGAGAAAGAAATGATAAAATTTTATGGATCGTGACAAATCAGAATATTGAAACGTGGTGTAGGATTTTAGATATGATATTGGGCACCAAGGTTTGACATTGAAGTATTAAAGACTAGGAGTATCAAATCATAGAATTAAATTGAATATATTAGCAAGCTGGGAGAAATACATATTGCATGAATATGAGATGTGTTCAAGATTGAAAATATAGAAGACAAAATTTTAAGGTGATTGGCAATTTAGGAATGGAATCGAGAATTTAATAATCATGGAGAATAACATTATTTCTAAAGGAGGAAAGAATGTAAATTAAATAGGGGATAAAATTGATGAATAGATAGCATTAGATGAGTTTTGGGATTGTTAACCTACTTGGGCATAAGACTGTTAAGGAAGATGTCCAATCTGATTTCAGGGATGATTGCATGATTAAAACCCTGACCCTGCCCTTTAAATTTCGAGGACGAAATTTCCTAAAGGAGGGAAGCTTGTGAAACCCAGTTTTATTTTTCATAAATAATTAGAAATGTTTATAATTAAAAAAATTTAGTCTCAATTTAAAGAATTTGTTTATTAAAATTTGTTTACATTCAAAAGAAGTTAATTTAAAAAAATTATTTTCAAAAGGAATTTTTATATAAAGAAAAAAATATTTTAAAATGTTTTATTTTAAATAAGGTTTTAAATTGAAATGAGTTTATTGTTATTGGGCTTTAAAACATTTTCTATAGATGGTGGGCCTTAATATGATGGGTTGGAAAACTTTTATACATTAATTGGGCTTTAATGGGCTTAAGCCCATATATTGATATTTAAAGAGTGGGTTTAAATGGGTTTCTATAGTGGAGCATACTCTTATGCACTTGTCAGCAAGTGTTCATTATTGGCATTTGCAAACTTTCTTCAACTCTTTCTCTCTCTCTCTCTCTTCATTACACATGAGTTGGTTTCTTTTCCTTTACTCAAAACCAACGTGGGGCTCTTCCCATTCCAACCCGTCGGCCGACCCCCTCCCGTAACCGCCGCCGTCGCCATCAAGGCCGGCCGGCCATTCGACTCCGGTAACCCCTTTCTTCACATATTTAAAGCTTTCCTCCATGCTTCTATTTTTTCCACACCACTTTCTCCAACCTTTCCAAAACGTGCCCTAACCCATTTCGGAGTTTCCGTCGATCTCGACGCCGGCGTCCTCCCCGCGTGGCCTCTCTGTCCGCTGGTGCTCCGTGCTCGTGTGTGGATTGCGCAGCCGTACCCCGGCGAGGCGTCGTCCCGAGTCCGAGGCTACCCTTCGGATTTCGTCATCAAGCTTTTGGTAATTTCTGTGTAAACACAGTAGTTCGTCCCTCCCGTCGTGATGTCTATGATGATTTTGGTCCCCGATTTTCCTCCGAGAATTCGATATTTGTAGACGTAACATTTTTGGATTTTTCGAAATGCTTTCTGTGATTTTTCTGTGATGTTTCTGATTTTGGAATCTCGAGAATTCCGAGTTTTCTCGGGAAAACTATGCTGGTTATTTTTATGTTCCGCGGAATCTCGGGATTTTCGAGATTTGTTTCGAAAAATTTTCGTAACCGTGGATTCCGTATAAACTTGGGTTTTTGGTGATGTTGGGTTCTGTGATTTCATTCTCAAAATTTCTGAGAATTTTTCGGAATATTTCTGGAACTTGTTTATTTCGGATTTTCGGGATGTTCTGGACTTATTTTGTTTTCTGTGGTTATGGATTCGGAATTTCCGAGAATCCTTTGGAAATAGCTTCTGGAATTATTTTTGGGTTATTTTTCTAATTCGGGTTTTCCGAATTATAATGCTTTGGTATTTCCGATTTAGTTTCGGGATTGCCGATTATACTTCGGGTTTTCCGATTACGTTTCGAAAATATGTTTATGGTGTATTTTTGTCTAAAAAAATGGATTTTTCCCTGGTTTGGGATATATTTGTTTGTTGTTGGCAAATTTCCCAGTTTTGGGTTATCCCGAATATAGAGGGAATGCTGCCCAAATTTTTATAAAATTTTATAAATGAATTTTTGGGAATATTTATTAATTGGATTTTTGGGCGACGACCGTACCGGTCCGTGAGCCCTAGCGAAATGCAAACGAAACCTGTTTTACACGGACGTTGAGGTATTAGCTAAATTATGACGATTGGACCAAGTCTGAGACTCTTAACATTTTAATATATTTATTTTATTAGTTTTATTTTCAGTATTTAAAAGTGCAGGACATTGTTCAGGGCTAACTAATATTTTCCTTCTTATTTTAATTCATGTAAAAGTTTGTAAGGGCATAAGCCCAGTCTCTATTTTGGTGGTTCTGTAATAGCGTAGATATTTTCTTTATTTTCTGATCGGATGATTTGATCGTTAGAGCGTGTAAAGTATTAAATAAATATTATTTTATAGAAAATTAATAAGATTTTCTCACCTTAAATAATTAGTTTGTAATATTTAACAAATTCACGTTTTCAGGAAATCTATTTTTATATATATTATAAAATCACAAAGTTTTGCCAAATAAATCGATAAATACGATTTTTCCTAAAAGTAAACAAAAATTGATCTTTCCTTCGTAATTAATTATAACGCACATCGATAATTTGTGTTTTGTCTATATTAAGGTAATAAAGATTAAAACTTGACTAGGGTTCAGTTTTAGAGATTTCAACTAGCACACCTAGATATGGTTCAACATTGATTCTAAGGTAGACTTCTTGATTGTAGAATTTCGAGGACAAGTCTGAAATTCAACTCGGAGACATTACCCTCATTCCAGTCAAACCAAGGCAAGTATGGTTATGTTATTTGGCAATTTAAGTAGTAATTGTTATCTTGCATGCTTAAACCACATTGCTACATGGAACTCTCTCCTAGAGTTCAAATATTGATTGTGGAACTCTCTCCTAGAGTTCAAATATTGATTGTGGAACTCTCTCCTAGAGTTCAAATATTGGTTGTTATTGATTGTGGAGATATTGGGGGAGTAGTGTAGCATCTATGACCAATACCCCTCATATTGCATATTGATTGTGCGAGCTTACCCCTCTTACACACGGGGATAAGCCGTATCGTATCACTAGGATATAATTGTACAACCCAAGCCGGTCATAGTCGTTATCTATTCAAATCACATTGTTTTCAATCGTAGAAAAATTGCTGAAAAATATTGTTGAAGTATTTCAAATTGTTTAAAACTGCAAATTTCCATTATTATTTGAATTGTTAGATATTCATAATTGTACTTTCTTCCTCCTGACTGGAGACCCAACATTTTTAGGAAGCATTGATGATCCTGAGCTGTATCCTGTGGTGTTACCCGAGTTCTAATTGGAAGACGATGATCTCAAGGCTGATGAGCCGGCTGCTTAAATGTTACTTCTTCTTTTCTATTTTAGGGAAAGTTGTATTGAAGACAGTTAATTCAGTTTTGATTATCAGTTGTATCTTTCTTGTATTGAACAAAATTTTTATAAATATTCGAATTATTAAAGTTGTGACAAATTTAGATTCTGTTGTTGAGATTACCTGCAAGTGGATACAGCTTACTGCCGCCGTCTCACAACGGTGCAGGCTGGGCATGATCCAATTTGACCCAACAATTTGGGACCGGGTCGTGACATAATGGCTTCGGAGGCTGGTACTGCTACTGCTGCTACTGTACTGGTGCTGGACCTCTAACCGAGGGACTGGTTAGGATTGACGAAGATGAACTGGCTCTATGCGGGCCAGACTCTATCATGTGGTCCGGTGCCCCACAATCTAAGCATAACCCCTGTGTTCGGTGACACTCTAAAATCACGTGTCTAGGCTTTCCACAATGAGAGCAGTCCATTGCGGAAGATTATTCCTGTTTTTGTTGTTGAGGATACGTCGAAGACGAGTGCTAAACTGACGAAACTGTGGTCACCCTCCTAGGAGCTCCAATGGTCAATGCCCTAGTTGCCGGGGCTAGTGCTGATGACTGAAATAACTGTCTATGACACCTCTTCCGTCCTCCAGCTCGATCTACTATCCTCTGAGTAGTATACTTATGCCTCCTCGCTGCTCGCAAAACAACATCAAATGTCTGGTGCTAAAATTGCTCCATTGTTAGAATGATCTCTAGGTGGAGTCCCTGTTGGAATCGATGCGCTCGGTCCAATTCGGTCACCACCAAGGTGGGAGCAAACCTACTAAGCCTAGAAAACTCGGTCACATATCCATCGACCGTTCTTCCCATCTGCTTGAGATTGCTAAACCTAGTTTGTAATTCATACCGGGCTACTGTATCAAAGTATTTTGTCTGAATTTGTTACTGAATATCGTCCATAAGACAGGCGTCACCAAACCAATTACTTGCATGCCCACCAGCTGCGGGCTAAGTCCAATAACTGCAGGCACACAACGACCACCTTCTCTTCCTCTAGAATCCTAGCTGCCTCCAGGATAACCCTCTATATCCTGAAGCCATGCATCAGCAGCAATAGCATCTTTACTGCCGTCAAAGAAAGGAGGGTTCAGGCGCTTGAAGTTGTTAGCCATATTGTTCTCCTGGTAACCAACTCTACCCATGGCTGCTTGTACTGTCTGCTACAGGGCATCGCCCTGACGATCTTGTGATGCAAACAAATCCTGGATGAGTCCCATCAGGGCTCTATTGTCAGGCTGGAATGGATGAACTGGTGGATCTTGATTCCGAAAAGGCATGACTCGGAATGATGTTCCAGAGTGTTGGGCTTGGTCCCCAGGTTGCTGCTGGTCCACTTGCTGTGCTCCATCCGGCTGATCGGTAGGACCAGGAATAATGCTACTAAAAAAAATAATATAAGGAACAATAAGGAAGGACCAAGATAGATCAAGGATAGAAGCATATTAACCGATCAAGATTAGAAGGCACAAGTAGAGATCAAGGGCGAATGCTAATTGAGACATCTATTCAGTAAATCCTCACACATCTTGATTTACTAGACCTGCATGGGCCAATACTTAAATAATGTCACACCCCAGAACCAGAATACTGGAGAGCGGAGGACAAACACAACCAGCTACGTACATTGAAGTGCAATCCACCTCGCAATATGGTCACGGTTGTCTTGATGCATGAGGGTTTATCTACAAGCCAACAGTCTCTTATGGTTAAGAACAAGCTTAGTGCCTCAATCTCAAGACAGCAAATAATTGTTACAAGATGTTAAATCATCAGACATGCAAAGTAAGGTGTCCCAAACATTACATATTCAGATGATCATGAAGCTAGTCATACAAAATGCGAAGACTAGCAAGAGTTAAGTCATATATGATCAACCCTAAGATTTGTCAATCATGTTACAGCCCTTAGGCGGACAAAAATAAAATTGCAACATGAGATAACACATGCTCGACAGCTAAACGCCTCAAAAGAAATAATTTACAATAGAGTGGGAGAGCAAAATAAGAAAATCTACTTATTGCCTTGGTTACGTCTAGTGATCGCCATCTGGCTGGAAGGCAGGTAGATCCTCGGGTGCTACTCCAAAATCTGGCCATACGAAACCAGCTGGATCAGACCCCAGAAATAGTAAGTACCACAAGGGAGGCTCCACTAATGAACTAAAACCAGCATATAAAGAATATAAGAACTGATAAAAGAACATGTTGATAATAACATAAATGACAAGAGTTAAAGTGAACATACTTGCTTGCATCAGGAAGAACAAGAGGTGGAATATAATTCTCAGGTTAATCATGAGACAATCATTCATGCACGGCTAATCAAATCCTACGGCTTGCTATCATTAGCTAACTAGGGTTATCACAAGCCTAGTTACTAGAAAGATGCAGTTGAGATATTTCCCACAGTCACAAGCCCTACAGACTATCCAGGTTATCCAGGTGGGGTTACAAGACTTATCAAAATTACTGGTGTACTTTAGCACTTATGGTTCAGGAAGTTCAACACATGACAGTTTGCTGGAAATATGCCCGACTCGACGGCAGGCTACAAGTCCACAGGTGTGGCCGGGATAACGGGATCGCCTGTACCTGTGAAATCTCTTATATGAACTACTTAATAAATCTAGTTGTTTAACCTAGTCAGATTCATTATGAATCCCTGACTGTGGTAACCATGAACTCATATCCTAGTCATGATGCAAGATGAGACATGTAACTTGTACAATCACAATCAGGAAAATTAACTACGTTGTTAAGACAAGTGTTATACTTCGCAAGACAGAAATAGTTGTCGCAACAATAATCAAGATTATACTTGTCATGCCAGGTTTACTTGTCACTTGTCTGGAGTACTTGTCAGGAGTGCGCCTCGACGGGCCACTATTAAGATTATCAAGACGGGTTCATGTTATCATGCTCAAGTCAAGTTCAATATTAACAAGTTATCAAGTCGGGTCGTCGTAAGTTAGGCCAATTACAAGACACATGCAAGGATCAAACATATACATTACAAACTACAGGGAACTAGCATTAAGTAAACACAGCACGGTGTGCAGGCAACGTGCAGGAAAGTGCACAGGAAGGCATGCAAGAAGGTGCTGGCTGTGCAGGAAAGGCATGCAGGAAGGTGCTGGCTGTGCAGGAAAGGCATACAGGAAGGTGCAAGCTATGCAGTCTATGCATGAAGGTGTGTAGGCCGCACACAAGTGTGCAGGTATAGGCTGTTCATATTTCTTAAATCAGCACCGAAGTGCATATGGAACCCAATGACCTCATTGTCAAATGACCTCATTGACCTCAAATGACCTCATTGCTCGATTCTCAATGACCTCATTGTCAAATCCACCGGACTTATTAGCTCGAGCAGCCTTCCAAAGTATATCACGATCAATTTCGTTAATGGTTCCCTGTTCTTTTTGCTGTTTATTAAAAAAAGAAAGAACAATCAGTAGTACTTGAAAATCCTTTACTAATAAAATTTCAAACAAATTCAAACAATACTTACAATTTCAGTCTCTAACTTAGCATAACCTTTTCTAGAAAAGCGATGGGGGTATAAGTGTTGCGCTCGTACAGCCTTTTGTTTTTCTCGTATAGCCTACACAGTTGGAAAAATAGTAGCATAACACATATGCATATAACTTGAATAAAAAAGAAAAATTCTATAATGATAGTTTACGTACCAAGAATTTCTTAGACAAACGATCCTTTACAAATAATTCCCAAGTAGTCGGTTCAATGAAGTAGTAAATAGGTGGTGGATTCCGAAGGAGTTCTGGTTCATTTTTATATGGCAATATGTGTTTGACAGTGAGTATGTTCTTAAATGTTCTCCAATTTTTTGCGCATGTAGACATGAATTTATCCCTTGCCAAAATATTATCCACCTTGTATAGGACCTACAAAATAGTCAAAAAAAATATGTTTCGACAAAGCGATTTAATTAATTATAAGAAACTATATGCAAATACAACACAAATACCTTAATGGAATCCCATAACTTATCTTTTATTTCTTCGGGCACGTCATTCCATTTTTCATATGAAATGGGGATCATTCGCCGTGCCAATACACCACAATAACTCTTAAAAGTTGCTTCATTTTCACCAATGATTTGTCCCTTTCTGTTAACTTGCAATTCCAGTTTCATGTTTTTGCTTCTATAAATGGCAAGTTTAGGCAAGTCAGTAGCACCTCTACCTCTTCTTTTCGTTTTTTTCAGATATGGATTCTGAGGATGCAGTATGTAAGGGTGAAGATTCCGCAGGTGTAGACACCTACAAGAGTACCCAAAAAATATCAAACCATTCTCTATTACTAATGACTAATGACATGCAAACCATAAAAAAAAAAATTGGAGATACCTGGTTTCTTTGAGAGCCATCTGAAGCCATGGTGGAGGCGTCGGCAAAGACTGCAGCAATACCCGATGCATCTACTGTCTTAGCATTTTTTTCGGTGTGTTTTTTCTTTCGAAAATGACTCCCGCTCTCCATCTTTCTGCTTGCTTCCAACGAATTTTGATGAATACAATGAAGAGGTTATTAGAGCAGAGTTAAAAAGAGCGAGGTTTAAGAATAATCAACATCAATAATCTATTTATAATTATACTTAAAAAAGCAAAGAAAAGATCTTTTAAAAAAAAGGAATTATATCATAACTTACTATAGTAGGACTTAAAAAAAGAAAAGGAATTATACCAGGACTTTAAAAAGCAATAAAGAATATATCAGGAAAGGAAACATATATATCACAAAATCAGGAAAGCATTAATAAAGATGGATTTTTTTGGAAAGAAAGAAATTAAAACAGTAATAAAAATGGCAGAAATGTCTTGCTTAACACCAATTACAAGCTGATGGATCTTTGTAGGAAGCTAAATTGAGAATGCACACAAAGAATTAAAATTTAACAAGCCGTAGACATAATTTGTTAGCATGTACATCTGTTACATAATGCCAAATGCCCTTTATGAACTTGGCATAAATATCACTTCACCCAAAACATGGAGCTAAGAAACCAAAATTGATGCAATAACGAGGTTCTTCTCTTTCACTAATAGATGATAATTGATAAATCAGTCATCCAACCGATTGTCAGGAAAAATAAAAACAAGAACCCCTCAAACTTTAAATTCACCCAATAACAAGAAAATACAAACGTGTTTTCTATTTATAATCCAAACAGGAGGCACTGAAGGGAGAAAAATATCTGGTCCTTGTCCACCAAGACTGCTCGTACACCTTCAGCAAAATCATTCCGTAGCGAAGACCTCAGCGCAATTCGATACTCAGCCTTCATTACACCATGTAGCTGAATGTAGAATAATATTATAGTAATTAGTCATAATTTTCAAAAGGGTTGACTTTCATATATTGCAATAGTATATAAGACAGATTCAGCTTGAAATTTTGGTGTCTTACTTTTGACAGATGATGATAATTTTTTCCATGTGCAGATGCAACTTCAGAAAAATGCTTCTTGGTCAAGCAGAAAGAAAAAGGAGCACCTTTCTCAATTCCCAGAAGAGCATCAGTAGCCCATTCTGCAACTGCGACCAAAATATACATCAATCAACAAGAAAAGTGAAATGACAGAAATTACAAGAAAATTGAAAACGACAAAAATTCTTTGCTACAAGTTTAGGAATAAATTTAAAGAAACGAAAAATTTCAAAGGAATTGTACAAGGTTAACAAAAAGAATTTGACTACATGATGATGATGATACAATGTCTTCCAAGAGGTTAACAAAACAAGATCATGTAATAATTCTAATGAAAACTCAAGAAATAAAGCCAGTACAAAGTGCTATATGAGGATATCTGCAAGGGTCCAAGGTACTCTCGTGGAAAAGTTGGCACCAGTGTGCTGCTTTCAATTTTACATATGCATAGCATTGTATTCAAAGACGGGATAATATTTGCTCTCTAATGAGGAAGAATGATGTGAAGAATTATTATGTACATCTACACAGAAGAACCCATGAGGACTCAAATGTAGGCAGAAGTGTTAAATGGGAGAAAAGAAAAGGTGATCATCAAAACGATTTGGGTTGACTTGCTGATGGATATCAACTGATAACAGCAATCACCCTGCCCTGCCCTGCCCCGCCCCTCCCTGTGTGATAATTGACAAGGCTACTTTCCTGTGTTAAATTTTGATAACTTGCAATGGATAATCCAAATATAAACTACATAATTAGCTGTTTCAATGGAATTAAGATGAAAGCTTTATAGCTGCTAGGATAAACAATATTGATTGAAGATTCTCGTAAAAGTGCTGTTGGTCCTCAAACTTTTTGGTGACATCCTATCCTTTACTTTAAATTCATGTACTTCTGGCAAGATAACCAGCAAAAAAACAAACAGGACTTCACATTTCATCATTCCGCAAATCAGAAGGAATCAAGGACTTCAGATATGGCATACCAAGGAATATTGTATTCCTGGCAACATAATATTCCTGGCAACATAATCTGTTAGCATTCCATATATCAATGCAACATAATATTCCTGGCAATATGGCATACCAAGGAATATTGTATTCCTGCCAATATGGCATTCCACATATCAAATGCAACATCTCACACACTTAACTCACTGGTACTCATAGACAGTGCTAAATTAGAGATCAATATCCCCAGGTAGCAACCCTACAGCTAAGGGGTTAATCCTTTGCCGCCAAAGGGGGCACTGGCCTGCTCACATAGGCCATGGCCAAGTGGCCTAATTCCCCAATCTTCTATTCTTCTGTTGCCAAAATCTGGGCTGGCTAAATCACTGATACATGGATTTACGTCTGATACAGCCCTATGGCCAAGTGTCAAGCCAAGATGCTATGCCCGAGCCCCCACTTACTCACCTTGCTGTGCACTGCTCCCTGGCAGCAACCAAATGGCCAAGCCAAGGCCAGGATGGCCTGCCCACAGCAGGTCATCACCTGCTCATGGCCAAGTGGCCAAGTCTACCATTCTTACTACTGATCTGACTAATGCTAGAACAATGGCACACCCCCACAATTATATAAGATGTTAGTACTTTCAGCATAAGTCCCTCGTATGATATAATGTAACAAGGTAAACAAAAAGCAAAATTAGTCAAAAAATCACATTCAAAAGGGATAATATCAATATTGAGGGAAGAAAATAGAATATGCTTTGAGAAATAGAAGCATGAAGAAAACATTGGCGTGTAGAAGATGACCTCTTGCTCGTTTATCATCAAAATGCTTCTCACTGGGATACATGATGTGGAATGAACAGAAACATCACTTCCACTGGCCTCAAATATATTTGTTAAACGACTAAACAAGTGATCTATACGGGGAAAAAACTTTCAAGTCTGATTTTGTTAATTGTCTGAATACACATACAGAGGTCAGGAAAGATGGCTATGCCCAACTGAAGTTTCTTTTTCTTGTCAGCCCAACTGAAGATTATACAACTACAGAGGTCAGGAAAGAGTCTAATAAAGACAATAGATGCAGTGGTGCACCTATGTTGCGAAGTGCTTACAGTAATTCCTCAAAATGTTCCTCAAGAGAAAGGTCAGGACACCAGCACCAGAGTAAGCACCATTTCATGGATAGATGGATGCAATACTAAGCATGAAACCCCTCAGAAGAGTTGAGAATTTCGAATTTACTTAACATTAAGATTAGCCCCAGGATGTTGCCCAAAATCAAGAAACTTTAGATTGAAGATATCTGCAGATAAAGGTTAAGCAACCTACGGTACCAAACCATACTCCAACTGCATAATCAAAACATAACTTCTGGGAATGTACTAATAGAAAAGAACCATGAGTATCCACCTAAATATTACTATGCCCACTTGTACAAATTCGTCGCCCTTTGTCAAGGCTACATCTTTCTTCACGTTACCTATTATTTGAAAACCAAGGGAAAGTAATTATGTAGGTTGAAATTTGTGCTGCTGAAGGTCACTCCAGACTGTTATCAACAGAAGTTCTCCAACACTCTGTGATATGATATTGAGAGAGTGAGAGAGAGAAACTTACCCGGGTATTGCCAAAAATAAGATGAAGTCATGGCTTCTTTGCTTGCAACAGCTATATTCTTTCATACCGTCGTGAAAAATAGGCTGGAATTTTTATCATTCTTAAATGAGGAATGTGTTTCAGCTTCCAAAATAAATTCAGAAAATGTAGAGTTTACTTACGCCCTGCAAAAAGAAAGAATGATAGTGGAAGGACAGACGTTACAAGAATGGACATTGAGCATACGATATTCTGATGAATAAATAATGACCTAAAAAAATCACAACATGGAGTATTTTAAAAAAATATCACAAAAAAGATAAGGATTACTTACAAATCTTTTGATTCTTTGTTATCTGACATCAAGTGCTATCAATCCATATACCCTCGTCCTGACAATCCACTCGTGCATAGTTAGCTTGATCGTTTTCACCCATGACATCAAATGTTTCGATAGACGGCAATCTTTTCGTAGCACCTTGACAATCTAAAATTGTATCACCAAGATCATCTTCATTAGATGTGTCATTATAGTCTCCATGAGGAGATACCAGAACAATTGACCAACCCGGATTCAGCTGGTCTTCAACGTAAAACACCTGTTTCGCTTGTGAGGCCATAATAAATTATTCTGATTTATATCCGATCTGCCGTAGGTCAACCAACGTAAATCCAAGCTCATCTTCTTTAACACCACCATGGTTTTGTACCCAATCACATTTGAAGAGTGCAACTCTGATTTGATTATAATCAAGTTCCCATATCTCTTGTATAACTCCATAAAATAACATATCTGAAAGTACAGGATGTTTATCTTTTGCACTAGAAATTTGCATTGTTTTTGCAACAATGCTTACTCCACTATTCTGTTGTACTCGTGAATTATCCCGCTCCTTTGTGTGAAAACGGAATCCATTGATAACATAGCCAGGATATTTCATTACTTGCAAGAGAGGTCCATTTGCTATCCACCTCAATGATTCCGAAACAGTATTCCGTGCTTCCTTCAATTGAGTTCCAATCTATGCATACAACACAAGAAAAATACACACAAATATATGTAATCGTAGAATTATTATATAAATTAAAAAACATAATACAAGCATATATTTATGTGAATATACATTATCGCTCACCTTCTCACGCAACCAATATATAAATGTACGATTATGTTCTTCTTGCAACCATTTATGCCTTTTTGAACGAGTAGGATTTGCGCCCTTTATGTACTCCATATGCTCCCTGCATACATAAGAGCATATAAAACATCGTATAAATCATGACAGAATAAAATAAATTATATGACATAACATGCATGAAAATAAGTTTAAGAGAAATGTACTAACTCAATATAAGGTTGTACTTCAGCTGTGTTTTCCAGAACATAATGGTGTGCCTGCTCCCATTCTACACGTCCAATATTGACCACACAACCTCCTGTAATAGGTTTTCCACTAGGATATCCCCTGGAGCGAACCATACTAGACGGTATTCCTACTGTCTCCACTCCAGATAAGTATTCGGTGCAAAACTCAAGAGCTTCTTCAGCAATGTAGCATTCTGCTATGCACCCTTCTGGCCGATTGCGATTACGCACATAACCCTTCAAAATTTTCATGTATCGCTCAAATGGATACATCTATATCAAACAAACTGGTCCACAAAGTTTGACCTCCCTAACGAGGTGCACAGTTAAGTGCACCATGATGTCAAAGAAAGATGGGGGAAAATACTTCTCAAATAGACATAATGTCTTCACGATCTCATTTTGCATTTCATCCAATTTCGATGCAGTCAATGATTTGCTACACAGATCATTGAAGAATAAACAAAATCTGGTAACAGCATACCTGACATGCTTTGGTAGTACTGAACGAATAGCTATAGGCAATAATTGTTGCATTAATGTATGATAATCATGAGACTTCAACCCACATAATTTCAAATCTTTCATTGAAACGAGGTTTCTAAAGTTTGAAGAATAACCTTCAGGAACTTTAACCTCCAACAATGTCTTGCATACCTTTTTTTTCTCATCCTTTGACAAAGTATAACATGCTGGAGGCAAGTAGGTTCTTTTCTCGCCAATCTTTGGTGCCAATTCAGTCCTTAACCCATCCTCCACAAGGTCCATACGAGCTGCAAATCCATCCTTCGTTGACCCCGGTATATTCAGTAAGGTGCCAATAAGACTCTGACAAACATTTTTCTCAATATGCATGACATCAAGAACATGACGGATAGGCAAATATTTCCAGTAATCAAGACGAAAGAATATTGACTTCTTTTTAAAACAAAAAGTTTTGGAATCATCTTTAGATGAACTAGAGTTCACCTTGTTCTTTCCCCATGTGAAATTAAGAAGCTCCATTCTTTCTAATATTTCTTCTCCACTCAACGGACTTGGAGCTAAACGAGGTTCTTTTTTACCATTAAATGCCTTCATCTGGCTACGATATGGATGGTTCCCTGGCAAAAATCTTCTATGCGCCATGTACGACATCTTCTTGCCATGTTTCAAATGTTTAGCACAAGTTCCTTCACTACAAATTGGACAAGCCTTGTACCCTTTTACTTTACAGCCAGATAAATTACCATATGCAGGAAAATCATTAATTGTCCATAACAATATAGCTCTTAACCTGAAAATCAAGCATTAGTTATTAGTTACATAAAAATGATTAAGCTCATATGTTCTTATATTTCTTATATCAAGAAACAGTATAAAAATTTAGAATACAAAATCAGCTAACATTTATTACAAAAGAAAAAATAATTGCTCCTCACCTGAATTTCTCTCTGCGATATGCATCATAAGCTTCAATTCCATCGTCCCATAAAGTTTTAAGATCATCGATCAAGGGTTCCAAGTAAACATCAATATCGTTTCCTGGCTGGCTGGGACCCGATATCAACAAAGTTAGCATCATAAATTTTCTTTTCATGCATAACCAAGGTGGAAGATTATATGTCACCAATAAGACTGGCCAACAACTATACATGGTGTTTAAAGTTTTATACGGATTAATTCCATCTGCAGAAAGGGCAAGTCGGAGGTTTCTCGGTTCAGCTGCGAATTCTGGCCACATATTATCGACTTGCTTCCAGGCTTGCGCGTCTGATGGATGGCGCAATTGATTATCACTTTCTCTTTCACAAGCATGCCATATCAAATTTTTTGATGTTTCACTACTTTGGAACATTCTTCGAAACCTTGGAATGGGAGGGAAGTACCACAAAACTTTTGCTGGTACTCCAATTGTTGGTTCTGTTGAATTCTTGGCGATATTCCATCTTGACAATCCACAAGTAGGACATGTTACTTCATCCTTATACTTCTTCCTATACAATATACAGTCATTTGGACATGCATGGATCTTCTCATACTCCATTCCTAATGCAATAAAGGTTTTCTTAGCGTCGTACATGGATAATGGTATTTCATTATTTTCAGGTAACATTTCTCCTATCAATTTCAACCACTCTGAGAAACATTGATCTGACATGTTGTACCTTGCTTTCAAGTTGTACATTTTAACCAGCGCGGATAACTTCGTAAATTTTGTACAACCAATATATAATGGTTTTTCAGCATCCTCAAGCAATTTCCTAAATTCATCAGGATTGCTTTCACGATGATCATATGACCCTTGAACCATATCTATGGCACTAACTACAGGGTCTACAATAGTTCTTTCATATTGTAAATCAACATCTTCCTTAGACTCACGAATTAGTTCTTCTCCATGCCAATGCCAATTACTATAAGTTGGATTAATACCATTGCAATACAGATGATATTTGATAACCTTTTCAGTTTGAATCTTGAGATTCGCACATCTCACACATGGGCAAAGTATGTGATTAGGGTCACGAGCATGTAATAATGCAAATCTCATAAAGCTTTTAACTCCATCATCATATTCCTTAGATAATCTATCAGCAAACATCCAAGACTTATCCATAATATTATTATCTACAAATACAGAAACAGAGAGGAAAAAAAAAGTTAATTGGTTTTGTAAAATTAACTGAATTCGATAAAACGATAAAATTCACCAAATAAAATTCGAAAATACATATTTTCCTCCGGTTGTCGACGAAGTGGCTGGTGGCAAGGGAATGAGTCAGGCAAGGTGTGCGCTATGCCCTGAGGGGATGTGTCGGGATCTCCTACTGAATCTAGAAAAAATCAGCTCAGGAAGAAGGCGTTGGGGCGGAGGCCACGAGTCGGAGTCAGATCGGCTGAGATGGAAGGGGGCTATCGATGCAGAGGCGAGGAGGCGTTGATGGCATTGTTGTCGGTTGGAGAATTCGACGCTGATTTAGGGAGTTTCCACGAAAGGACTCGACGACGAAGCTCGACTGGAGGACTCGGTGACAGTCGGAGAAGCTCGTAAAAAGGCTGTCGATGGTGTCGTAGTTGCAGTTGCTAGATCCAGGAGAGGGTTCGGTAAAGATGAAGAAGGGGGGTGTGGGTTTGACTAGGAGAAGAGGAAGGTTAGGAAAAAATCTAGATGTGAAATTTTGAGAAGAAACCCAGCCCTAGAATAAGGAATTCGTGAAAGGGGAGAGAGAGAGAGAGAGAGAGGGAGGGAGAGGGGAGAGAAAGAGCGGGGATGGGGGTTTGGTATTCCAGCGTGAAAGGGGAGAGAAAGTAGTGGTTTTAATTTTGATAAGTAATAAAAATCAAAAGAATAAAAAAAAATTATTTTTATTTTAATTATTTCTTGCTATACATATTTTCTAATTAATATTTTATCTTAATCACAAAAAATGTAGAAAGTATTTTTCAAAAGATATTATCCGATGTACATACGATATTTGTACATGACCTTCGTACTGGACTATGGCCAACTAAAAATACATAATTTTTTTAGTTAAAATAGACTAAATTATATTTAAATATATCAATTATTTAATTTTGGCTCTTTAATATATAGTAATATTTTTATTAATAAAATCATACTTAATATTTTATTTTCTCTTAAACTTTTACATTTTTTTGTCTGATAAACATAAGTTTAGAAAGATCAAAATATTCTATGACACACAACATGCCTTTATCATTGTTTAAACTAAATATGACTCTTAATATTATTATGTCATTGTTAGCGCCACATCTTTTCTTTCATACACAAAAGATGACATCCATAAAATTTTTTACGACCCTTATTTTCTTAAATGTCATCTTAATACACATTTCATGACATTATTTTTTTTACTGTCATTAATTCAGTTATTAATGACGATCATCTACCGAGCTGACATTAAAAGAATTATTAATGACATTTTCTTATGAGTGTCATCTATAAGGTGTCATTGTTAACCATTTTTGTAGTAGTGCATGAACTCAAGGAATGCCATAACTTCCTCAGAATAAGTTGAAATCAAATGGTCCAAAAGCCAAAATTGGGTAGAATAAAATTTTCCACAACATAAAACCAATAGATTTTGGAAATAATAAACTATAAGAGATCAAAACTAATAAAAATTAGAAAAATCTTAAAACTTATATCTACAAAAATGTAACCATCAAAACCAAAAACTTCAAGTGCTAAAGATGCTTAGAATCATAAGAGGAAAAGAATAGAACAAACAAAATAGAGATCCATCATGTTCTTCATGGAACAAGTTGTAATTGCCTTGGGTTGGTGGGAGGCTTAAATGAAGAAGAAGAAGAAAAAGGTGGAGAAGTAAATGATAATAATAGAAGAGAAAGAGAAAGAAGTTGGTTTATATACCAACCCTTCTCATCTCAAGACAACCAAACCAACCCAAGCCAAGCCTAAGCCAAAGTGAACCAAACAAAAAATAAACCAAGTCAAGATTAAACCAAGACAAGGCTAAGCAAGACAAGTCAAAGTACGGGTCACCTGACAAATGTTAGAAATTCGTACACGTATACTGAAACTGCGTATTACAAAAAATAGAAGTGACAACTGATGTGTCCGCATGAGATCAAAGACTATTCTTAGAACTTGTAGGTGATCGCTTCGTCGGTGACTTTTAATAGCGATGTCATCAACATAACATTCAACTGTCTTACGAAGGTATTTATGGAAGAAGGTGTTCATAACTTATTGGTATGTTGTACCCGTATTTTGCAGCCCAAAGGGCATCACTGTGTGACAGTAAACCCCTTTTGTAGTTCTGAATGACATATGCTTCTCGTTGTCCGGGAATATTTTGATTTGATTGTAGCCCGAATACCCGTCCATGAAGGACATGCGTTCAAAGCAACAGGTGTTGTCGATCATCACGTCGATGATTGGAAGGGGAACTCATCTTTAGGACAAGCAGAGTTGAAGTCCTAGAAGTCAATGCAGACTCAGATTTTCTTGTTCTTTTTGGTAACGAAGACAATGTTGGCTATCCAAAAGGGGTGTTGTTTTTCACGAATAAATCCACTGGTTATGAGTTTGTCCACCTCCTTCTCAATGGCATCCTTGATGTTGGGACGAAAGTGTCTCTGTTGCTGCTTAACAGGCCTAATATTAGGTAAGATGTTAAGTTTGTGTATGGTGACTTGTGGGTCTATCCCTGTCATATTCTTATAGCTCCAGGCGAAGATGTCGATGTATTATTTGAAAAGCTGTATCAAGGATTCCTAATATTTTCCTGTCCAACTTTTGCTGACGAAGATGGGTTTGGGCGAGGATTCATCCCCTAAGTCGATTTGTTCGACCTTATCTTCGGTAGGAGGCTCTCGTTGTTTAAAGCGGGATTCTATTAAGATTCTAGGCTTTAAGCCCAGGGTTCTTCTTCGAGGAATTCCATCGTCTGGTCGATATCTTCTTCTAGAGGTTGTGCAGATGTCATGTTAACTGATAATACTTTCCTTACGATTGGGCCGATACTGGTGTCGGAGTCCAAAGTTGAAGCTTCAGATGAATGAGAGTGCATCTCAGCTTCTGTTTTCAAACTTTCTGGGTGGTCGGAGGCGTAACATAGCCTGCACCCTGTCGAGTGCAGGGTAGTAGTCTTGAGGCTTCCCCTTTGAAACTGAAAGTTATAGGGGACGACATCGTTCTTTCCCTAGTTCAAGCCTTTACCGCTTTTCAAGTCGTAACCCATCTTTTGGATGAGATATTTTGCTTTATTTGTGCAACAGTATATTTGCATTCTACCGTTATCAGGTTCCAGTTCGGCTAGAGGGAGGTTCTGTTGACGTTCGACCTTGCTGAAGATGATAGGTTTTTCGTCTTTATTCTGGGGTGGAACTATATAACAGACTCCCTAGTATAGGAAAAACCCGACTTGCTTTGTTAATGGTCATTACTTATGTTTGTAACGATCCTAAGACGTGATATGAAGTATACATGGCATTCCAATGTGGAAGATTAGAGTAGTTCAAAGATAGCCTTTTTTTGTTAAAATAAGGGATCTTGTCCGTGGGAATTACATCATCTCGAGAGGGAGCCTCAACATTAGCAGATATGTGTTCTGCTAGCTCATCATCTGTCAGAACTGGGACAACCTTTGGAGGAGGTACAATGGGCCTTTTACCGTAACTTGGCTACCAGTGGAGCTGATGTCTTGGCAAACAGAGTTTTCGGAGATCTTCTCGAGAGTCTGACCCTGATAGGTTCATGATCCCGGCCTAGGATTTTGACGACCAAAGGAGCCTGAGCTTTTTCATACAGCTTGGCTACGAGAGGAACGGACACTCGAGAAGGTTTTCCCTTGACTCGTACCATTAATGGCACTTCAGTCGCCATCTCGGCCTCTACTTCTGCCTCTGCTTTCGCCTCTGCTTTGTCATCGGCATCATTGATCTCATCGTCCAAGAAACTGACTTGTACAAATCAGAGTTAGTGAAGAATGCTTCAACCCTCTGAAGAGATCGATGTCAGCAAACTGTGTCCTGATGATGCCGTTTCTAGATACGTATTCTATGTACAGATGGAGGGTAGACGGTACAACCATATACTCATGAATCCATGGACGTCCCAGTAAGATGTTGTAGTTGATATTGACATCGATGACATAGCATGTCACCTCTGTCAGAAGGTCGCCAATGTGGCACTTCAGGCAGATCTTGTCCAAACTTTTGCTTTTTCTGGCATTTAAGTTGTTGATTGTAGTATTAGATGCCATCAGGCGATACATCGGGTTGCCAATATGTCGATGTTGCGAGGTTTAGTCAATCCTGAAGCACCTTCTTTTCTCAGAGGCTTGTCGAAATGAGCCTTTTCTTTGCTTCTCTTTCTTTGCAAGTGCCTCTGGAGTTTGGGATGGACCCCTCCTCGGTCAGTGGTAGTGGCGATGGGAGGCACCTTAGTCGGAACCTCCTCCTGCTGAGTGTTCTGCTGTGACCGTGTCACCACTGGAAAGGCTTCCTTCGGAGAGGCAAATACCATTCGGTAAGACTTAGACTTCTTACCTTTGTTCTTGGTGGTACGACGTATCACTGGTTGAGTCAGCACCGAAGCTAGATCTGGGTGAACCTACATGATCTCACCCCGGGCTGTAGTGAGTGGCACCAGCCCACTCACGTTGTCACGAGTCGGTGGAAGGTTGGTTACTTCCATTATCGCCTTTGGGATGGGGACGACACCATCTTGGGCTTTAGGTGGCGGCAACGTGTTAAACTAAAGGGACATCATGTTTTTGGAGATTGTCTTGTCCTCATAATCGAGAGGACATTTGCATTTTTATGTGTTGGATGTAGCTCTTCATTATATAGAAGTCTCATGTTGGGTGCCCAACGAACTGATGATAGTGACAATACCTCGGATCGCCAACTCTGTCTACCTCGTCGAGGCACTTAAGATCAGGAAACTTGATCTTTCCACCATGCATCAGCACATCGAAGAGCTGTAAGGTATCTTCATCATTGAAGGAGTAGACCTCCTTCTGTCTTGGTGTAGTTGGCAGCTTATAGACAAAAGCTGACGCACCTTTGGAGGACTGTCAACACCTGCTTCCCCTTTGACTCACGCCCTTTGTTGTTGTAGTTAGAGGGGCTCTTCCCTTTCTTGTCGAATGAAGGAAAGTTGAGTGCCAAGAGACGAGCATCTCAGACCTTCATTTTGGCGCTTTCAGCACCAATAGTAAGCACGGTCCAGTCTGTGTATTGGGTTGAATCGACCCAAAGCTTAACTGCCGGTGTCATATTCTTGTGGCAGGAATCTATTAGCATAGATTCCGGGATACCAGAAGGTAGCCTTAGGCACGCTTGACGAAAGAACTCGATGTGAGCTCAAACTATCTCCTTATCCTTCTGGGTGACTTCTATAAGGGAGGAGATAGTCATGTCCTTTCCTCCGTCATAGAATCGGGAATGGAAGAGATGCTTCAGATCCTCGAAGGTTGATACACAGTTATCAGGGAGACTGCAAAACCACTCATAGGCCACCCCCTTCAATGCACCAATAAAGAGACTCGTGAGCAGGGCGTCGTCTTTTGGCAAATGCCCCGTCATGGAGTGAAAATAGGTCAGATATTGGTGGGGAGACTCCTTCCCGTCGAATGGTATCTGCGATAGTGGTTTATATTTAGGGGGATACCACTCATGAGGGTAGGGTTACCAGATCCCGAGCTTCTGACGCTACTTATGTTTGTCTTTGGCCTCCATACGAGAGTGGCTCGAATAGTTCTTCAGTAGAGCTAGGCGCAGGTGACTGAGGCAAGGTGTGATGATCCGTTGTCACGACCCGTGCCCATTTTTGGGGATGCAAATGCATGCGTAAGTCCAACCTATACCGCAATGTCGGCAGTAGTACGCTGTCTGGCCCGCAATAAACAAGTGCTCATAAAATATATCTTTATTTGCTCATTCACAACAGCTAAATCATGTATAATAATTCATCATTACATCATTTGTAAAAAATACAATATTTTACAAAAATTGAAAGCGGCTATCAATACATCTAACTAGTCTTCTAGGGTTGACTTCATCATATACACATGTCTCCTATAATGGTCCAAAGCATAGCGTAGCAGCGATTAATCTGAAAAATGGTTTCCGGTCAGGAATAGAACGAGTATATTTCTAACAACAATTCCAGTAATTGACAAAGTCTATAAAACAGTAAATAGTAAAGAAGAACATGATGAACATATTTGCATAGAATCAAAGAACTGAATATAGACTAAAAACAGATGAGCATGGTGGTAATGATAAGTGAGAACAATACTAAAGCTGATAAGACATGCAACCAGCAATGTATAAGTGGAGCCAAAAAACTGCACCTATCTAGTGTGGTGAAATACTACTTTAGGCTTGTAAACTGCTAGGGATATGATCCGGCCTACCGCACATATCGTGTGTGGCTGCTATTCTCCACGTAAGACCAATAAGATATTTCTGGGTATATTTACATGTCTACTAATATATTATCCCGCCCGACTAGTACTAATGGATTCAAACATGTCATGAACACGAAAATTATACATTAGTCACGAACATAGTAGTCACGAAGTATAACATGTAAGAAAACTATATATACTACATCATGTAAACATGGTGTCGAGAATCAAATAGAAATCAATGTACGACAATACTAAATACAAGAATCATAGAAGTTATCAAATATGAAAATTAAGAAAATATACTCACCTGGGGTCCTTTGCGGGTGAAACCGATAATCCTATTGGGTCCAGGATATTCCAATTGGCTAGGGTGGATATGAAGAAGTCCAAGGTCACAAGGAAATATGGATACGATTAGTCATGATTTAGGATTTAATATTGAAGAGGAATTTGCATAAATAACTATTTATAACTATTGTGGAAATAATTAGATGATTTGAAAAGTATATATATATATATATATATATATATATATATATATATATATATATATATATATATATATATATATATATATGATTTGAAAAGTATATATATATATATATATATATACATATATATATATATATATTTTTATAAAAATATATATATATATATATATATATATATATATATATATATATATATATATATATATATATATATATATATATATAGTTATTTAGAAAATATATAAAATATATATATATATATATATATATATATATATATATATATATATATATATATATATATATATAGTCAAAGCATCTATCTTAGAAAGTTTATTTAGAAAATATTTATACTCCATTTAAAAGCCCAAAATATATATATATATATATATATATATATATATATATATATATATATATATATATATATAGTCAAAGCATCTATCTTAGAAAGTTTATTTAGAAAATATTTATACTCCATTTAAAAGCCCAAAATACATATGTATATATAAAGCATATATGTGATTTAATCACAATATCAACCCAAAATATGTGTAGGCCCAAAATAAATGAATTAACCCAAAACTTTGATATATAATATATATAAAGCCCAAACTAATTTGAACACAATAAAGCCTAACTAACCCAAAATGATTTTATTAGAGTAACTGTACATAAGTAATCAAAATATGTATATGTAATATTTTAAAAAATATATTTGGAAGCATATTAGATACGAAACCCATTTAAGGAAAAGTCTTGTTAATATAATACTTATATAAAAGTATTAAATAGAAATGCTTAATAATTTTACAAAGTGTTAACCAAATAAAAGCCCAAAGGGTATATATAGAAATTAAAATTAATTATTATAATTTATAAGCCCAAAAGCATTTATTATAATCGATGATAAACCCAAAATTCCACATGTTTATTATTTAGGAAGGCCTGATCCAATATGTATAAAATAGGCCCAAAATATATTTTTACAAAACCGTTTATAAAAATATACTTATAAGCCTCCAAGCCCAAAATATATTTAGGTCAGCCTAACTTATATTAGTAAGCCTTTATAAGAAACCCAAATAGTTTGTTTTATAAAAATAAAGCCTACTATATCTAAGCCCATCAATAAAGCACAAGATATAATCCCAAAATCATTTAAATCTATCTGAATTCCATTGTCGGCTTAAGGCCCAGAATATAGCCCAAAACCAATTAGAAACATTTAAAATTGAAACCATTAGTCCATATAACAAAGCCAAAACACCAAATTCTATATAATCCTATTAATATTTAAGTTAAAGTTAAATTAGATTAAAAAATATATAAATGTTCTTTATTTAGGATAAAAACATATAAAATCTATTCCAAAAATAGGGGTTTGAAATATCTATTATGGCCTCAGCTAAGGCCCAAGTCCATCAAATAATAAAACAAGGCCCATATATTAACTCCAACATTTAACCCCTTAACATACTTTAACCCAATAAATATATACAAGCCAGGCCCATTATTTACTAAGGCTCAACCTAAATATCACCCAAACCCCTTTTTCTCGCCATCATAGGAGAGAGAAACATTGCGAAGAAATTTAGCAAGAAAGAAGGAGAGAAAAAAGAGCAGGAGAAGAACTCTCACCGGCTTCTGGGCTCGGCGGCAGAGCACAGGACATGGCGCTACTGGGTCAGAAGTTGGAGGCGCCCGTGACAGCTGGGTCATATGGGATAGTAAGGTCACGTGGCAAAGCCGAGCACATCTGGGCTGCTGCAACGTATGGTCACGACAGCGGGCTAGGTAAGGCAACGGTGCCGGTGGCGAGGACTCCAGATATTAGGCATTTGGCAGTACTGTGGCAAGCGGGGGTGAGGTGGTGGCAGTGATAGAGGAGATGATGGTTCCGACGGTGGATCGTCAAAAAAGGGCTGGGTGAAGTTGGTCGTGCGTCGTTGGCGAGGAGGCGGAACTAGCGGGGCTGCATATACAGAGGCGCTCAGGGTGCTGGGGCACAGAGCAGTGGAGGAGAGGTCGCCTGGAAGCTCGACCAGCCAGGTGCCTCGAACCAGGAGGGGGCGATGAGTCCACAGCGCTCGAACGGTCAGAGTTAAATTAGGTTTTGATTTTTTTTGTTTTTTCGGAAGGTGGTGTCATGTCCAGAAGAACGAACACAGGGATAGGTGATGGATGGACTCGTGTCCGGAGTGGACATGAAGGATTGGTTTATAATTTATAATAAAATATAGTAGAAATAGTAATAGACATGGACACACGGGTCCGACACGACTGCCACAAAAATTATGTTGAGACACGGACACAGGCACGACGACACGGGTCTGTTTGTTATGGTGAATGAGACTATGTAGTGACGACGGATGTTCAGGATTGGCCAGAGTCGATGTAACAAGGTGGTGATGGTGATGTCTGTTTGCAAAAATAAAAGTTTGATTACAAACTGAAAAAAGTACAAAAGTACAATTTGATTTCTGGAAAAGTACAACTGTAGAAATCTGATCAGAAGACGATCACTTTATCCCTTGGACGATGCGATGTCGAAGAACAAAGTCTTTGGAGAGTGTTACAGCAAGTGCTCAGGAGATTATGATCATTAGTGATTATTGTGAAGTGATTTGGGACTATATTTATAGAGTTCTAAAATAACTGTCAGCCAGTTATTCTGATTGGCACACACTACAATTGGCGCACCATCATACTTTGCGCGAACGGTTAACTTAACTGCATATGACGCATGGCATTCTGTGAGAGAGGTGGTCGTGGACAATGTCATGTGCACGTTCTTCGAGATTAGTGGCATGGGCACCACATCATCTAACTACTTCTGGGTGATTAGATCAAATAGTGCCTTCTGCTGAATGGCGCCAGACGCTATTCATTGTTTTAATGCCCTCGGCTTAATATAGTGATATTGATTACCTCGTGCCAAATACAAATGGCGCAAGGCAGCTGTCAGTCATTATAATAAATCTGACACAATCTCCTCGAGCGTCACGTACTCGAGATTCGAACAAATTTTTCTCGATTGACGTATTGTCAGTCATGATGACAATTGTTTCAGCTTCACGAGGAAGCTTGCCACGTGGAGACCATCGCCACCTAGATCCAGTGCCAACTGATTCCATGTGCCATCTGATGACCAGCGCCATTTAATGATTTTAGTCTTGGTGCCATTTATAAGTAGCGCATTGTGATGTTTATACTTTTTGAGCTTCTACAAGACTCCCTTTAAAGTTTTCAAATTTGAAAAAACTTTAAACTTTTTAAAATACTTTGAATAAGAAGCTATTTTAGCATAATTTGGTGCATGATAAAATCATAACTGACCCAATTTTCTCGTGCGGATCGCGCAACCGTTACACTTTACTTCAGCTATAAATAGCTCTGAGGAGAGAAATGAAAAAGTTTTCTCAAAAAATTTATTTCTCGAGCCCCTGTCTTCTTCTTCGAAGCTTCTATGGTGCCCAAAAGAACCGCTGCTGAGAAAGGAAAGAAAGTGGTCGGAGCCACATCGCGTGTGCCTCCGTTGATAGTGCCGCAGCATGTCATGCAGTCGGAGAGAGCCAAGGGGGCAAACCCTACTCTTGAAGGTGAGAAACTCACTGCTGAAAATAAAACGCTTGCGCCATTTAGGTGTAGCACGATTCAGGGCCAAAATCGACCGCCTTTTTCAGAGTGTTGGTCGGTGCCTTGCGCCATATGCAAAATGCACCACCTCTTTCAGAGCATTTGGCTAAAAATTAATCATAAAATGATGCCCTGCCACATTTGTCATGTCTTAAGCGTGATGTGCCATCTGACGTATTGCACAATTCATAAGCAAACAGGCGCTAACTGACTGATGCGCCATCTATGAATTTGATTTAATAACTGTCATACTGCATGCGCTAACCGAGGACTGTTCTTTCTTTTCTCTGTGCTATTCATGAATGGTGCATGGTTAATTTAATTTTTCAGGATTCTAACTCTTTGTTTTCTTTTACAATTGGCTTTAGAGAAGACCCTTATGCTGAAGAATTGGCTTATGCCTTCCGAGTTTCTGAGTATCAAGAAGATCTCTCTCATGTCAATTTTTCGTAATACAATTTTTCTGAAACTAGGAAAGCTGTGCTAAGGTCTCAAGATGACAAGACTTTATTATGCCTGATGAATGGTGAAACCCTTATAAGTTTGGATCAGGTTTCCCATAAAAAGATTAGCCTTCTTGTTTGGCGAAGCTATCAAGAAAGACTCTCAGCCTAAATCGAAGCAGGAAAAACGAGTCTATAAGAGTGAAGACAGACTAATATATGTCACCGATATGATAAAACATCTGTCCTTATCCCGTTATGCTCATGCCAGCTATCCTCGAAATATGGCATGGGATCTGACTCCTTTTCAATAGGCCAGGGTTGGGAGGATATGCCACAGACTAAGGCGGAACGAGTTGAACGTTTGAAGAAGCTGATTATTGATTTTAGTACTCAGCCTTCAAAGTAAAGTTATCTAATTATAATAACTTTTTGTTTTGATGAATGTAATTATTTTCTGTGTTCACATGATACTGAATAAAAAATGATGACCTTTTTGTGGCTCTATTACTTATTACGTATCTGTTTGAGATACAAGCAATAGATAGGATTAAGACATATGTTCAGAGGTACTTGACATATCTCTTGAAAATAACAATACTCATTATATATATTCAGAGGTAACGTGGACATGACAAAATATAATTTAAGAATATTATCATTTCTGGGACGACATCATCAGAGGTAATGTGGACGTGATAAGTCATTGATGTAGATAATAGAATTCAGAGGTAAATGTGGATATGAATTCATATATCTGTTTTTATCTTTGGGCCAACTGGGACTCAAGAATAGGATATCTTTTAAAACAACTGGGTTTCAAAAGATGATGATTATAATAATGTAGTAGATGTTATAAGCTGACTACCCTGGGAATTTTGAATGATTTGAAGTAAATACATAGTATACATTTTCAAACGTGATATTTCTTCAAGAATTTGCCGTTGATTGGCATCATAGAGATTCGGCCGTCCACCCCGATTACTTGATAAGCTCTGTTAGAGAAAATTTTGCTTATAATATAAGGACCTTCCCACTTTGGTTCGAACTTGCCCTTGCTCGTGTGTGTCATAGTCAAGGACGTCTAACAGTAAGGACCATCTCACCTTTTTGAAATGTTCGTACTTTAACTTTACGGTTGAAGGCTTTTGAGATACGAGCTTGATGTAGCTCGATGTGTTGTTGAGCTAGTAGACGCTTCTCGTCAAGTGCTTTAAGCTCCTGAAGTCGAAGATGACATTATTTTTTGTTGTGAACTCATTGGCAATGGCTATTCTCAATGATGGAATTTAAATTTCCAACGGTAGGACAGCTTCGCATCCATACACCAAAGAGAAAGGTGCAGAGCCAGTCGGAGTGCACATAGTAGTACATTAGGCCCATAGACATTCTCCAAGCTTTTTTCTCTAGTTTTGTTTACTGGTAGAAATGAACTTCTTGAGAATCTTGATGATCGTTTTGTTGAATGCTTCTGCCAAACTGTTAGATGCGGGATTGTATGCTATTGAAGCAACATTGCTGATTCGATTGTCATCACAGAATTCGATTGTCATTACCGAATTTGTATATCACATGGTGTTTGATGAAGTTGATGACACTGCTTGTCTTGACTTCAGCTAAGGGTATAGCTTCTACCCACTTTGAGAAGTAATCAGTTATAGCCAATATAAACCGATGTCCTCGAGATGAAGGCGGATTGATAGAACCGATAATATCCATACCCCAAGCTTCAAAGGGCCATGATGCTGTAGTCGGATGTAGTTATTTTGATGGTTGGTAAATGAAATCTGCATGGATTTGACATGCTCGACATTTTCTTGAATATTCAATAGAATCTGATACCATGGTAGGCCAATAATATCCCATGCATCGGATCTGATCATGTAGCTTAGGACCAGGTTGATGTACACCACAGATAACATCATGAGCTTCACGTAGTATTTGTTTTGCTTTATCTTCCGCAAGACAATGTAGAAGCATACCATCAAATGGTTGTCGATAGAGTGTTTTGGAGGTGTGATTATAGTAGAATCGGAGTGACCGCCGACAGATTATCGTTGCTTCTTTGGAATCTTCAGGTAAGATGTCATGTACCGCAAAGTCGATAAAAGGAGCCTTCCAATCTTCACTCGTAGTACAAATCTCGACTGAATTGCTGTATTCAAGGTGCAAATTATTCTCGACGCAGAATAACTCGCTGTTAATGATGACGATCATATGTTGTCTTTTCACAGGAATCGCTAATACTGATGCTTCATGGTATGGAATGAGATCTTGATGCCGAACTTTATACGTGCCTCTAACCTGATTGACAATCAGTTTAGAGTCTCCGTATACTTCAAGATACTCGATATCCAACTGTTTAGCCAATTGGAGACCGATGAATAGAGCATTGTATTCAGCAACATTATTAGAGCATGGCTTATCTAGGGAATATGCTCTTTAAACAGCCAGTCCTTCGGAGATACAAGAACGATTCAAAGTCCAGCGACGATAGTACTTTGGGTCCGATTCGGGATGCACCATCAAAGAATAGATGCCAAGCAAAGATTTCTTCTGAAATCATATTAGATTCTAGAGTTTCATCAGGAATTTTGTCATAGTGTTTAGACATTTCAGGAATTGGATGGACAGCCAGGAAGTCAGCCAGGGCTTGGCCCTTAACTGACTTTTATGGAACATAGACCATATCATATTGTGCTTGCAATATAGCCCATGTAGCGAGTCTGGAATTAAGTGTACTGGGCTTATTCATCAAGACCCAGAGGGGGTTGACTCGGAAGATGACATGAATGGTTTGGCTTATAATATAATGCTGCATTTTCTGGACTGCGAACATCAAAGCTAGATATTCTTTTTCTATCGGGCTGTATCGATGTTCAGCACTGATCATTATACCATTGAGATAATAGATTGCTTGTTCATGACCTTCCTTATTCTTCTGGGCTTGTAGGGTACCCAGGGAATGATCCATTGCTCGAACATACATTAGAAAGAGTATTCCTGGGACTGGAGGCACTAGGACTGGAGGGTTCATCAAGTACTATTTTATGTCTTCAAATGCTTGTTGGCATTCGTCAGTCCAAATGAAAGACACACATTTCTTTATTAATTGAGTGAATGGTCTACAACATCTAGAGAGATTTGAGATGAACCTCCTGATGTACGCAAGCCATCCCTGGAATCCTCGTAGCTCTTTTAGGTTGTTTGGAGGACGCATTTCTTGAATGGCTTTGACTTTTTCGGGGTCAACATGTATACCCTTAGAGATAATAACGAATCCGAGAAATTTGCTACTAGAGACTCCTAGGAATGAGTTGGTGGGATTTATCTTGAGTTGATGCTGGTGCATTAGATCAAAGATAGTTTTTAAGTCTTGGATGTGATCTTCTTTTAGATGACTCTTGACAGCAATATCATCAGCATAGCACTCGACTGTCTTTCATAAATTTTCATGGAAGCTAGTGCTCATGGCTCGTTGATAGGCTGCAGCAACATTTTTAACACCAAATGGCATGATAATGTAGCAGTAAACTCCAAGAGGACTATGAAAAGATGTATATTTTTCATCTTCGGGGTTTATCTTGTTCTGATTGTATCTGAAGCACCCATCCATCAAAGACATTTGTTCGAACCCGCAAGTGTTGTCGATCATGACATCGGTGATCAGAAGAGGAAACTCATCTTTAGGACAAGCTTCATTAAGGTCTCTAAAGTCGATGCAGAGTCGGACCTTCCTTTTTTTAATAACTGGGACAACATTAGGTTTGGATGTTGTTCTTTTCTGACAAATTTGCAAGCGATGAGCTTCTTAACTTCAGCTTCTATAACATCCATCATATCAGGTCAGAATCGATGCTGTTGTTGTTTGACTGGCCTTGTATTTGGCAGAGTGTTGAGCTTGTGAGTAGCGATCTGAGGATCTAATCCCGGCATATCTTTATTGCTCCAGGCAAATACATCAATGTATTCCCGAATGAGCTGAATCAGTTCTTATTTATCTGCCTCAGAAAAACTTTTGCTGATGAAGATTGGCCTTGGAGAAGCTTTATCTTCGACATCGATCTGGACCAGTTGATCCTCAGTAGGTGGTTTACGTTGCTCCAAGCGTAGTTCCCACTGAGTATCCATACTTTGTGCCCAAGGCTCAGTTTTGGGAGTCTCGATGAAGTCATCGTCGTCTTTTGAGCACTCAGCGATAACCATATTGGAAGATAGAGTCACTCGATGAATATGCCCTATTAGTGTCTGAATCCCATCAAGCTGAGTCAAAAGAATTAGATCGCTCTTCTTTGTTAGATTCAGAAATATCCGGGGTCATGATTGGCGAGGTGTAGCCTAACCCATGCTTCATTTTGTTATAATATTGAAGTGACTTTTCTTTTGGGGTAGGTATACTAATAGGAGTTTGTCTTCCCTACCAGCATTGAGGTCGAATTTGAAGATATAGCCCATATTGTGGATGATGTTCTTAGATTGTTGACTATAACAACGTAGTTGAAGTCGCCTATTATCGTCATTTTCGGAATCACTTTCGGATATAGCCTTTTGATTCAACCCTTTGCTGAAGAGGATAGGATATTCATCTTTCTTCCAGAAGGATACCAAAATGAATGAATCTTGTACTGATTCAAGTGATACCTCATCTTGAAGAGGTTGAACTGCTTCTAGGGTAAGAGGTTCGAAGTTATCTAAGATTTCTAGATAATATCGTGTGTAATAATTAACATTGATATATTGCAAAGTAGATGATACTTTATTAATATTTATATCATTATTTATAATGGTGCTCTTGACCTTAGCCGATGGCTTGCTAAGATTGATAATAAGAGGAGGAGAAGAAGAAGGCTTGTTACGATGAAGGTCGATAATAAGAGGCTCAGAAGAGGTGAGCTCCCTATGCTCCATCTTTTCAGCAGGAGAATGGTTGATAGAAAGAGAGAGATTGATGGCCAGCATCTGAGAAGAAGAAGGACGAAAAGTGCGTCCTTTGACCAGAATCACCAGGATGTCATCTGGACTCTCTTTTCGATCTTTTTGGTGTCTATGGCCAGTACGACTTTCATGAACTCCTCTTTACACATTCTGGAGTCTGTATAATAAGCTTCGATTCCTCAGAAGGGATTAAGATCAGCAACTTCCTTCCGAACTTCTCTATTGTCATCGACATATTCGAAGCATTTTTGGAGAGTAGATGGCACGATGTGATGTTCATGTAACCATGGTGTTCCCAATAATACATTATAGGAGACGTGATTGTCAATCACATAGAAAGTGACCTTCGTACAGAGAGTGCCAATTTGGACTTTCAGGCAAATATTTTCCAACGATTTGCTTCTTCCGGAATTGAACCCCAGAATAGTCATGATTATTGTAGAGAGATTGTGAACTGGATCTTCAGCGCATCCAATAGAGTCTTCGGCATAATGCTGAGTACAGATCCTGGGTCGATTAGAATGCTATCGACCTTCATGGTATCAACATATCTTGTATAGTAGAGAGGTCGATCATGTCGATTGTCCTCCAAAAGCATATCATCTTGAGTGAATGTGATATTGGAATCAGTTCCATTACACTATGACATTGAGAGCATGCCACTGGTTCCTCATCCGATTTCTTGAGATGGGCCAGACAAGCGTCAGCTTGCATCAAAGCTTCACCTAATGTCTCTCGGGTTTCCTTCGAGAGATGTAGGAGTTCGAAAATCGATAACCTTGTTGGAGTATTGGCTAATTGAGCCAATATGTCAAAATTATACGACTTTTCGAGTCCATGAGGCAGAGTTTTCTTCAATATTTTATCAAAATGAGCTGGCTATTTTCCTTTGTCAGCTGCTGTTGGTTTGGGAGGAACAGGTTCCGTTTGGGGTGATGACGTCAAAAGAATATTGATAACATGAGAAGAAGATGCTGGAAGAGGCTCGAAGACTGGAGGAGGTTTGACCGCATTCTATTGACCTTCTGGATAGTCTCGGAGACAGAGCTTCCTAGATCTGGTACCAGTCATGGCTTCTTCTTTCGGAACTGGTGCAAAAGAAACCATGTTACAGTTCTTCATCCGAGTCTTATTTCTGGAAGACTTCTTTTGGAGAGATGAAGGATCTATCCAGAATCCTAGGCCAACACGGGATTGATTGTGCTGAAGACGCAGAAAAAGAGGTATAAGAGACCCTTTTTTGTCATTCCAGCTAGGGACTTTCTATATATCCTAACCCATCTTAGCCATCAGTTCGCGGGACTGCTGACTATACCGATGGAATTCTGGATGGTAGTTGACTTCCATATTTGGTACCATCGTCTCGGCAGAAGAAGGTGAAGCTGCCGCTGGAACGAATGTAGCATCCAAAGGTGGAAGATGACTGCCAAATGATGTCATATGACATGACTTATACTTGACTCCCTTTCTTGACTTTGTAGAGGAAGCGGGTGTCTTTGATTCAAAGTCAGCAACCAAATCGGGGTGAATCAACATAATTTCCCCTTTATGAGTTGACAGAGAAACAAGACCGTCGTTTCGTACTAGCAAAAGATTGACGATCTCTAGGGTAGCTTTTGAAATAGGGAGGACTCCATCCTGTACTAGTTGAGCTGGAAAGTCGTCGAATTGCAGAGAGACGACATTAGTAGTAACCGTCTTTTTATCTTGCTGGAGAGTGACTGTCTAGGAGTTGATCGGTTCTTGGATTTTCCCTTTGAGTACGTAACACGTCCTGGTTGGATGTCCCAAGAACCTTTGATATACACAGTATTTAGGATTGTAATTTTACCAACTTCTTAT
This sequence comes from Iris pallida, assembly GCA_029216955.1. Lineage (NCBI taxonomy): Eukaryota > Viridiplantae > Streptophyta > Magnoliopsida > Asparagales > Iridaceae > Iris > Iris pallida. The sequence continues at coordinate 1,299,662 of JANAVB010020800.1, read as the reverse complement.
GGCCATTTAGCTTGGACAGTTTAAGTTTGTTGCTTTTGATCAACTATCAAATATGCTCATAATGTCGTCCTCGTTAAAGGAATATTCTTCCTTAGGACGTGGTGCTCTCTATGGGCGTGCCATCGCGGTAGGTGTTGATTGACCCACGTTGATGGCTAAAGCTTTTATGCCTTTATGGTCGTTCTGACGACCAATGCTGTTGGTTGCAGAATGTTCATCTTTGTCAAGATTAGGCATCTGGATGCCTAGTTGTTTGAATTTATCAGCACTGTCCTCAGCTACCCTAGCGCTTACTATGAAGAAGGCCCAGTCTTAGAATTGTGTGGGTTCGGTCCACATGCTGACTATAGGTAATAAGTTTGATTTGCATGTATCTGTAGTCAATATATCTGGAGTACCTAGAGGCATTTTGAGTGCCTCCCGACGGAAGCTCTCTATGAAATGTTTAGCAGTTTCATTAGGCCGTTGTTTAATCTTGATGAGGGCCGATATGGTTATGTCGTTTGTTCCCTTATAGAATCGTTCAAAGAACATTTTCTTCAATCTTGTAAAAGATGTTATATAGCCATCTAGCAAGCTACGATACCAATTATAGGCCGCACCCGCCAAGCACCCGATGAATACCCTAGTGAGTAGAGCATCGTTCGGTTAGAGCTGATAAGTCATTACCTCAAAATGGTTGAGGTGCTGACTCAGAGATGAGCTGCTATCAAACAACATGATGGTTGGTGGCTTGTACTTAGGTGAAAATAGAATTTTCTTCCACTCAATAGGGTAGGGTTGTTTGATCCCTAACTTTTGTAGTTCGTGCTTTTGCTTAAAAGCTTCAAACTGATTATGCAGAAGCTTTACTGTCTCAATAGTATTTCATGATGCTTGGGGAGCAGCAGACTGGTTTGATGTATTTGGAGGCAGAACTGCATGATATGGACCACCCCCAGCACCAGACTGACTTGGAGTAGCTTGAGCTGGTATGGTAACTTTGTGAGGAGATTGTACCCCTAGACCAGTATTGACATGTGCAGATGCTGCTATGTGTTCTTAGGTTAGAATTGAATTCACAATCGGTGGAACAGTGTGTTGTGCTATGATTATAACATGCATATTTGCAACCATTTTGGCCATATTTTTCAAGTTGGCCTCTAAAGCAGCAATCTGTTGCTCCTTATTGGAGGAGCTGGAAGCATCATGTTCTTCATTGTGACATAGGCAGTCACTTCTCTAGCCACCGAAGAGGAACTAGTAGAAAAGATATTTCAATCAGAGCTCTCCCTATCGGCATCGAAGTCATACAGGGAACTACCCCCAAGATAAGGAGTGGAAAGATTTCTTTGACCGATTGTTTCTTGGTTGAAAAGAAGATTCCTTTGACCGATTGTTTCCTATTCGGAATCAAGAAGATTCCTTTGACTGAGGACATCTCCAAGACAAGGAGTGGGAAGATTCTTTTGATCGAGTAGATCTCGTCCTATTGACCTTATATTTTGATAGACCCCTTCATCGGAGTCATTGATACAATTAAGGTATTGTTGACTAGGATTGCGGGATGCGTTACGTCTTGGACGTTTTCTACCCCTAGTACTTCGGGATGTCATGTTGACCGAAGCATACATCAATTCATCCTCGTCCACCATAATGAGTTCAGGAGTCCATGTGTAGTTCAAACGGTCAAAGACATACCGTTTAGCTGATTGACAGCAACACTTGATCACTACTTCATGGTGATGATTACAGTGGTATTCCTGATATAGAGTTACAAGTGGACTAGATGGTCCTACGATCTTTTGCTTTTATAAAAGAAGTACTTAAAGATTAGTTATAGTGACAGGATAGAAAGAACTCGAAGGTACATATTCCTTGATTATATTATGAACATGGTTCCCTTTATTGAGATGCCTTGTTCCCTGTGTGTACGGTAAAGTACTGAGTTCATTGGCATAGATGAGAAGATTCTTGATTTGAGAAGCCTTCACTGTGCGCAATTTGGTAGGTGGCACAGATTGTGCTTTGTATAGACTTGGTGAAGTTGATGCTGTTCTGCACTAGTTATGGTAAGTATGCATGTCAGAGTTATGCACCACCTGGCTGTTTATCAGAGACACCCTCAATTTTCCCTGCCTTATTCTTGATATGCACAGAGTAGGAAGATCCTGGCTCTGGCTTTGTTGGCGCTGGCCAGTTTGATGAGGAGTGGAAAGGATACCATGATGTTCCGTGCATCTTATTCTAGCGCATTTTGTGCGTCGCAAATGGGTAGTAGAAAGTGGACTTCAAGTAGAGTCTAATTTCCTGGCATCGATTTGATTATCTCTGCCAAGAGAAGTAGAGTTCCTATTCTGAAGTGTTCTTGCATTTTTTGGCACAAAGGCACAACTAGATGCATTTTCTACAGAGTCCAAGATTGGGTAAGGATAATGAAAGGCCATAGGGCGCTTTCCTTTATTCTGTGCAAGGGCAGTGATATGTAACTTCTCCACCAAGTTTAGAACTAGAGAGGAATGAGGATTGGCCACGGGGCATTTTTTTTGTTCTGCGCAGAGGCAGTGGTTGGTATACTCTCCACTAATTTTAGAACTCGGGAGGAAGAAGGAGTAGCCATATGGCACTGTCCCTTGATTGGCTCCGAGGCCATGACTGGCGCACCCTCAACCAATTTCAGAATTAGTGAGGAAGAAGAAATGGCTACAGAGCTTTTCTCTTTGCTTGGCGCAGGAGTCATGATTGGTGCACTGGAAGACTTTAGAGTCCAGATGGCGTGCGCCTTGTTCTTGGCAGCAATAATGGTGGCGCACTTGGCATCCCTTGTGCCAATCATGGCTTCGTAGGCAGTTTGGTCAAATTTTACGACCAAGCCTTCTGCGTTGTGCCGACTGACGCAACATCGCATTGAGTTGTCACTTTCTTGTCGGAGAGAAATTCGTCCCTAGTAGATTTGCCATTTTGTTTGTAAAAAACAAAAGTTTGATTACAAACTAAGAAAAGTATAAGAGTACGATTTGATTTCCGGAGAAGTACAACTGTAGGAATCTGATCAGAATACGATCACTTTATCCCTCGGACGATGTGATATCGAAGAAAAAAGCCTTTGGAGATTGCTGCAGCAAGTGCTCAAGAGATTATGATCATTAGTGATTATTGTGAAGTGATTTAGAACTCTATTTATAGAGTCCTGAAATAACTGTCAGCCAGTTATTCTGATTGGCGCACCATCATCCTTTGTGCGAACGGTTAACTTAACTGCATATGACGCATGGCATTCTGTGAGAGAGATGCGCTTGGTCGTAGACAGTATCGTGTGCACGTTCTTCAAGATTAGTGGCCTACGTGCCACGTCATCTAACTGCTTCTGGATGATTTGATCAACTAATGCCAACTGCTGAATGACGCCAGGCGCTATTTGATATTTTAATGCCCTCTGCTAAATATAGTGATATTGATAACCTCGTGCCAAATGCAAATGGTGCAAGGCAGCTGTCAGTCATTATGACAAATCTGACACAATCTCCTCGAGCGCCGTGCGCTCGAGATTTGAATTAGTTTTTCTCGATTGACGTGTTGTCAGTCATGATGAATTGTTTTAGATTTTCGAGGAAGCTTGCCCCGTGGCGGCCAGCGCCACCTAGGTCCAGCGCTAACTGATTCCATGCGCCATCTGATGACTAGTGCCATTTGATGATTTGAGTTATTTGAGTTCTGGCGCCATTTATCAGTAGCGCATGGTGATGTTTATACTTTTTGAGCTTCTACAATGTCGATGGTGGAATTGACAAGGATAGGGAGGGTTGTGGCTTATGCAACAGCTGTTTTGTGGAATTTTTATAGCAAGAATTGTTTGGTTGTAGAAAATACAGGGAAAAGTCTCTCCTTAAATAGGGACGGAACTCCTAATTGGATAAGGGTTAAGAGTAGTAATATATAAATCTTCCCTTTGGTTTTAAATCAAATAAACTATTTAAAACAAATTTAATCTAATCCAATCCTATAGTGATTACAATTATTGATTTAAACTAGTATTTAATATTATTTGATAATTTAAATCACACAATTTAAATCTGTTTCAATTAAATAAACAAAACAATAATTTAAAATATATTATATTATATTTATCATAATAATTTAAATAATACAAATTTTATATCGTAGTCAAATAACTGACTATCACAAAAATTCAATATTACCAAAAAACAATACCAATAATATTTGATACTACCGAAATAATATAGAGTATATTTATATTAATTTAAAAATCGTAAATAACTTGGAAAACCTTTTGTTGATAAAATAGTTTTAGTTTAAAACATATTTTTGAAATCAAATCATTTGGAAGTCTCAAAATAGTAATAAAACATAATTCTAATAAGAAATTAAGAAAATCACTAAAATTGATTAATACTTTCAAACCACGATCTTTAAATAGTTTTCGGAAAGCAAACACGTAACCAAATATAATTTACAAAAATTTGAAAAATTATCAATTCAAATAATAAAGAAAATAATTTTTAAAAATTTGGGAAGAGGAGTTACATTCGCCCCTGAAGGTACCCGTTGGGGAGGTACGTTTGATTCCCCATTGTCTCCTAGATCAAGACTGGCAGATGTTGGAGCCCTTATGGGAGGTTGAGCATTTTATGTGTTCCGGATGTCGAACACAACTTGTGTCAAAACTTGCATGGAGGTGGAGAGAGTTTTAAGGTATGTCTCTAATGTATCCATGCGATGTACGGCATCCGGAGCAGAAGCATCTCCCTCCTCTTTATTTTTACCCCTGTCATGTAAACACGCCTCACGTAGGCTGAAGTGGATGGAATGGTCGATCGTTCACTTTCAGCCCCGATTTTCTGCAGGAAAGTCGGCATCAAGGCTTCTTTCTCCGAATCCCTGAGTTGGCTACCCCCAGCCATATCGGTATCAGTCCCCTTGCAGATATCCTCATCTTCGAATGAGGGATTGTCGTGGATAGCTGGGGTCTGACTACCCCTAGCCTGTACTACTAATGTGGTCTTCACCTTCGATCGGGTATTCTGGAATACCCCAGAAGTAGGGATAATTGTTTTATTCCCTTTCGGTCGGCTTTTTGATGAACTAGCCAAAGCCAGAGGGTTATTGGTCTTTATATTTCTTCTGGGAGCAGGAGAACTGGAGATGACGTTGCACGAGGCAACTAGAAGTTCCTTCTCGTCTTCAATTGGCACCCTCCTTCCGAGATGATGTCGGACAGGTGCAGCAGATTGATGGTGGGACTACTATTTTACAATAGCAGCAGTTGGTGGTTACCATAGCACAAGTATGCCCTATGAGGGGAGCATTGTGTGTGGTGGTCATCTCTTCCGACCGACGTCTGTGAGTGCTCACATAATGTAGATCGTGTGTGGAGAATTTTATATTTATACCCCCTTCAGGCGCATGGCGAAGCCAAGCGTCAGGGTATTATGTGAGTGATGCGCCCCCAGATCCAATTCAAGGACATAAAATGCCCCCAGATCATTGGTGGGAGAGCAGCACGTATTACGAGTCAAACCCACTTTATGCGTCCAGCCTACGTGGGCGCATGTGTTTGATACCGCAAAATTTGCTCCTGACTTGGTTCAAGCGCATGAAATGCACCCAAGTGGGAGAAGGACTTTTTGGGGTCAAACCCACTTCATTTGCACATCCTACATGGGCGCATGGGTTCGGCATAACAAGATTTGCCCTCTGACTTGGTTCCAGTGCATGAGATGCACCTAATGGGGAGGGGGACTTTGAGAGTTGACCCATTCCTGGTACAAAAGTACCAGAGTCACTCTGTACAACTTACCATTAGCTGTGCGTATGACTTTCTGTAACACTCACTTTTCTAAAATGATGGTAATTTTGAACTTTTGTAAAAGTTTATTATTTAATAATAGGATTTATGATGAGAATTTTTAATTAATTTAATACTATTTAAAATTGGTGAATTATAATTTTGATGTGTTAGCTAGTGAACCCTAGAACTGTTGAGCCTAGAGACTAACCATAACCATGGGGACCTAACCATGTGATTAGAATGACTATTTACAACTTTTTAGGTTAAGGGTATTTTGGTCATTTTGTGACTTTTGAATTATTAAAGATTTTAATTAATTGGTAAATTTTAGGTTATTTTAATAATATTTAAATTGATGTATTATGATTTTGTTCGTTTTTCATATTTTAATATTTTGGAAATTTTTATATTTTAATATTGATTTTACGGGATTTGTTTAGTCGGATTTGAGTTTCGTTTCGTTCCGACTTGTGTTAGTGACCCGGGTAGCTTAGACTGTAGACGGGATCCCAAGATTAGTTAGTTATGGCCCACAAATCCCACTAATTAGGTTAATGAGTTTAGACTAATCCACTTGTTAGATTGGTTAAGTTAGAGGCTTAAATTTAACCCTTTTGATCCCAAACTTGAACCTAACTTAAAATTAACCAAGAGTACTAGTTGAGGCCTTATTGGACTTTTCTCCCAAGGCCCAAATAGGATTTAATGGCAGCCACTATAGCTAGGTTAGCCTCCATTCCTTTTATTTCATTCCATCTTGCCTCTTTTCCTTCACAAAGTGTTCTTACCCAAATTAGAGAGCTTTCCTCTTTGATTTGATCTCCAAATCCTTACATCCCTCCACCAAAACTTCCATCCAACCTTCTCATACTACCAAGGGAGGGTGCTAGCAAAGATTTGGAGCAAAGTGCAAGGAAGAGTGACTTTTTTGGAAGATCTTCGTGTCGGAGCCGTATCCTTGGGAGTATCATTGGGATTCCACTCCCAATAGGTAAAACCAACCCTCTAAATTGATTTTTTATACATATTAGTTAGTTTTGAATCCATAGGATCCACCTTCATGCATGTACCCCATTTAGATTCAAATTTGAGGCCATTTGGAGCTCTCTTGAGGATTTTAGATGTGTCTTGTGTCCTACTTGATAGATCCCAAATTAGGACATCCCATGTGTATGTATGTATGTATGATAATAGTTTAAATAGATATTTAAATTCAGTTTTAGAATGGTTAGATAGTGCATTGATCTTATTTAGGATGGTTAGAATGAGTTTTATTTGGATACCTAGGTTGGTATCCAAGTATCTTGGCCTACAGGTGTTTCTTTTGTCCAAAACAACTCAAATTCGTCATAATATTCATCCACGTTTTTATTAACCAAAGCAACTTAGAAATGTCATAACTTTTAGCTTAGAACTCTGATTATTCATCCATTTTTTTAAAGAACCGTATCGAAGTTAGCTTTCCAAATATATATTTTAATAAGCCAAAATCGTTCTAGAACTTTCTGTAAAACTATTTGAGTGTCAGCTTTCCGAAAGACAAATGCGTTTCGATATTTTCGCGATTCTGGGAGCTTCCGAAACGAAAATGCAATTCGTTTGAAGTTTCGAAAAGCTAACACGATGGGCTACGACATACTTTAATCCTAGAATTTAGTGAAGGCCCAATTGGTACAATATTGATTTTAAGTAGAAGAGTGACTATACGACATAGACATTTTATGTAACCTGTAAGCCTATGTAGTATGGATATTAAATGAATGTAGAGTATGTAATGCATGATATGTTTGATGAATGAAATGATATGTATCCTCTTTACATTAATGTATATATATGGTCGAATGCAAGCATGTAGGAATGCAATCAATGTAATTTATGTAAGCAATGCATAAATGCATGAATGAAAGAATGATATACAATGTATGCATGAAAGTATATAATGAATGCTAGATATGAATGCAAGGTATACATGTAATGATAGATATGAATACATAATGTATACATAATGTAATGTAATATATAATGATAGCATGTATGGTAATGTAGAATATATGATGCAAGCATGTATATGTCCACTGTTTTCCCTTTTTCTTAAATTTTTTCTTCCCTTCCCTTCCATTTCAGTTTTCCTCCTTTTTTTTCTCTTCTATTTTTACATGTTGTATACAATGTATATAATGTATAGATGTATGTAAGTATGTAATATGCATGAATGACATGTATGTAATGAAAATAAGTATATGTATGCAACTTAATGATATGTAAATGGATATAATGCCTGAACTGAAGTATGCATGTATATGGGATATGAATGAATGATATATATGTGTTAAGGTAATGTAATGTATGTATTCACATATATTTTGAGTTAAATATATGAGTTTGTATGCATGTATTATATGTATGCATGTAGGCAGGAATGAATGTAATATAATATAGAGTATGCATATATGAATATAATGTATGCAAATATATAATGTATTCAAATATGTATGTATGCATCTATGTATGTATGTATGTATGTATAGGTGCATGAATGAATGCAAGTATGCATATATAATATGTATGTAGGCATGTATGCAATGTATGTATCTATACATGATATGTATGTATGCATGTATGCAATGTAAGTATGTATGTATGCATTTCTATAAACTGAGTTAACCTATAACCTTTTACACACATGCATTCATACACCCTTTGACACCATGTATCTCATGTCACATACACCTACCTATCACTAAATCTGAGAACATTAACACATATCTTTTCACACACATGCCAAACACACACACACACTCACTTACTCTTTTACCTCTCCTTCTCTCTCTATATATATGGATGTTCCTATATATATATAGCTTTCCTATATATATCTACGTATATGGATATGTGAATGTGAATAATATATATACATTATATGACTAAGTTTGTGTGCCTTGTTAGCTTATGGTTTATTTTTGTGCTTGGTTTAGCAAGTGACTTAGGCTATGAGTTAGTAGCTATCTTGGATACTTGATTTGCATAGACTTAGTTTGTTTAGACCTATAATTGACTAACTGTCACGACCCGCACCCAGTGTAAGGGCACGAGAAGTAACGAACGCCCAGCCTACGCCGCAGTGTCGGCGGTAGAACGCTGTCCTGAGTCACCATATCTAACACAATCTAAATAAACTATGAATAGAGAGTAAAATAATACGTAACTAAATCACAATACTAAGATGGAATAGAAGAAGGATCTCAAGAGAGTCACAATAAAAGTCTAGGTGTAAACCACCGAAAATAATCTCTAGTACAACTCATAAAGTCTCAAACAGAAAATACAAATAAGCACTAAGTCTCAGCTAGACTATGGGCAAGTCCTCAACGACTGTGGGATCCTCCTGTGGGTCCACGTCGCCAGTGTCATCTAAGCCAATGCCATAATAAGTAGGACAACACTCCTCATCATCACCTGTAAAATTTTCAACATGCCCAGTCAGGACGGAACGAGCACATATCTCTCACAACAGTTCATATCAGGAATGGACATATAAAGCAAGCTATAGAAAACTATACATGAATCGCTATAAAGAGAAATCAATCGGAGAGAAGATATAAACTGAGATATAATATGATAAATAAGAATATAACCTTCTACGTGAATCAGAGCATGAATTGGTTATGTAAACAGCTTGGGTTGCACATGGATACAGCTATGGAATGCACATGGATAACTACTGGGGATAATGATCACATAACCAACTACACTCTCCCTGCCCCCAACCAATACACAAGGATCAAAGCATGTTATGTTATTGCACATGGATAACAACTACTTTATACATGGAGCTCATATGGTCATGAGTGTACATGAATAACATATGAGTGCACATGGATAAATGTGAATACATGGAGTACATGATGAGCATGATAAAGTACATGAACATGACATACTCGATGTATCCGAGGGGATAACATCGCATAAAAAGCTCCAGAGGGTACTGATCCGTGTGAACGTCGTGTCAGCATCAAGTATACTAGTCTATAACAAGAGTACATATCCAAAGAAGCATGAAAAGATCAGAGAATGTACTCGCCTGGCAATCCGAACTGCTGATGATAAAAAAGTGACTGGACTGGAGTAATAAGATCCTATTTAAAACAACCACATGTCATAATACAGTCTAAAATATCATAAGGAATACCTTCAATGCAAATTCTACATGATTTGGGTCAATCTAAATCAAAGTCAACCTTGGGTCAACTTTAGTCAACCAGACTAGTCAAACTAGGTCAAGGTTAGTCAATGGTCAACGAAGCTAATTCTAGAGTTTGGATAGAAGACTACCTAGTGTTATGCTAATGGGGTGTTAACCAAAACTTACATTATCTAACTCAACCTTGACCATAAACCATGTTATATATATAAGGATATCACATATGCATAATAGAACCACTTACCCTTTACTCTCAACTCCAAAACCTAGCATATATATATACAACATATCAACTCTTAAGAGATCAACCCACAATACCATATCCTTATCTATATATATATATATATATATCCACATATCACATCCTCTAAGATACCTCATATATAGCATAACATATATACACCTAAATATGTAAGAGTAACATTAAACCATTCAACAATGTGTATGACCACATGGTAAAATCTGAACCTAAAGTCTACCCAAGCCTAATTCAACCAAATATCAGTTATAGGCAAAAACCTATCTCTTAACTTAACAATTAACTAACTTGGTATACCAAATTCCTAACTTAACAGCCAACTACTTGGCCTTAACCCAATTCTTAATTGACCACCAATAAAACTGAACTCAGCAATTCTTAAAATCAATCCTACACAACCCAAATATCTGTCAAAGGAAGTTTGCCTATCTCCTTTGATATCCTATTTTGATACCTAGGAATACCTATTGTCTAATACCAAAACTCGACCACAACCTCTCGATGATGCAAACCAACAAGATACTCCTAGATATGCTAATGTGTGATCTGTAGGTTGGTTTTGTACAGGATTATTACATCAAACTGTTGGGGACAGCACAACATACTGAAATGTAAAGGAAAGCTGGGATTTATCCCGAGCAATCCTATGGCTAACCCGATTTGAACACAGCCCTCTCGATTGTGCAACCTAGTAGATACTCCTCTAGGTAGGATCACATAGGACCTGTATGCTCTGTTTTATATAGAAATTAACATCGAAAATTGATGGAACATATCAAACAATAAACTGAAACAGTAAAGGAAAACTAAACTAACCCGACTCAAAACCTACAATCCTAACATGACCTAAACATTCGAAAATCTACAATATAATCAAAACCAAAGGTTGGTAAAGTGTCACGTGTTGGAACATGAGGTGCAGGTGTCATTGTGTCCAAGTATTAGGACACAAAGTGTCCTGGATACTCGCGTATCAAAACTGGGATCCAGTTCTCGTGCACGCATGTCACGTGACCTAGGCCTCGACACAGAATGAATTTCGCCACGTGGTTGCTCGTACACGTAGCCCACCTATAGGACTACATGCCCACGTGTCTGCACTGGCCGTACGACACGTGTCCGAGTCGCACGACGTGCGTATCGGACGTCGCAAACTCACGCGCGCGCGACAGGCCTAAATTGGTGCCGCATCGATTTCTCCTTCGATTCTCCACGAAACCCCACCAAATTTTACGAGCACCATGTCAGACATGGCCCCCAGTCACTCATAAATTTTCTCGCGTCGAGTCGCCGTGTCCAGCGAGAACGGACACGGTAGCAGCAGGACACGCGCGCGTGAGTGTCCAGTTTTGGACACGAATACGCGTCGACTCTTGCACAATCCTAGGGTTTAGGAATCCCTATATCTAGGGCTATCAAATCGTGAAATTAGTTTGCAATAATAACAATATTGAAATCTAAGCGACAATTCATCGAACACATTAAATCCTAAACTGATACGTGTCCGACACGCCTATCAAACAGACACGAAACTTAACCAAACTTTATGGGTAGGTCGAGGGAACCTAGATGCATGCTACTATGAAGAAAAATCAGGAGAAACTATGGTGTTTAGGTGTTTACCTATTGAGAGTTGAAATACCAATGAAACTGACTCTTCGATCAATGAGACGACCAGTTTCCACCGAGCAAACGCGTCCAACTCCTTGCTAGCAATGCTCCAGCAAGTTCTCCTCCTTCCCACGATCACAACGCACTTCGTTTAAGGTGAAACGGAGGTCGGATGAGAAAGTTAGGGTTTTGGAGAGCTGGAAACTAGGGTTTTGTAAAGGGGGTGTCAAAACTAATGCAATGCTTATATAGGGAAGGGGGTTTCCTGTTTTGGCCGGCCAGGCTACTCCTACTAGGGTTAGGGTTGGTTCATGGTCCCCTCTACTCTATCTAAGTTGAGTTTAAGCCCATTAACAAAAAGGCTAAAAGGCCAATTAATTAAATAGCCTAAAAATGGTCAAATGGCCTTCTAAATTAAACCAAAGTACAAAATAAATTCTAATTAGCTAGATGATCATCATATGTCACGGTTAGTCTCTAATGTGGATTTTCTAAGGTTAAACCAAATGCTAAAACAAACACAAGCCAAAAATATCTAGAAAATCACAAAATGACTAAAATAACCTTATTTCAAAAAGTGGGTGCTACAAGTCTACCCTCCTTAAAATAATTTCGTCCTCGAAATTAAAATGATCCTACTCCTTCTAGGTCAAATCTCCAACAATCATGGTCTTAAGAAAACTTATCTAAATCATGCAGTTGAAAAGAAATCATACAGGGTTATGGCAGGTAATCAGTCTGGAGTCTCGTCTAGCTACTAAAGTCATACTAGATCAAAAGTAGTCATAAGGTATCAAGCATACAAACATCATGGTAGGGTACAGTAACCATTAAGATAGGATAAGGTATAGGTCAAGAACTCACCTCTACTTGGCCTGGTAGCTAGAACTCTCTCCTGGAGGTAGGCCTCGACTAGGTGCAAGTGTAGTAGGACAGTCTCGTATCTTTTGTACAGCTGACCCACAAAATAGGCACAATCCTAGTCTCTTCCTACAGTCCTTCCATACGTGCCCAAGCTTCTTACAGAAAGCACAGGTAGGCACTCGCTCAGCTGGTCTCTGCTGGACAGGAATCTGAACTAGATAGGCTGGTCTAGGCTAAAAGCCTGGGTACTCCTGAGGCTCTGGGTATAAACTGCTCCTCGCTCTCTTGGGACTAGGCTCCTCCCTCGAATGCATGTAATCCCATAACAGTTGAAAACTGAGACTCTGCTCTCTCATAAGCTCAGCCTGAAGTCTCTGTACCTCCTGCACATCCTGAAGAAGTCTGTAAATATGAGCTCCATCAGGAATGGCATAGGGTACCACTCCGGGAGGCGAAGGAAGGCCCTCAGTCTCCGGCTGAACTGCAGTCCTCTCCTGAAGGATAGGAGATGGAGGAAAATTCTTCGATGAGGCTACTAACACCTCCTGAGCAATAGAAGGGGAAAGTACAATCTCGGTCTCTTCCGAAATTACAGCTGTGCACTGGGGACAAACTCTGGTCATGGGTGCAATTCTGGAAAAGATAAGGAAAAATAATAAATCATCGGGCCGTAAAGCAGTCTGTCGTCCTACACAAATACTGGTGATAAAAAAATTAACTGAAATTAACCATAAAGCATTACTAATCTAAAGATGATCAAAATCGAAAGTTTAAAGCACGACTGTCAATAACACTGAAATCCAAGCACACACACACACTATATATATATATATATATATATATATATATATATATATATATATATATATATATAAGAAATTTAATCTCGATATGATCTAAGTTGATCAATTACAGGATGAATCGAGGTTTGGCAAGATGGAGAACGAGGTCATTGAAGTCTGGGTACGAGTATCTAAGATTTGGAGATCCATGTCACATTTGAATTAATTCAATTGAATAAGGTTCCAGACATTGGATGATAAGGGAATGACCAAGTCAACTGGTCGCGATCAAGGGTTTAGAATTCAAAACTATTGAAATCCTAAAGAATACTGCGAGAATATAGAAATAAGTCAATATCCTTCTTTGGATAAGGTAGCTAAACGTGATACCCTGGGTTGACCTATTAAGTACAGTGCCTTGTCTTTCTGAAATATGTAAAAGACAAAAGCAAAAAGAGTTCAAAGACGATGCTATTGAGTACAATACATGGTTCATAGACGGCGAAAATAATTCAAGAAGAATTGCCAAAGCTGTCGTGGATGAGATATATGCCCTAGAGCCTCATCCACGTAGAGTAATATATGAAAGCGAACCAAAGTGCACTAGGTTGATCAGACCATCATACACCGGTTCTGATTAGACAATATGTTAGTGGGTCGACCCAATAAAATATGTCATGATCAAGCTCGAAAAAGAAATAAGCATGCAAAACTAAGGCTAAATTAGCATCATAAGGTAGTCAAAATATAAGTAAGGGAGGTAATGATGAAGAAGAAAAAAAATATAGTCCAAGATCATTAACTAAGCTAGTCAAGCAATCAAGATAAGGTACAAGGTTAAGCATTTAAGGAAACAAGAAGAACACCATCACATGTCGGGTCGAAAGAATTGAGTCATGGTTGGATCTCGAATTTAAGTCAGAAAGTAATTTAGTATCATGGTAAGGGTTTAAGAGGTGACAACGAATACAAGATTAAAGGAAATCAAGTTGAAGCATGAAATAAATTTAATTAAGAATCCAGTAAAATAATTTAGGGACACAGTACTAAAGGCAAATACCGTTAAGGAACGATCAAATACAAACGGTTAGAAAGTCACAATGAAAGATCTAGGTTTGAGGAATGGTTGAGTAAGTCTGTAGAAGCATGGAAAATATTGCTTTTAGTCCCACATCGGAAAGGAGAAGAAGAAAGGGTCACTCCATTCTATAAATAGAGCCCCCTTTCCTCCTTTGAAAAGGGCACCAACTTCTCTTTCCTCCTTCCAAACTTGGACTCTTCCTATTACGCACCTTCGGGTGCTAAGTAGAAGAAGTCTAGGGCAGCGCGGGCTCATCGGGCTCAGTCAGCTGTCCCAACCTCTGACCATCAAGAGCATCCCGCTAAGCGGGCCTCTGATGGAAAGTTGTACAGAGCCGCCCGTGTCCAGCCCCCGGCGACAAACGGACAGAGTGGTTCTCAAGAGTCTCCCAACAAAGATCGAGGGCAAGTGTTTCTATTAGCCTCCACATCAGGGAGCAAACATGATACCTACGCACTCGTGTGTTCGGGATACCCGGGCCCACAAAGCGAGTGCACGGGCTGATCAAGACATTCCACATGCGAGTCATGAGACGTCCTTCATGCGGCTCGGTCATGAGACATTCCTTATGCATCTCGGTCATGAGACGTCCTTCATGCGGCTCGGTCATGAGACATTCCTCATGCGGCTCGGTCATAAGACATCCTTCATGCGGCTCGGTCATGAGACATTCCTCATGCGGCTCGGTCATGGGACGTCCTTCATGCGGCTCGGTCATGAGACATTCTTCATGCGGCACAGAACCCAGGAAGCTTCATGCGGCTCAAAATCAGACGAGCTTCATGCGGCTCAAGAGTATCATGCGGCTCAAAAGTCACCAACATGGACATGCGGCTCAAACACATAGGCAACTCGAGTAAACTCCATGCGGCCCACAGAGAGAGGCCACGTGGCCTTCAAAGCAGCTGTGTCCAACGTACTGGACGTATTTAATGCTCTGACGGCTGACAGACCTGACAGATGATAACCCTGACATAAAGTAATCATGATGACTGACACAAGAGCACTATCTTCCTAGGGAACTGGAGAAAATCTTCACAGCTTCGAGGCAAGTTTATGCGGCCAGGCTAGACGAGTTCATACGGCCAGTGCAGATAAACTTATGCGGTTCAATCATGAAGGTCCCCCATGCGGCTCGGCCATGAAGAAATCCATGCGGCTCGGCCATGAAGACTCTCATACAGCTCGGCCATGATGACCCCCATGCGGCTCGGTCATGAACATATTCATGCGGCTCGGTCATGACAACCTTCATGCGGTTCGAGTATAGAGACCATTCATGCGGCTCGGTCATGAAATCTTTCATGCGGCTCGATCATGACGACCTTCATGCGGCCCAAATGTGAACGCTCCTCAAGGGCTCAACAATGATGACAGGACACGTGTCCTAAAGATAATCAAATTTTGGGTCAGATCCCAATGATTTGGGACACGTGGCAAGAGAATAAATTAAATTGATTCACTTGGATTTGTGGATATCAGCAAATCATCATGATGGGGATTTATTGCAATCAACATTAATGACTGACATGATTTGGCATAATCTCCATTAATGGCCCAGATCCTTCATGCCAAAAATTAATGGTCCCGATTGATTATACGTCAGGCCGCCGCCACTTTGAGAATGGATAATCATCCAAACCCTAATGATGCCCCCATTATTATAAATAGCAAGGTGCCATTCCCTTGTAAAAATATACACGATCAGAAGGAGATAGACAAGGAGAGCTTCCCCCTAATAATCAGAGAGAAAATACACAAAGAAAGAGAGAAGTCAGAAGAGCAACACGAGGAGAGCAAGAAGAGCATTTCTTCATCAACGCCAACCATCTCTTCACAGGAGCCAAGGCTGCATACCGATCGTCCAAGAAGTAAGGCAGGGCTGCCGTCGCCTTCCCGAGCCTCTATCGTCACCCCCCAGAATCTAAAATAAACAATTGTACTTAGATTGCTGTACCTAGATTTTCGTCCCTAGGCTTTCTTTGTACAAGCGAGTTTGTATTGTGAGTCTAAGTTCAGTCCTCCCATAAAACTGTTCTGTACTTTTACAATCAATGGCAAACACGATGGTGACTCTGCTGGGGACTAACTTCTCCATGGCTGAGGAGTTGGTGACGCAATCGGATGCAGCCAAACTTGGCTCCACGCAACAAAAGATGGTCGTCCGCTTCGACCAACAGGCGTTTGAAGAGATGCTCTCCGAAGGAAGCGCTGGCCCGGTCCAGAAGTGCACCCGCGGCACGAAGGATCGCAAAGAGTGGAGGCCAAAATTATTTGCTCCTCCTCAAGCCCTCGATGGCATATCCTCTGTTGCTCAAGACGGCGAGAAAGACTCTCCTGCGGCCCCACTTCAGACCGTAGACAACTCTGCTGTCCCCAAGTCCGGCAGAAGAAAACACTATGATGCTGGACTTGCAGGGGCAAAGAGGAACTCTATGAGATCCGAGCCGCATAAGGGTATTAGCCGCAGGAAGAAAGCTATTGCGGCTACATCCGCCAGCCGCATGGAGAAAACTCATGCGGCCACATCTGTCAGCCGCATAGCTTATGCGGCTACAGTTGCCAACCACATGGATGAAACTCATATGGCTAAGAAAGTCAATCGCTTGCAGAAAACCCATGCGGCCACAATTGCCAACCGCATGCGGCCAGCCTGCACGGTCGTGACTCCTAGCCGCATAAAAACAACTCATCCAACGGCAGAAGACAACCGCATGCAGACAGCCTGTACGGTACCCAATTCTAGCCGCATAGCGTCCGTTCCATGCTTCTCTCGATCAGTCTTCGACCGTCTCTCATGCGGTCCTGACCCTGATAGTTCTCTGGATGATAAGCCAGACTCTGTGGACTCCACCTATTACGCACCCGCAAGTGCTAAAAGAAGGAAGTCTAAGGCAGCGCGGGCTCACCAAGCCCAGTCAGCTGTCCCAACCTCTAACTATCGGGGCGTCCCGTTGATTATCACACGGGCCTCTGATGGGAAGTTGTATAGAACCGCTCGAGTCCAGCCCCCGGCGGCAAAAGGACAAAGTGGTTCCTCTGACCTGCGTGAAGCGATCCTCCACAAGCGCAAAGAAAGAGAAGGAGCCTCGGCGTGCAAAGAGTCCTCGCTTGGACATCACTGTACCCAAATCATCGTCAACTGCTGTTGTAACAACGCGGCAGCAATGGAAGACCGGCCGTCCGTCTTCCAAAGACTACAGCATCCGAGCTCAGAGGACGAGGCACCTCCTGTTGTCTCCTGCAATTCCACTCAGAAAATCCCCGCCGAGGGGAGATGAAAGAAGCAAGTATTTCCACCCCGAAGACCTCAACCACTACAGATAAGAAACTGTCGTCTAAACGGTTGTCCTCCACCGGAGTATTCCAACACACCCGTTCAAAGACGAAATCTGCTGCAGTGGGAAATTCATCATCCACATCACTGGGGGTCGTGGGAACTGGGGGTAGCACTCCTCCGAACATACACAACAATCCTTTCAAGGAGCCGAGCCTGGGGAAACAACTCTCCTATCAGGTACAACAGACGCTGATGTCCCCGAGGACATCCATGGCTCTCAAGACGAAGCAAGCTCCGAGGCTGGGGATACCGTTCCCTCCGAGTCCGAGCCCGAAGAGAACATTCCCACCTACCCCGATGACTTCTCGGTGCATGGGTACGACTCGAAGGGCACATCCTCCACCGTTCCTTCCATCACTCCTCATGTAAGGACGGTGTTCATGACGGACAGCAACCAAGGTGGTTCCAACGATCGCCAACGCATCGACACTTTGGAGGCTATACTCCAGGCCTTGGTCAAGTCTGTAGATGAAATCAAAGCCGCTCTTCCAACTCTGCAAGGAGGAACGCCTGGCCAGACGAGCACGGGTCCCGCGGTCAATGCGGATTCGAACTCAGCAGCACCAAACCCGGGCAATAATCCTTTCGAAATAACAGCCCCTACCGCGACAGATGAGGCCCGAGAAGTACGAAGAGAGGTCCAGGAGCTTCGAGCCATGTTCCATGCCCGAGAAAACGCTCAAGACCTCAGAATGCGGCAACCATACCCTGCCGAATGGAGGGATGTGCCATTCCCACCAAAATATAAGCCGTTCAATATCAACCCATACGATGGCAAGACCTCAGCAAGTCGGTACATCACTTACTTCGAGGTCACCACCGACCATCTTCTCCATGATGATGCTATCCTCACGCGATTATTCATTGGGGCATTGGAAGGAGTCGCCTTCGACTGGTATCGCAATCTGCCGGACAACTGCATCCACTCCTTCGCCGGCTTCAAGCGCCTGTTCTTGGAGAGATTCTACGAAGTAGGGCAGGACGTCACCATGTCCACCCTCATGGACGTCGTCCAAGGGGAGAAGGAGTTAACAAGGAACTAAATTGAGCGGTTCCGCCAAACCGCTATGAAGATGCCCTCCGGAAATCCAGATTCCTCTTTAATTAAAATTTGCTAAAAGAGACTGCTCCCAACAATCAATCTCTGGATGGGTGAAAGTCAATTCAAAGATTGGAAGACGTTCATCATCAGCGCCACAAGTGCCGAAGAACAACTGAAGAAGGCTCGCCAACTGGGATTGCATATCTCGGAAGGAGAAAACAAGGGCAAGCGTCCCAACAACGATAATGGGGGTAGCCCCTCCAACAATCGGGATAGCAAGGGAAAGCAGGCTATGGTGGCCGATACAGCACAAAAACTTGAGCCAAAGCCCGGAGACAAACAATGGCCGTAAATTACTTACTCCTTCGAAGACAGTCACGTCAAGCCCATCTTGGACATGCTCATACAAGGGGACAGAATTCAGCTTCCTCCACCAAGACGGGAACCGCGGCCGACAGAGATAGAGAATCCAAAGTACTGCCATTATCATCGCTATGTTCATCATGCTACACACGATTGCTACCAGCTGAAACGGTACATCCAGAACCTCATCGATTCGAACGCTCTGGCCATCGATTTTGAAGAGGTAACCGTGGCGGCCAATATGGTGTCCGTACAATTTGGCAGCTTCCCGCCGACGGAGACTCAAGACGGGGTGGTCCCCGTCCCTCTAGCGATAATGGAGATTACCAATCTTCCACCTTGCCGAGATCAGAATGCCGGTCTAGTGCCCCTCACCACATCACGAGGGGGGGTCATGTGGATCCATCCAGACTTGGTGACAGAAATGACTCGGCCCACACCCTCTTCCACCATCAAAAAGAAAAGTGGAAAAGTCAGGACCTGCCACACAATCTCGGCAGACAACGAGGAAGCTACAGCCGTCGTCACGCGGTCCGGAGCACAATCCCAACCTGCGGTTGACAATCCAGTCGAAAATCATCAACCCACTACAACTGATGCTCCGGGACCGGCTCAGCCTTCGACGACCGACAAGCCTAGGCCGAGGGAGACTCGCTTCGACAAATCCCTCCGAAAAGAGGCAGCCCAAGGGCTAGAGAGGCCCTACAACTTTGACATCTTAGCACAATTGGCTAACACACCGGCCAAGTTGTCACTGTACGAACTCCTAAGGCTCTCCAAGGACGTTCGTATTGCATTAAGCGAAGCAGTCCAAAATGCCGATGTCTATCTGGCTCAATCCAACCTCACCGGGGACGACTCACCCGTGGACCTCCAAGACAGTGCCTGCACGGGAGCAATGCCCAACATCGTCTTCACTCCGCAGGACATGCTCATCAAAACCAACCTACACGATCGCCCGCTATACTACACGGGATACATCGGCAACGTGAAGGTGGATCGGATGCACATAGATCCTGGCTCTTCCATAAGCATCATCCCGAAGGGTCTGCTACATCACCTTCGTATCCCAATGCACCGCCTGACGCCTAAAAGCACCGCCATCAGCGGTTTCAATTCGGGCAGGAGCTACCCTATTGGGAAGATTCGTTTGAAGTGTCAAATTGGCGACCTCCAATCCGAAGTCACCTGCTACGTCATAGATGCAGACACTTCTTACAACATCCCCTTGGAGCGTCCATGGATACACGATTATATGATCGTGCCTTCCACGCTGCACCAGTGCTTCAAATATGTCGACAAACACGGCTTCGTGAGGACGAAATTTGCTGATATCGATCCCTTCAAAGGGGTGAAATCTTACTACTCAGACTCCTGCCTGTACGAAAAATCGAAGAAGCATCTTGGTGAAGGAGATGTACAAGCTAGTACCGAGACAGCCACAGGATCAGAAGAGCCTCTGACGATCCACCTCCAAGCTCGCAAACCGGGCAGGTCTGCACCCCTACCGCCACTCTGCGTAAGGACGCAATCAACCTCTCGGCACAAGAAAAGAAGATGATAATCCGGTTGCCAAGGTCTGGCCAAGTGCCAAGATCCACAACGAGGCCACTAACAATCAGACTGTCAAGAGTCGGCCAGCCCCAAACGGAGAAGCTCAATCCCTCCGACAAGCCACTGACGATACGCCTTCCCAAGAAGGGTCGTCACCCCGATGTGAGGTCCGACACTTCTAGCGAACCAGCCACTCCTCGCCCCACATCGAGTACCAAGCTGGGGGTAGCTAGTGCGCCAACAACCCCACGTTCTGCTCCACCCATGGAGCCTCTGATAATCAAGTTGCCCGAGTCATCCTCTCAGTTTGCATTTACACAGGGGGTGGCCGAAGAAGAGTCGAAGCTGGCCAAGTATGAGGCTGCTCACACTGAGACTTGCTCATGTTGCCCATCAACGGCAAGTTCCTGAAGAAGTATTACATCCAAAAAGACATCCAAAAAAAAATCCCCGATGATTGAGTTATGTACCCTATGGTACCGCTGAACTCACATTCCGCCTCCAAATTTCCCAGATCACTGAGTCATGTACCCGCTGGTGCCGCTGAACTAACACTCTCCAACATTCCAGGTTATCGAGTCATGTACCCGCTGGTGCCGCTGAACTCACCTCTCCACATTCCATACATCAAATCATGTACCCGCTAGTACCTCTGAACTCATTCCTACATTTTTCATACATCGAGTCACGTACCCGCTGGTACCACTAAACTCACCCTCATAATTTTCCCGATTTTCGAGTCACGTACCCGCTGGTACCACTGAACTCACCCTCATAATTTTCCAGATTATTGAGTCACGTATCCGCTGGTACCGCTGAACTCACACTCACCATTCTCCAGATTTTCGAGTCATGCACTCTCTCGTGCCACTGAACTCACATTCACATCATTTCACAATATCGAGTCATGTACCCGCTGGTGCCTCTGAACTCACATCCCGGTCACTCTTTCAGATAGTAAGTCATGTATGATCATACCTCTGAACTTTCTTCCTATAAGAGATCCTCCCTCATGATCCACTACCCGCACTCCCAGTGCACAAAAAAGGGTAACGGGTCCACAAACTTCCAAAACGACCATGTCGATGCTACCTCTGAGTCGTTCCACTTCCGCCAAAAATAAATCACCCCCTACATAAAACTTTTATGTCCTCATTACCTCTGAGTCGTTTTATGTACCCCCTCTTCATTGAGCCCACTCCTACCATGTCCTCATTACCTCTGAGTGGGAAGGCTCCGTAGAAGAAACCTTCATACTTGCCATGTCCTCATTACCTCTGAGTAAGTATGTCGGTTCCCTTTCAACCTATTATCTGTACCCATAACCGGAGTACGACAAGGATAATAGGTCCACAAATGTCCTCTGTTGACCACAAATGTCCTCTGTTGACAACAAATGTCCTCTGTTGACCACAAATGTCCTCTGTTGACCACAAATGTCCCCTGTTGACCACAAAAAGTCCTCTGTTGACCATAAATATCCTCCGCGAATCCATACTTGCCATGTCTCACTACCTCTGAGTAAGTATGATGGTTCTCCCTCGACTTATTATCTGTACCCACGATCTGAGTACGCCCAAAGATAATAGGCCCACAAACGTCTTTCGATGACCACAAATGTCCTCAGTCGACCACAGATGCTGTACTGGGTCTTCAGTACACGCCCATCCCTTCCCTATCATGCCTGGGAGCCCAGTTGCTCCCTGGCATTCTCTCGAATACCAAAAACTTCTATAGCTGTCTTATCGCGAAGTTGTTCTAGGTATTCCTCTCCAAAACTTGTTACTCGTACCTAAAACCAAGGTATGCCTAGGGTAACAGGTCCACAAATAATCCCCCAGCAGGTCCAATTCCACAAACACCACAAGTACAAGAAAGAGAAGATGAGTTGAAACATGCTCATTCAAAGTACTACATCATCTGCACATCCCTTGACAAAAAGAAAAGAAAAACAGTGAAAGAAAACAAAAAACTGATCACTGCTCCATGGCATTCTTTCGCCCGATACCAAGAACCTCCATATCCGCCTTACCGCGGAGTTGTTCTAGGTATCCCTATCAAACTTATTATCCGTACCTAAAACCAAGGTATGCCAAGGATAATAGGCCCACAAATGTCCTCTGCTGACCACAAATGCCGTACTAGGTCCCTTAGTACATCCACATCTTTCCTCATCATCACATGCTTTCGGAGCCCAGTTGTTCCATAGCATTCTTTTACCCAATGCATAGAACTTCTACGTTGATAGCACCTCTGAGTTGTTCTATGTATCCTCATTCGAGTTCGCTCCTACCATGTCCATATCACCTCTGAGTAGGAAAGCTCTACCATCAACCTTATATTTACCACGTCCATACCACCTCTGAGTAAATATGATGGTTCCCTCTCTCAACTTATTATCCGTACCTAAAACCAAGGTACGCCAAGGATGATAAGTCCACATAAAATCCCCAGCGGAAGTACCCAAACCTATCACGTCTATGCTACCTCTGATTGGATTGCCACACCCAAACAACTCTACTTTCCATGCTTCTTATTCAAAGTGTTCCAAATTTGCAATTTGGAAACTTTGAAGGGGGTCCTGTAGAAGCATGGAAAATATTGCTTTTAGTCCCACATCGAAAAGGAGAAGAAGAAAGGGCTCACTCCATTCTATAAATAGAACCCCCTTTTCTCCTTTGAAAAGGGCACTAACTTCTCTTCCCTCCTTCCAAACTTGGACTCTTTCTATTACGCACCTTCGGGTGCTAAGTAGAAGAAGTCTAGGGCAGCACGAGCTCATCGGGCTCAGTCAGCTGTCCCAACCTCTGACCATCAAGAGCGTCCCGCTAAGCGGGCCTCTGATGGAAAGTTGTACAGAGCCGTCCGTGTCCAGCCCCCGGCAGCAAACGGACAGAGTGGTTCTCAAGAGTCTCCCAACAAAGATCGAGGGAAAGTGTTTCTATTAGCCCCCACATCAGGGAGCAAACATGATACCTACGCACTCGTGTGTTCGGGATACCCGGGCCCACAAAGCGAGTGCACGGGCTGATCAAGACATTCCTCATGCGAGTCATGAGACGTCCTTCAAGCGGCTCGGTCAAGAGACATTCCTCATGCAGCTCGATCATGAGACGTCCTTCATGCGGCTCGGTCATGAGACATTCCTCATGCGGCTCGGTCATGAGACGTCCTTCATGCGGCTCGGTCATGAGACATTCCTCATGCGGCTCGGTCATGGGACGTCCTTCATACGGCTCGGTCATAAGACATTCTTCATGCGGCACAGAACCCAGGATGCTTCATGCGGCTCAAAATCAGACGAGCTTCATGCGGCTCAAGAGTATCATGCGGCTCAAAAGTCACCAACATGGACATGCGGCTCAAACACATAGGCAACTCGAGAAAACTCCATGCGGCCCACAGAGAGAGGCCACGTGGCCTTCAAAGCAGCTGTGCCCAACGTACTGGACGCATTTAATGCTCTGACGGCTGACAGACCTGACAGATGACAACCCTGACATAAAGTAATCATGATGACTGACACAAGAGCACTATCTTCCTAGGGAACTGGAGAAAATCTTCACAGCTTCGAGGCAAGTTTATGCGGCCAGGCTAGACGAGTTCATGCGGCCAGTGCAGATAAACTTATGCGGTTCAATCATGAAGGTCCCCCATGCGGCTCGGCCATGAAGAAATTCATGCGGCTCGGCCATGAAGACTCTCATACAGCTCGGCCATGAAGACCCCCATGCGGCTCGGTCATGAACATATTCATGCGGCTCGGTCATGACAACCTTCATGCGGTTCGAGTATAGAGACCATTCATGTGGCTCGGTCATGAAATCTTTCATGCGGCTCGGTCATGACGACCTTCATGCGGCCCAAATATGAACGCTCCTCATGCGGCTCAACAATGATGACAGGACACGTGTCCTAAAGATAATCAAATTTTGGGTCATATACCAATAATTTGGGACACGTGGCAAGAGAATGAATTAAATTGATTCACTTAGATTTGCGGATATCAGTAAATCATCATGATGGAGATTTATTGCAATCAACATTAATGACTGACATGATTTGGCATAATCCCCATTAATAGCCCAGATCCTTCATGCCCAAAATTAATGGTCCCGATTGATTATACGTCAGGCCGCCGTCACTTTGAGAATGGGTAATCATCTAAACCCTAATGATGCCCCCACTATTATAAATAGCAAGGTGCCATTCCCTTGTAAAAATATACACGATCAGAAGGAGATAGACAATGAGAGCTTCCCCCTAATAATCAGAGAGAAAATACACAAAGAAAGAGAGAAGTCAGAAGAGCAACACGAGGATAGCAAGAAGAGCATTTCTTCATCAACGCCAACCATCTCTTCACAGGAGCCAAGGCTGCATACCGATCGTCCAAGGAGTAAGGTAGGGCTGTCGTCGCCTTTCCGAGCCTCTATCGTCACCCCCCAGAATCTAAAATAAACAATTGTACTTAGATTGTTGTACCTAGGTTTTCGTCCCTAGGCTTTCTTTGTACAAGCGAGTTTGTATTGTGAGTCTAAGTTCAGTCCTCCCATAAAACTGTTCTGTACTTTTGCAATCAATGGCAAACAAAGTCAAGCTTGAGATACTATCCCATAGTTTGGCAGACAACTAACAACACTGGAGTATATACTACTATCATAGTCATGAGTGATATGGCAATTAGTGTGGAACACTTCTATCTCATTAAGGTTACCTTGGTGGCCTACCATTACATTCCTTTAAAAAGAAAATTCAAAATAACTACCTCAATTTGTATTCACTCTAAGCCTTCCAATCTAATCACGACTAACATTTAAATCCTTTTCATAAATCTCATAATAACTTTTTATCGCATTACTACTAACCTTTTCAAAATTTAACATTTCAATCCAACTTTGAACTCCAGAGTTAATGAATCATGAATCCATAAAATTCTATACCACTTCATAACTTTAAAAACTCCCAATTTGTCTCAAATAATCCTCAAAATAGACACTCAGCATATCACGGCAATCTAGCATTACAACTCACTATTTTAACGCACTTATCAACCATAATTTCTCTTTCTAAGTCATTGAAACATAATCACTACTTCTTAAACCAAAATCAGAATAGAGTTTTAAATCTCCAATCAATTGACTCGATTCCAAATTTGAGAATTTTTTTTTTCTTCCGAAACAATCGTTTTCATATCTTCCCAATCTTTTAAACCAAATTTTAATATCATTGCTTTCACTTAAATTTGAAATTCAATAAACATATACATCGCAACTTGTACAACTCAATTTAATAGTTCATACTGCCACCTCCCTTTTTTTTCCATTATCAAACCACTCTATATACTTTCAAAGATGTATAATCATAATCCAATAATTCATGAATCACATCAATTCCTGAGTAATATCCCAACTTACAAACTACTAATCGTTAAATCGTCCATTTAGAAAAAAAAAACTCCCTTATAACTTAATCAAAGTCTCCGTGTATTCCAATTCCTTAATGTAATTCTTCTAGCCATGTATTTAACCAATGAGTATATAGCAGTATAGCCATCTTCCTAACCATTATTAAACACAAGAAAGTAAGGGTATTGGGGAAAAGAGTTCAAACAAGATATAAGAACCAAGGGAGGAAGGTGGATTAAAATAAGGGAAAGAAAATTTAAATCGAAGCTCAAAATGAGATTCTCGAGGGTCATCCCAGGAATCTCTCAGGAAATTCTAATAGTGATTGGGTATCCTCTCATTCTAAAACTTTACTTCCTATACTCTATAGCAGGCTCTTAATAATACAATTAAATTGCCGTACTACCACGACATCGTACTAATGCGAATCTGGTCCTGCATGGACCGAAGGGATGAAATCATGTCTCTTTAACTATCTTGAAGACAGATCAACAAGGAATCAATTGCTGAAAAAGAAAAATCATCAAGGAGGACAGTTGTTTTCAAAAGAAGACAATTAACAGCAAGAATTTGATGAGAGTTTTCCTAATGTGATTGAGTACCTTAACTTATATCCTATATCCTATTGTAGGTTGTAATGATACTCTAGTTCGAGTACCACTACGAATCACACTAGTTGTGATTGGGACTGACCTGCATAGGCCACCACTAAAAACGTGTCACGACCCGCACCCAGTGTAAGGACACGAGAAGTAACGAACGCCCAGCCTACGCCGCAGTGTCGGCGGTAGAACGCTGTCCTGAGTCATCATATCTAACACAATCTAAATAAACTATGAATAGAGAGTAGAATAATACGTAACTCAATCACAATACTAAGATGGAATAGAAGAAGGATCTCAAGAGAGTCACAATAAAAGTCTAGGTGTAAACCACCAGAAATAATTTCTAGTACAACTCATAAAGTCTCAAACAGAAAATATAAATAAGCACTAAGTCTCAGCTAGACTATGGGCAGCGACTGTGGGATCCTCCTGTGGGTCCACGTCGCCAGTGTCATCTAAGCCAATGCCATAATAAGTAGGACAGTACTCCTCATCATCACCTATAAAAATTTTAACATGCCCAGTCAGGACGGAACGAGCACATATCTCTCATAACAGTTCATATCAGGAATGGACATATAAAGCAAGCTATAGAAAACTATACATGAATCGTCGTAAAGAGAAATCAATCGGAGAGAAGATATAAACTGAGATATAATATGATAAATAAGAATATAACCTTCTACGTGAATCAGAGCATGAATTGGTTATGTAAATAGCTTGGGTTGCACATGGATACAGCTATGGAATGCACATGGATAACTACTGGGGATAATGATCACATAACCAACTACACTCTTCCTGCCCCCAACCAATACACAAGGATCAAAGCATGTTATGTTATTGCACATGGATAACAACTACTGTATACATGGAGCTCATATGGTCATGAGTGTACATGAATAACATATGAGTGCACATGGATAAATGTGAATGCATGGAGTACATGATGACCATGATAAAGTACATGAATATGATATACTCGATGTATCTGAGGGGATAACATCGCATGAAAAGATCCAGAGGGTACTGATCCATGTGAACGTCGTGTCAGCATCAAGTATACTAGTCTATAACAAGAGTACATATCCAAAGAAGCATGAAAAGATCAGAGAATGTACTCGCTTGGCAATCCGAACTGCTGATGATGAAAAGTGACTGGACTGGTGTAATAAGATCCTATTTAAAACAACCACATGTCATAATACAGTCTAAAATATCATAAGGAATACCTTCAATGTAAATTCTACATGATTTGGGTCAATCTAAATCAAAGTCAACCTTGGGTCAACTTTGGTCAACCAGACTAGTCAAACTAGGTCAAGGTTAGTCAATGGTCAACTAAGCTAATTCTAGAGTTTGGATAGAAGACTACCTAGTGTTATGCTAATGGGGTGTTAACCAAAACTTACATTATCTAACTCAACCTTGACCATAAACCATGTTATATATATAAGGATATTACATATGCATAATAGAACCACTTACCCTTTACTCTCAACTCCAAAACCTAGCATATATATATACAACATATCAACTCTTAAGAGATCAACCCACAATACCATATCCTTATCTATATACATATCCACATATCCCATCCTCTAAGATACCTCATATATAGCATAACATATATACACCTAAATATGTAAGAGTAACATTAAACCATTCAACAATGTGTATGACCACATGGTAAAATCTGAACCTAAAGTCTGCCCAAGCCTAATTCAACCCAATATCAGTTATAGGCAAATACCTATCTCTTAACTTAACAATTAACTAACTTGGTATACCAAATTCCTAACTTAACAGCCAACTACTTGGCCTTAACCCAATTCCTAATTGACCACCAATAAAACTGAACTCAGCAATTCTTAAAATCAATCCTACACAACCCAAATATCTGTCAAAGGAAGTTTGCCTATCTCCTTTGATATCCTATTTTAATACCTAGGAATACCTATTGTCTAATACCAAAACTCGACCACAACCTCTCGATGATGCAAACCAACAAGATACTCCTAGATATGCTAATGTGTGATCTGTAGGTTGGTTTTGTATAGGCTTATTACATCAAACTGTTGGGGACAGCACAACATACTGAAATATTAAGAAAAGCTGGGATTTATCCCGAGCAATCCTATGGCTAACCCGATTTGAACCTAGTAGATACTCCTCTAGGTAGGATCACATAGGACCTGTATGCTATGTTTTATACAAAAATTAACATCAAAAATTGATGGAACATATCAAACAATAAACTGAAACAGTAAAGGAAAACTAAACTAACCCGATACTCAAAACCTACAATCCTAACATGACCTAAACATTCGAAAATCTACAATATAATCAAAACTAAAGTGCGGTAAAGTGTTACGTATTGGAACATGAGGTGCAGGTGTCATTGTGTCCAAGTATTAGGACACAAAGTGTCCTGGACACTCGCGTATCAAAACTGGGATCCAGTTCTCGTGCACGCGTGTCACGCGACCTAGGCCTCGACACAGAACGAATTTCGCCACGAGGTTGCTCGTACACGTAGCCCACCTATAGGACTACATGCCCACGTGTCTGCACTGGCCATACGACACGTGTCCGAGTCGCATGACGTGCGTATCGGACGCCGCAAACTCACGCGCGCGCGACAGGCCGAAATCGGTGCCGCGTCGATTTCTCCTTCGATTCTCCACGAAACCCCACCAAATTTTACGAGCACCATGTCAGACATGGCCCCCAGCCACTCATAAATTTTCTCGTATCGAGTCCCCGTGTCCAGCGAGAACGGACACGGCAGCAGCAGGACACGCGCGCGGTCCTCTTGCTGCGCGTGAGTGTCCAGTTTTGGACACGAATACACGTCAACTCTTGCACAAACCTAGGGTTTAGGAATCCCGATATCTAGGGCTATCAAATCATGAAATTAGTTTGCAATAATAACAGTATTGAAATCTAAGCGACAATTCATCGAACACATTAAACCCTAAACCGATACGTGTCCGACACGCCTATCAAACAGACACGAAACTTAACCAAACTTCATGGGTGGGTCGAGGGTACCTAGATGCATGCTACTATGAAGAAAAATTAGGAGAAACTATGGTGTTTAGGTGTTTACCTATTGAGTGTTGAAATACCGATAAAACTGACTCTTCGATCAATGAGACGACCAGTTTCCACCGAGCAAACGCCTCCAACTCCTTGCTAGCAATGCTCCAGCAATTTCTCCTCCTTCCCACGATCACAACACACTTCGTTTGAGGTAAAACGGAAGTCGGATGAGAAAGTTAGGGTTTTGGAGAGCTGGAAAGTACGGTTTTGTAAAGGGGGTGTCAAAACTAATGCAATGCTTATATAGGGAAGGGGGTTTCCTGTTTTGGCCAGCCAGGCTACTCCTACTAGGGTTAGGGTTGGTTCATGGGCCCCTCTACTCTATCTAAGTTGAGTTTAAGCCCATTAACAAAAAGGCTAAAAGGCCAACTAATTAAATAGCCTAAAAATAGTCAAATGGCCTTCTAAATTAAACCAAAGTATAAAATAAATTCTAATTAGCTAGATGATCATCATATGTCATGGTTAGTCTCTAATGTGGTTATTCTATGGTTAAACCAAATGCTAAAACAAACACAAGCCAAAAATATCTAGAAAATCACAAAATGATTAAAATGACTAAAATACCCTTATTTTAAAAAGTGGGTGCTACACTAACCTAGACTAGTTGACCATTGTTGACCCAACCCTAGCTAGTTTGACCACAGTTGACTAGCGTTGACATAGTTTGACTTTATAGTTGACCAGAGTTGAGAAAGAGTTGACTTTGACCTATATTAACTTAGACTCGTGTAGATTGTATTATAATTTCAATTACTATATAAATTGAACTCTTTATAACCTGTGTTACTCTAACTAGGATTTTGTGACTCCAGTTGGCCATCTTTTTATATCAGCTGTTCAGGGTATCAGGCGAGTACATTCTCTGACCGTTTCATACTTGCTAGGACTATATTCTTGCTCTAGATTACTATATTTGATGCTGTCACGATGGTAACACGGATTAGTACTATATGAATCTTTTCATGCGATGTTATCCCCCTCGGGAGCATCGGATACATCATATCATGTGCGTTTCACTTTCATCATGTATTCCTGTGCTTTCGACATTCATGTACACACTCGTGATTCATGTACTCTCATGTTCATGGAGCCCCCATGTTTACATTCATGCGGCTGTCATCAATAATCTTCATGCGGCTGGCAGGCGTAGCCGCATAGACTTTCTTCATGCGGCTGGGAGTCTCGGCCGCATGAGTTTTCTTCATACGGCTGGATGATCTGGCCGCATAGACCTCCTTCATGCGGTTGGGAAATTTAGCCGCATGAGCGTCCTGCATGTGGTTGGCAGACTTAGCCACATGAGTGTTTGGCTTCTTCTTGGGGCGCATAGAACTACGCTTTGTCCCTACAAGTCCAGCATCATAGTGCTTTCCTCGGCCGGACTTGGGGACAGCAGAGTCCTCTATGGCTCGAAGTGGAGCCGTATGAGAGTCGCCTTCGCCGTCTTGGGGAGCAGAGAGTTCTCCGTCCGGAGCTTGGGGAGGAGCAAATGATTTTGGCCTCCACTCGCAGCGAGCTTTCTTTGTGCGGGTTCGCTTCTGGACCGGGCCAGCACTTTCCTCGGAGAGCATTTCTTCAAACGTCTGTTGGTCGAAGCGGACGACCATCTTCTGTTGCGTGCAACCAAGTTTGGTTGCATCCGATTGCGTCACCAACTCCTCAGCCGTGGAGAAGTTTGTCCCCAGCAGAGTCGCCATCGTATTTGCCATGAAATATAAAAGAACAGAACAATTATCGTAGGACTGGACTTTTACTTCACAATACAAACTCGCTTGTACAAAGAAAGCCTAGGGACGAAAACCTAGGTATAGCAATCTAAGTACAATTATTTATTTTAGATTCTGGGGGGGGTGACGGTAGAGGCTCGGGAAAGCGACGACAACTCTGCCTTACTCCTTGGACGATCGGGTGCAGCCTTGGCTCTGTAGAAGAACTGCTTGGCGTTGGTGAAGAAATGCTCTCCTTTCAAGCTCTGTATATTCTCTGGCTCTCTGGCTCTCTATGTCTTTCTCCTTTTCTCTCTGTATGTGTCTGTCTGTATGTATATCCTCGCAAGGGAATGGCACCTTGCTATTTATAAGAGTGGGGGAAATCAGTAGGGTTTACAATGATTGCCCATTCTTGAAAGTCGACGGCTAAGGATCACTGGATCTGGGCCGTTCATCGAGATTTGAGCAATAAATGTGATTGTATCAAATCTTTTGTGGGTAATTAATGATGATTGACATAAATCCTCCTGATTTGTTATGCCAACCTCGAATTTCTCGACACGTGTCATTAATTTGTTTATTTGCAAATAATCTGATTTGATCCCAATATTTCATTAGAATTTGTTGAGGGATTTCGATCAATTTGATGCCACGTGCCCTGCTATCATGCCATGTGTCGTAACCGCAAGCCACAGCAGAATTCTGAGCCACAGAAAAGTTGCTCCTCATTGGGCCGCATACGGCTGGCCACGTGTCAAGGCTTTTTGAGAGTGGCCCCCTGAACATTTGGACCGCATGGTAATGATTTGAGCCGCATGAGTATGGATGACCGCATGATGGGTGCCTTCTTCGTGAACCGCATGAAGATAGTCTTCGTGAGCCGTATGAGGATAGTCTTCGTGAGCCGCATGAGGATAGTCTTCGTGAGCCGCATGGGGCTAGTCTTCGTGAGCCGCATGAAGATAGTCTTAGTGAACCGCATGGGGCTAGTCTTCATGAGCCGCATGAAGATAGTCTTCGTGAGCCGCATGGGGCTAGTCTTCGTAAGCCGCATGAAGATAGTCTTAGTGAACCGCATGGGGCTAGTCTTCATGAGCCGCATAGGGGAGCCTCCGCTTGGGCCGCATGGGATGGTCTCTACTTGAGTCGTATACGACTGTCCACGTGTCAAGCTCGCATGACAGTTTCTGAATCTTGGGGGATCGTGTCAGAGATTTTCTTCATTTCCTAGGAGTCCGTCATTATGACGGTCATAATTGTATCTTTCTGTCAGTGCTGTCATTTGTCAGAGCTGTCAGCCGTCAAGGCATTAAATGCAGTAAAGGACAAAGGGAAGAGCTGTTTGCAGGCCACGTGGCCTCTCTCTGAGTTGCATGGAACTTATCCGAGCCGCATAGACGCTTGAGCCGCATGGATCCCTGAGCTGCATGAGCTTTCTGAGCCGCATGGGGCTCCCTGGC
Organism: Iris pallida; assembly: GCA_029216955.1. Taxonomy (NCBI): domain Eukaryota; kingdom Viridiplantae; phylum Streptophyta; class Magnoliopsida; order Asparagales; family Iridaceae; genus Iris; species Iris pallida. The sequence goes on along the minus strand of JANAVB010020800.1, from coordinate 1,266,487 downwards.
CGTATGGATCTTTCTTTATTCTTTTCCATGCTTCTACATCCCCCAAGGCCTAAATAGGGTTTAATGGCAGTCACTATAGCTAGGTTAGCCTCCCTTCCTTTCATTTTATTCCATCTTGCCTATTTTCCTTCACAAAGTGTTCTTACCCAAATTAGAGAGCTTCCCTCTTTGATTTGATCTCCAAATCCTTACATCCCTCCACCAAAACTTCCATCCAACCATCTCATACTACCAATGGAGGGTGCTAGCAAAGGTTTGGAGCAAAGTGCAAGGAGGAGTGTCCTTTTGGGAAGATCTTCGTGTCGGAGCCGTGTCCTTGGGAGTATCATTGGGATTCCACTCCCAATAGGTAAAACCAACCCTCTTAATTGATTTCCTATATATATTAGTTAGTTTTGAATCCATAGGATCCACCTCCATGCATGTACCCCATTTAGATTCAAATTTGAGGCCATTTGGAGCTCTCTTGAGAATTTTAGATATGTGTCTTGTTTCCTACTTGATAGATCCCAAATTAGGACACCCCATGTGTATGTATGTATGATAATAGTTTAAATAGATATTTAAATTCAGTTTTAGAATGGTTAGAGAGTGGATTGATCTTAGTTAGGATGGTTAGAATGAGTTTCATTTGGATACCTATGTTCGTTGGAATCCAAGTATCTTGGCCTACATGTGTTTCTTTTGTCCAAAACAACTCAAATTCGTCATAATATTCATCCACGTTTTTATTAACCAAAGTAACTTAGAAATGTCATAACTTTTAGCTTAGAACTCCGATTAATCTCCCAATTTTTTAAAAAAACGTATTGACGTTAGCTTTCCAAATATATATTTTAATAAGCCAAAATCTTTCTGGAACTTTCTGTAAAACTATTTGAGTGTCAGCTGTCCGAAAGACAAACGCGTTTTGGTGTTTTCGCGATTTCGGAAGCTTTCGGACACCAAAATACTATCCGTTTAAAGTTTTCGAAAGATAATACGATGGGCTACGACATACTTTAATCCTAGAATTTAGTGAAGGTCCAATTGGTGTAGTATTAGTTTTAAGTAGAAGAGTGACTATACGACATAGGCATTTTGTGTAACCTATGAGCCTATGTAGTATGGATATTAAATGAATGTAGAGTATGTAATGCATGATATGTTAGATGAATGAAATGATATGTATCCTCTTTACATTAATGTATATATATGGTTGAATGCAAGCATGTAGGAATGCAATCAATGTAATGTATATAAGCAATGCATAAATGCATGAATGAAAGAATGATATACAATGTATGCATGAAAGTATATAATGAATGCTAGATATGAGTGCAAGGTATACATGTAATGATAGATATGAATGCATAATGTATACATAATGTAATGTAATATATAATAATAGCATGTATGGTAATGTAGAACATATTATGCAAGCATGTATATGTCCACTGTTTTTCTTTTTCCTTATACAATACCAAAATACAGGCAAATAGCGACTAAAACCTAGCGACGGCGTAATCAGTCGCCAATTAGCGACCGACAAGCGACTTACGGGCGACGAATTTTTTCACTTAAATTTTTTATAAGTTTAGAGACGGATCAGCGACCATTTAGCTATGGCATATGTCAACCGACTGATTAGCGACAGATATTACGTCGCTAAGCTGCTGTAAATTTTGACATTTCCTTGTAGCGACGGCCTAGCGACGGAAAATGTTCGTCGCTAATTTGCTGTGAAAATTCAAAAGTTACTTAAATTTCAAAAAATTTCCAATCTCTCATTCACTCTCAAAATCCTTCTCTCCTCCCCTCTTCCCCCCGACCGGCGATCACCCCCCCCTCCCCCGACTGCGGCCCCCTCCAGCGACCCCCCTCCGACGGCCACCTCCGGCGCCCTCCCCCACTTCGGCCCCCTCCCTCTTCTCCTGCCCCGATCGAACCCCCTAACCACCTCCTCTTCTCCTCCTCCGTCGAGCCCCCACATCCAGCGACCACCTCCCTCCGGCGTGCTCCCCCACTCCGTCCCCCCTCTTCTCCTCCTTCGAAACCCCGTACACCCTCCCTCTTCTCCTCCTCCGTCGTGCCCCCCTCCGGTGACCACCCCCTCCGGCGTCCCCCCCTCCGGCGCCCCCCCTCCGACGTCCCCCTTTCTCCGAGATCCTCTCCGTGACCAACCTCTTCAAGGTCTGAAACCTTAAACCCTAATTTGTATTTATTTTTATTTATGCTTTGTTTGTGTTTTCTCAACATGTTCTAGGATTTTAATTTCAATTTCGTGTTTGAAATTTATCGTTATAGTAGTGGGTATAGTTGATAAATAGAAATTTATCGGTATAATTGTTTAGAAATTTGACGGGACAGTACGGACACGAAATAAATAGTAGGAGTTTTAGATTACTAAGGTAATTGATTGATCAATGCGATATATACTTGAGTATCAAATTGATACTTGAGTATCAACGTGATACCTAATTATGCTAGGTTTGTTTTATGAGTGAATGTACGTGAGGGGTACGTCATACCAAGTTATACTAGGTTTGTTTTATGATACCAAGTGATATATAGCATCTTAATTCTTGTTGCAGAATTATTCACGTGGATTAGAATAATGAGTCGATACTTACTTGATCGTTTGTGGATGTACAATCGGCAACATGAGAGTATGATTGGCTTGACGGACGATTTCAAGGCGGGCGTCGAGCAACTTCTCATATATGCAAGTAGCCATGCCGATTTCATAGACGAAAGGTGCATAAAGTGCCCTTGTGTCAAATGTAAGAATATACCATTTAGAGAGGTGTCACTCGTGAGAGAGCACCTTTACAAGAAGGGTTTCATGCCGAACTACAATGTGTGGATTAATCAAGAAGAATCTCTGGCTTCGTAATCTCAGTCCTTCTCTAATACCGAGGTGAGAGATTCTACTCTTAGAGATCATTTTGAATGTCGGCAACCAACAAACCTGGCACGTGAGATGGTATTAAATTTTGATGTGGCACGTGAGGATCCGAATCCTGATGCAAAGGAGTTCTACGATATGTTCAAGCATGCTGATACTCCATTATATTCGGGTTATGATTCTCATTCGGTATTGTCGATGGTGATGCGGCTGTTGAACCTTAAATCTGATTTTAACATACCGCAAGAATGCTATGACCGGATAATTTAGCTTGTAAGAGAGTTATTGCCAAAAGGATCAAATAATTTCTCTGAAACCTTCTACAAGTCGAAGATGATGATGCAGAAACTCAGATTGGGCTACCAGAAGATAGACTGCTGTCGAAATGGTTGCATGCTATACTACACGGAGAACAGTGATAAAGATAAATATATTTTCTGTGACGAGGACCGGTACAAGTCAATCCGAGGCAAAGGAAAATCAATTGCCCGGACGCGAATGCGCCTGTACAAGTACATACAGTTCTTGCCAATCACAAAGAGGCTGCAGAGGATGTATATGTCTGCAAATACTACACAACACATGATATGTCATAACAAAGAACAGAAGATGGATGAAGGAGAATTATCTTTTCCTGCCGATGGAGAAGCATGAAGCATTTTGATCGGTGTCATCCTGATTTTGCTGCGGAGCCTAGGAATGTTCGATTGGCTTTATGTTCTGATGGATTCACTCTATTCGAATAGTCGAGGACGCAATACTCTTGTTGGCTGGTGATTTTGACCCCGTACAATCTACCACCGTAGATTTGCATAAAAACTCCTTACATGTTCCTCACACTTATCATACCCGGTCCAAGAAATCCAAAAAAGAACATCGATATGTACTTGCAACCGTTGGTGGACGAGTTGAAACAATTATGGCATTTTGGCGTCCAGACGTTTGATATATCGATGGAGCAGAACTTTCAGATGAGGGCGATGCTCATGTGGACCATCAACAATTTTTTAGCTTACGGGATGTTATCGGGGTAGAGTACTCATGGTATTATGTCATGTTCGATATGCATGGGGAAGAGTAAGGCATTCCGCCTTCAGAATGGAGGAAATGCGTGTTTTTTTATTACCACCGCCAGTTTCTTCCTTCGTCACATTCGTAGAGAAGGAACATATATGACTTCAGAGCTGTAAACGGGAAGTATCTTTCCCCCGTTGAGATTAACGGGAGATGTAGTTTGGGAAGAGGTTCGAGATTTACCGACTGTCATGGAAAATCCAGGATCGGGCTATCACATTGAAGGCTTCGGACAACATCACAATTGGACGAAACGGAATATCTTTTGGGATTTGCCTTATTGGCCGTACAATCTCATAAGAATTAATCTTGATGTCATGCATATTGAAAAAAAATATTTGACAACATATTTAATACTGTGATGGATATTAAAGGAAAAAGGAAAGACAATATTAATGCAAGGAAGGACTTAGAAATTATTTGCAAGCGTCCAGAGTTGCATCTGTCGCAAAGGTCCAATGGTAACTGGGTGAAGCCTCTAGCACCATTTACATTGAGTAGTGATGATAAACTGATAATATGTAAATAGATTTCAAAGTTGTGATTTCCTGACGGTTACGTATCGAATCTGGCGAGATGTGTCGATCTCAACGAACGCAGGTTGATAGGGATGAAGAGTCATGATTGTCACATTTTCATGGAGCGATTACTTTCTATCGCTTTTAGAGAGATGCTACCTTCTCATGTGTGGACTCCGCTGGCCGAGTTATCTATCTTCTTTAGAAATTTGTGTTCAAGTAAGTTGACGGTGCAACATATGCTAGAACTTGAGAAAAAAGTTGTAGTGATGTTGTGCAAGTTAGAAAGGGTGTTCCCTCCCGGCTTCTTTGATAGTATAGAACATTTGCCGATTCATTTTGCATACGAAGCACGTGTCGGTGCTCCCGTCCATTATCGATGGATGTACCCATTTGAGAGGTATAAAATTATCTTCTAATTTGTAATTTTTTATTTAAAAAATTCTAATATTCAATATATTTATTATAGATATCTAGGTCACCTGAAGAAGAAAGTGGGCAATAAGGCTCATGTAGAAGCTTCAATATACGAAGCGTACATCATTGAGGAGGTTTCTAACTTCTGTTTGATCTACTTCGATAATCATGTCCGAACAAATCGGAATAGAGCGCCGAGGAATGATGAAGGTGATATCAATGCACCGAACGAAGGGATCCACACAACCATCAATGTGGGGGGCAAGCCGACAAGTGCGACTAAATTACGGTGGTTGGATGACGATGAGTTTGAAGCCGCACATCGGTATATATGCCTCAATAGCGGTATCCAAGAGATGGAAGATATTAAAAAGTAAGCGACACCATTTAGTCATTCTAAATTTGATATTTAGAAGTGTGATAACGTTTCTCCCTATTAATACAGTACTTTTAGAGCTGAGATTAGAATGGAAAGACCTAATATTGATGATGATGATCTTGCTAGAGAGGTCGATATGAAGTTTTCGTCGTGGTTCCGAAATTATGTAAGAATTATAATCATTAGCCATTCTAAATTCGATATGTTACTACCCACACTTTGTCTAATGACTTTTCTAATACTACCCACACTAGGTCTTTCGTCCTGGTACACAGTTGCAGAACAAAGGGCTAAAAGCAATTACTATTGGACCGAGCAAGAAGGTGAAGTGTTGGAGCGGATATACAATCAATGGCTTTAACTTTAGAACTACTGATAAGCCTATCAATCCTTCATTTGTCGATGAGGAGGCTAATTATACCAAAAAATTTGGGATTTGTGTGAGAGCCTCAGTCTACGATGCCGATCCCGAATTCGACTACTACGGTGTTCTAAGAGATATCGTAGATATTAAATATTCTGTTGATACAAAGATTGTACTTTTTAAATGTCATTGGTTCGACACAACACCCAAGCAAGGATGGAAGATTGACAAACAATTTGGCTTTGTTGATATAAAATATGGAAAAAGATATAGAGGTTTTGAACCATTTGTGCTGGCTAGTCAAACCGTTCAAGTGTACTATACGAGTTATCCTAGCCGACGGTGCAGTACGTTGGATTGGTGGGCTGTATGCAGAACCAAAGCAAGAAATACATATAATGTTGGGGATGTAGCCTACCAAGAGGAAGAGGTGGTCAAGCCTCAACCAACATATATAAGTTTGGCTGGTGTTGAGGAAGAGGATTTAGATGATATGGAGGTTGCGGTAGATGACGTTATGGAGGTTAACGTTGATGAAGAATTGGAAGATGTTGAGGAAGAAGTATTGGAAGATGAAGATGAAGATCATAGTGATAGTGAAAATGAAGAAGCAGAAGAAGACACTTCGGAATCAAGCGATGATTCAAAAGACTCTTGGGAAGATGAATCAGACTAGTACGTACGTTTTAATTTAATATACGAGTTCCATTAGTATAATGACATGACAGTAGTTTTTATTTTTAACACATCATCACTTATTATTTCTTTCAGATTTTTCTATGGCGCCGAGAGGTCGACGTTTACGTTTGCAGCTTGGATCTTCATTAAGTCCGCCGAGAGGTCTTCATCATGCCCGCCGAGAGTTTTCCATCACGCCCGACGACCTAGATTTACTGTACCAGTACTTTCTTTTATTAAAACATTTTGGATATGTGTATTAATATTTCTTATATTAAAATATTATTTGTATGTGTGCATGAAGCTAATTTTGGATATGTGTGTATGTGTTGTACTAAAACATTTAGGATACGTGTGCATGAAACTGAAAATTTATAGGAAACACAATTACTGATACGTGTGCCTACTGTAAAACTGTCGACAGGGATAAGAACTGCTGGAAACACGAATACTGACATTGTATTTGGAAACTGTTTATATGACTGTATATTGTGTGTGTAACTGTCGACAGGGATGTGGAGTGCAGGAAACACAAATACTGACATACAATATTGTATTTAGCGACGGAATGGCGATGGAACAATAACAAAAAACCTGGAACATTGCAGTCTAGCGACGGAACAACGAGAATTTTTTCGTCGCTATGGTTCTGGAATATATTATATTCCAGTATAGCGACGGACTAGCGACATAAGTTTTACTTACTATTCCGTCGCTATGTTCCTGTCCGACACCAAAAGTGTATCAGAAAAATTTTAGCGACGTAATTTTCTGTCGCTACTCTCATGCTGAATTACGTCGCTGCAACGTCGATAGTTCATCGGTAGCTATAGCGACAGAGTTTCCGTCGCTATTACGTCGCATTTTTCAATAAATATCTTGTCGCTAAATGCGTCACTAATCAGTCGCTATTTTCGACAAACTAGCGACTAATTTAAATTAGTGACACGTGATTTTCCGACAAACCATTTTCGTCGCTGATATGTCGCTATTTGGCTTTAGCGACGGAAAAACAACTTTTAGCGACGGATCCTGCCGTCGCTAAAAGCCTTTTTTTGTACTGACATTTTTCTTTCCCTTTCCTTCCATTTCAGTTTTTCCCTTTTTTTTCTCTTCTATTTTTACATGTTATATACAATGTATATAATGTATAGATGCATGTAAGTATGTAGTATGCATGAATGACATGTATATAATGAAAATAAGTATATGTATGCAACTTAATGATATGTGAATGGATATAATGCCTGAACTGAAGTATGCATGTATATGGGATATGAATGAATGATATATATATGTGTTAAGGTAATGTAATGTATGTATTCACGTATATTTTGAGTTAAATATATGAGTTTGTATGCATATATTATATGTATGCATATATGCAGGAATGAATGCAATATAATGTAGAGTATGCATATATGAATATAATGTATGCAAATATATAATGTATTCAAATATGTATGTATGCATCTATGTATGTATGTATAGGTGCATGAATGAATGCAAGTATGCATATATGATATGTATGTAGGCATGTATGCAATGTATGTATGTATACATGATATGTATGTATGCATGTATGCAATGTAAGTATGTATGTATACATTTCTATAAACTGAGTTAACCTATAACCTTTTTCACACATGCATTCATACATCCTTTGACACCATGTATCCCATGTCACATACACCAACCTATCACTAAATCTGAGAACATTAACACATATCCTTTCACACACATGCCAAACACACACACACACACACACACACACTCACTTACTCTTTTACCTCTCCTTCTCTCTCTCTCTCTCTCTCTCTATATATATATATATATATATATATATATATATATATATATATATATATATATATATATATATATATATGCCTATATATATCGCTTTTCTATATATATCTATGTAAATGGATATGTGAATATGAATAACATATATACATTATATGACTAAGTTTGTGTGCCTTGTTAGCTTATGGTTTAGTTTTGTGCTTGGTTTAGCAAGTGACTTAGGCTATGAGTTAGTAGCTATCTTGGATACTTGATTTACATAGACTTAGTTTGTTTAGACATAGAATTGACTAACCTAGACTAGTTGACCATTGTTGACCCAACCCTAGCTAGTTTGACCACAGTTGACTAGAGTTGACCTAGTTTGACTTTATAGTTGACCAGAGTTGAGCAAGAGTTAACTTTGACCTAGATTGACTTAGACTCATGTAGATTGCATTATAATTTCAATTACCATATAAATTGAACTCTTTATAACCTGTGTTGCTCTAACTAGGACTCTGTGACTCCAGTTGGCCATCTTTTCATATCAGCTGTTCAGGGTATCAGGCGAGTATATTCTCTGACCGTTTCATACTTGCTAGGACTATATTCTTGGTCTATATTACTTTACTTGATACTGTCACGATGGTAACACGGATTAGTACTATATGGATCTTTTCATCCGATGTTATCCCCCTCGGGAGTATCGGATACATCATGTCATGTGTGTTTCACCTTTATCTTGTATTCCTGTGCTTTCACCATTCATATGCACTCTCGTGATTCATGTACTCTCATGTTCATGGAGCCCCCATGTTTACATTCATGTGCACCCATTTATGGACCCCCATGTGATATCATGTACAATAACATTACTTGAACGGATCCTTGTGTATTGATTGGGAATGGAGGAGTAAAAATGGTCATGTAAATATTTTTAAAGTAGTGTAGCCATGTACAAACTCTCCTGTTTATTATCAAGCCGTTTAGATGTCTATCTTGTACTCTAAATCACTAGTTCACTGTTAGTTCTTTACTTATAGTAGATATTTCCTTTACAGTCATCTATTTATTTCATGTCCTTTCTTTCAGCGATTCATGTATCTTACTCTATTGCATGCTTTATATTCCTGTCATGATATGAACTGTGTGAGATGTACTATGCTCGCTCCCGTCCTGACTGAACCTGTTGATAAATTTTACAGATAGCTTGAAGGTTACCTGCTAGCCTAGAGGAGACACAGTAGAGTTGGAGTAGATGGATAGAGTTTTCTTGTTTTATTTTCAGTTGTCTTGAGTTGTATTTATTTTATGCTTGTTTGAGTTGGTGTTGATAACACCGAGATTTATTTCTCTCTGTTGTACTTCTCTTGTGGATTCATAGTTATCTTATCATGCTACTTCTAATTTTGGTGATTGAGTTGTATCCTGCTGTGATTGTCCTCCGTACGAAGAGTATATCATATTGTATTTAGTTTTAATTGTGACCTAGAACAGCGTTCTACCGCCGACACTGCGGTATAGGCTGGACATGCCCACTTCTCGTGCACTACACCGGGTGTGGGTCGTGACACATTTTTAGTGGTGACCCATGCAGGTCTAGATTCGCATTTGTGCGAAGTCATGGTAGTACGACGATTAGTTGTACTGCTACGCACCTGCGATTAGAGATAAGAAATAGGTGTTAGAATGAGAGGATACTCAATCACTGTTAGAATTTCTTGAGAGATTCCTAGGACGATCCTTGAGAATCTTATTTTAACTTCGATTTGAAATCTCTTTTTTCCTTGATTTGATTCACCCTTACTTCCTGTTATTGAATTTGATTTTTGATGGATTATTGTTGAATTTTGAATCTTGATGTTAGTTGTTGAATTTGAGTTTATATATATATATATATATATATATATATATATATATATATATATATATATATATATATATATATATATATATATATATATACATCTTTTTGGAAGTAAGGTATAACCTGATAACATACTTGATAAGGACAGTGAGAAAGGTAAAAGTCTACTTTATTTATGGAGTTTAGAATTTATCGCAGTCATATTTGCTAGCATGACAAGGACGTAGAGCCTAATTTAGATATACTTATCCTAGTTATGAAATCTAAATTTTCTTGCAGCCATACCGGGTGGCGTGGTAAGAATTCTAGATAACATGACTACAGGGTGTATACCTTCGTTATGGATTCTATTGTTTATTGCAGCTGTGCTTACTGGCGTGGCAAAATTCTGACAATATGATTTCAGGAAGACGTGTATGGTATCAGATTTTATCTTAAATGGGTTCATTTCTTTTTAACAGTTGATGAAGAACAGATTTTATCATTATTTCTTTCTTGCCATTATTTCTTGTATTACCATTTTAAAATAAAATAAAATAAAATTGTCCTGATTACATCAATCACATGTCTCATATCTAATTCTGTCAGCTATACTTTGAAACCCTTGAATCTCCGTATCTTTTCACCTTCGAAAGGTCGAGGAAGTAACGTAAATCATCTAACTCGGAAAAGACTTGATTTGTTATCTTGTGATAATCTTGCTAGAGGTCACTACACCAAAATAGCTAATTAGGAACAGTAAGCCTTTTTTAATATGGAACGCTTATGTAGCGTGCCTAGATTTTGGAACAGCAAAAAACCGTGCCAACATAAAAAAACGTTCCAAATTGTTTTCTTTTTATTGTTAATAAAAATTATTTATTTCGGAACACACAAAAATCGTTCCAAATGAAACTTTAAGTGACAATTCTGAACCATGTGATTTTCACGTGGACTTGACAAAAGCATACAGTCTTTTCTTTTCCTGTCACACTTTTTTCCTATTAAAAACCCTCTTCTGACCCAATAACCCCTGGCGGGAATTGAAAACCCTCATCCTCACCAAATAATCCCTCCTCCTCTGGCGGAAAGGGAAATCCCTCGTTCTCTGCAGGCGCGAACGTGAAACCCCTCGTTCTCTGCAGGGAACTTGTCTCCTTCTCAAGCACGAGATCCTTCCAATACTCGGATCGAGCACGACATCCTTCCAATACTCGGATCGAGCACGAAATCCCTCTTTCTCTGGCTAGGGATCGAGCACTCTAAGGTATTTTGAAACCCTAAAATGATTTAAACGGTTAATTTCTTTGTCGAATCCTTCCAATACTTTGCCACTTTTGAGAGCTTAATCTCTCTTTAGAAAAACCTAAAGGATTTTGATGCTTTATTCTATTTTTTGGGCGTCTATAGTTTTTTTTTTTTTTTGCCGATGGGTATAGGATGTTCCGGATCAAGCACGAGATCTTTCTTGCGTGAACCACTCTTTGTAATAATATTTTGTCATTTGCTCTTTGTTATTTAATTTACTCGTTATCCTGAGGTTATTAGTTTTTGTGCTTCAGCCGGATTTTTACGGGACAACAATTTGTGTTTAATAATATCTTATCATTTTATTGTTTGGTTACCTGTGCCGTCTTATTTACTTGAATTTCTATAAATTTTATTGTTTCGGCGAGGAAAAAAAAACATATTGTCGCTTTTAGATTCAATTACAAAAGTATATCACAATCCATAACATATAATTTATTATAATGTTATATATTTAAACAAAAGAAACTCAAAAATATTCCTTCAAGTTTTTAAAATCAGCCAATGATCAGAAACATGTATCCATAAATTTAAAAAGGTTTATAAGTTTCGGTTGTATCGAACTGTTGCCGACAATCATGTAACCTTAACCTCGACAACAAAATGCAGCAATGGCTCCTAGCACTGAAATGGTTGTGACATGGCGGCAAATTCTTCTGTATCAGAAATCATAAGAATTTTGCTCATAATTTAAAGGATTGAAATATTCCATGATGGCTAACATCTATATATTTAAGACAAACTATACCAACCTTTCCACACAATTAATTAATCAATCACTCTGATGGTCGACTATACAGTTTAGTTTTCCTACTAGAGGAGTACAATATGATTTCTCGCGGGAACAATAATGGCAATGTTGTTGTTCCAGCGTGGAAAGGATAAACAATTTCCTGTTTTCTTATTCCTGAAGTATTTTGGCTATATCTTCTATATTACTTAGTGAAATATTCTTTTTTTTCTTCTTATTCCTGTTTTCTCTTTTTTCATATGCTGAGGTCAGATATCATATCATGAAGAGATGTTCTAGTGGGTCTCTGGTGCACTTGTACTTGAACATTTTGATGGTTTGCCACAATTGTTTGGTATATGTAGGATGTCTTTGTGATCCCTTCACGTGCAATGAATAAAACACGTAGATGTTTGCATAAATGTATGCTTGCTAGTTAAGGCACCCTTGGCTATTGAAGTGTGGTGGCTTCGAACTATTTGTAAGAGGAGATGATGGGTTGTGTTTGCCGCGAATGTGCTGTCTTTGCTTGTCAGATTATATAGTGATGCATTTTTCAACCTTTTGTGGGTTTGCAGGGTATCAAATTCATATTTTTCTCTTCAAAAAAAGATCATATTTCTCCTTCATAATTAAGGAATTCAAGGGAATGAACTTTATATTATTACTATTATTTTTTTGATTTGTTAGCTAATCTTTAGTGTATTTTCTATCTGTTTGAAGGTGTTTATGGTTAGCAATTAATTTTAGCAAAACTTATGTCATTTGGATGAATAAGGATGATGGTAAGAACATTCAAGTTCTTGCTTTATTTAATTACAATATTAGGAGAAGCTTTTTGTCCAGCTTTCAAATGTCTTGTGAATTGGAGTTTTGTCTGTAAATATTACAAAAAAAAAGATTTGGATTGTTAATTTTAGACATCATGAATTTGCTTTAATGGAAAAATGGTTATGGAGAGCATTCACAAAGGATTACTTGATATGGAGTAAACTTGTCAATAATAGTCTCATCACAAGATTTTGTTATATGCATGCAGTGTACTCGTGGAAGCGACTCCCTTGCAGAATCATCATTTCCTTTCCTTTTTCGAGTTCTTCTCCGTCCATCATTTTGATCGTGCCTTCCTATAACAAAAGGTTTGCATTATGTCTATATATATATTATTTTTTATTGCTTTTGATTCCGTTAAGTAGATCAATTTATTTTATTGATTTTTCCATTGCATTTTTTGTTTTAGTTAGATCCGAAAAAATGTTCTCTCTCTTTTGACTTGTTCACGTGAGAACGAACCACCGATACACAATAATGCAAGTCTAAATTGCACACAATAACACTAGTCCAATTGCACACAATATTGTTTTTATTTTCAATTTCTTAGTTTCAATCTCATATTGTTTTTATTTTCAATTTCATATTGTTTTTATTTTCAATTTCACTTGATAAATGATTGTACATTTTGTATGAGCTATTTTTTGTAGGGATTGGGCAAATTTACTACAAACTAAAATGAATTTGGACAAATCGTGGATGAGCAAAAGGGGTGGTATGAGTTATATCAAAGGTGTTCAACAATTTGTGAATTTTGTTAAGGAGAATGCAGCTGGACAAACACAATTTCCATGCCCATGTCAGCATTGTAAGAATTCAAAGGGACACATAGATCTCGATGAAATTAGCCTTCATTTGTTGAAGAATGGCATGCACCAATGTTACGTGGTATGGAAGCATCATGGAGAAAAGGCAAGAAATTTTGGAGGAAACATACCAATAATGGATAACCCAATTGAAGAACCACCAATTGAAGAATCAAACTTTCCAAGACTGGAGGATCTCGTTGATGATGTATATAATATTCATACCAAGGAGGCCGAGCATTCACCTATTGATGTGAGTGTAACAAATGAAGACTGTGAGGGAGATGACACAATTGTTGAGCCTGGGATGCAAGACAGCAAAAAATACAAAAAAATTAAGGGATATGGCATCAGAACCTTTGTATCCGGGTTGCCCCAAGGGGAAGGCCATATTGTCCACCATTAATGAGTTGCAAAATCTGAAGACACGGTATGGGTGGACAGGCACTAGTGTAACGGCATTACTAGAGTGGCTAAAGGGCTTGCTCACAGAAAATTGTAATCTTCCAAAAAATTATCCTAATATGAAGAACATGATCAAAGAATTGGGAATGGAATGTGAAACCATCCATGCTTGTAGGAATGGATGCATCCTATATCGCAAGGAATACCAAAATCTCCATATATGTCCGAAATGTGGAGTGAGTCGGTATAAGCTTGTGATTGGAAATGATACAGCGACAAAAAAGACTTTCAAGAAAGTACCTGCAAAGTTTGTGAAATTCTTTCCCTTGATTCCGAGGTTAAGAAGATTCTTTAGCATTCCTTGGATTGGAGAGGCAATGACTTGGCACCAGAAGGCAAAAAGTGATGGAAATCTAATGAGACATCCTTGTGACTCAGGTCAATGGGATTCAATCAAAGTTCATTGGCCAGAGTTTGCTGCAGATGCTAGAAACCTACGACTTGCAATATCAACAGATGGTTTCAACCCACATGGAACTCTAAGTAGCAATTACAGTTGTTGGCCAGTGATTTTAGCACCATTAAATCTTCCACCATCGTTGTGCATGAAAAGAGAGTTTGCTTTGTTGACATTGTTAATTTCTGGGCCCAAAGGACCTGGGAAACATTTTGACATATTCTTGGAACCTTTGGTAGAAGAGTTGAAAGAGTTATGGGATAATGGCGTGCCAACGTGGGATGCCTTTACCAAAACCACATTTACAATGAAGGCGATGTTGTTTTGGGGGGTCCATGATTTCCCAGCATATGGAAATTTATCTGGCTGTACCGTTCATGGTTACAAGGCTTGTCCAGTGTGCGCTGATGATATCGACTCTATGCGGCTTGGAGATTCTTTGAAAGTATATTATCACGGCTATCGATGATTCTTGAACTCTGATCACAAGTTTAGGAGTGATAAAAGATTCAACAAAATACTCGAACAACGACCTCCTCCACAAAGATTGTCCGGGGAAGAAGTTGAACAAAAGATAGCCGACATTCTTGAAAATATTGAAAGAACACGATTGAAGCAAGCTACTTGTGGAAAGCGTAAGAGGCGAAACTGGAAGCATGAAAGCACGGTCTGCGAAGATGGTAATGAAGAAGAGGCATCTACTAAAGCGGCACCATGGTCTAGAAGGTCTATTTTGTTTGATTTGCCTTACTGGAAGTTTCTTGAAGTGAGACACAACATTGATGTTATGCACACTGAAAAGAATGTCACAGACCACTTATTGAACATATTGATGGATGTGAAAAAGAAAACAAAGGATGGGATACAAGGTCGGAAAGAAATGAAAAAATTAGGAATAAATAAGAAGTTGTAGGTAGTTGAAGATGAAGAAACTGGAAAAACATCAATGCCAAAGGCATCTTATGCCTTGACAAAGAAGGAAAAGGAAATTTTTTGTCAGACATTAAAAGATTTAAAACTTCCTACAGGATTTTCCTCTAACTTGAGTAATTGTGTCACCATCCAGCCTCCCGAACTAAGGGGGCTCAAATCACATGACTATCATGTGATTATGCAATACCTGCTTCCAGTATTGTTGAGACATTCTTTTCATAAAGACAGGGACATAAGAATTGCAATTCAGAGGATTAGCTTATTTTTTAAAATTTTATGCGCCAAGGTGATCAATAAAGAAGAGCTTAGGCTAGCAAAAAAGGCATTGGTTGAGGCAATATGTATTCTTGAAAAGGAATTTCCGCCTTCCTTCTTTGTTATAAGTGTGCACTTAATGGTTCACCTAGCTGATGAGGCCTTGTCATGCGGAACAGTTGGATTTCGATGGATGTATCCATTTGAAAGGTACACTCTTAGTGTTCTTCCATATTTAGCTTTTAGTATTAATTTATTGATGATATAAATTTATGTATATTTTTTCGTAACAGATTGATGAAGCGCTACAAAGAATATGTCCTAAATAAGCGATGCATTGAAGGTTCAATAGCTGAGGCTTACCTTGTAGATGAATCTGTAATATATTGCATGGAGTATATGCCGAACTCGAGCGCTTTTGGTCACAAGTCTAGTCGAGAAGATTGGTTGGATGAGAGTGTTGACTTCACGGATGAGAAGCCCTTGGATATAGGGGGAGTTGTCGAGCTCAACCATGTTCAGTTTGAGCAAGTGCGTAGATGGGTTCTCAATCGACTTGCAGACTTGAGTGAATGGGAAGAGTATGTCTTTTACCACATTCTAATAACATAATATGGTTATAATAATAACATAATATGGTTATTTGAATGGCATAAATATGGTAATCTATGCAGAAAGTACAATCGTTATTACCAATGCATGTCCACTCAGAATCGGAAAGGTGGTTCGACAAAAGAAAACACAACAATTAAGGAATTCATTCCTTGGTTGTATGATGAGGTAATATTTTGTTTTTGTTCATGTGCTTGAAGAAGGTCATGGCAAAACACAACAATTAATTTATGGTTATTTGCATGACATATTCTGTGTTATTTTTCTATGCAGTTATTGGATGCAGGACAAACTAATACAACATTATGGAGATTGGCCAATGGTCCCCAACATAGAGCTACACGATTCAAAAAATATCGTGTCAACGGTTTTATATTTGCACCAAGTTCTTCCGATGAATGCTTGGTAACACAAGATAGTGGGGTGTCTATGGAAGCATATTCAAATTTTGTTTCAAGTCGAAAAGACAAAAACCCAAAGGAAGGGAAGATGACCTTTTATGGAATTGTTAGAGACATATTGGAGCTGGACTATCTCGATTTCAAAGAAACAGTTTTCTATTGTGATTGGGTTAAAGTGGAAGATTCTAAAAATGGTTGCAAGTCTGATCCGATTTGGAACCAAGTGATGGTAAACTTGAAGAAGCTCAGAAATAAAGAAAAGGTTGAGGAGGATCCATTCATTTTAGCTCAAGAAGCAACGTCAGTTTTTTATTCCAAAGATCAAAATGCTGATGGGTGGTATGTAGGTTATAAATACTCCAAAAAGGCTAAATAAACAAGTAGATGCAGTAGACATTCCAACTGACTACCAATCTTGTTTGAACGACAACCCCAACTTAAGGAATTTATTGATGTTCGATGATTGAACTAAATTAAATGTGGTCTTCTGTACTCCAGACTTTTTTCTTCTTCTTTATGTACCCTCAATATGAAAAAGTTCTTGTGGACAAATTATAATTTTCTTGCTTTAAACAATCTAGTGTACTCTGAAGTCACTTTATGTATGCAACTTCCAAATGACATGGATAACTTTTTGTTATGAGAATGACATGTATATCCAAATTACTTGCATATCTTGGTTGTCAGTTGTATTTCAATATATATTATTTGGTAAATGACTTAAATACCCTGATTCTTCTATATGCATAATTTGGTATCATATATTATGTTCTTACTATTTTACTGTTTGTATGAATAAACATGATACAAAGTTGTCCTTGAATGAAATAACAGACTTTATTTCGTTGCACGATGCCTTCGAGTGTTGCTGACACATCTAACCAGGGGGAAGAAGTTCCCATATCAATGGAAGTCAATCAAAAACCAAATTCTAAGAAGAGCATTGAATTTAATCATCTTGGACAAGCAGTTGGACCCAACGCAACTCATTTTAAGAGTCAAGTTGGTAAATACGTGAAGAGATATGTGCCTATCAGGTATATAAGTTGGCAAAAGGTACCTAAGACCTACAAGGATGATGTTTGGAATGAGATAGTGGTAAGAATAACGAGCATTCATTTACCTTTTTGTCACTTTGTTACTTTTATGTCACTTTGTTATATCAGATTTTTGTTATATCATTTTTTGTTATGTCACTTTGTATTCTTATCATCTACATTATAGTTCTTCCTGTGAATGTTAGTTGTGTAATGAACAATTTAACCCTATGGTAACCTACTGTTACGTTAATATTAAGTTTTAAATCTGAGTTTTTTATTGCCAAGCACACTCGAGGCTCTATAGACTCTGTTTTCTATGGCAGGTACTGCTGCCCTCTAATTACTAGTACATGAGAGTATCTCATGGATACAAGCCACCTGTCACAGGGCAAACACCACATTTGTAGCCCATACCCTCACAGTACCTGCACATCACCTATTCCTACATGCTGGTGTGTCCCTGCTTTGTCAACCTGCCCTTTATAATCTGGACACCAATCTCCATCTAATCCTGGCTTGACACTGTGGGATACCAGGGGACTCTAAGCCTAGTACCACTGGTACAGATATCTGGTATCCAAAGAACACTCGTTCAGGATTTCCTGTGTCAGTGCCTGCTTCTATGATCCCACTTCTAGAGTATCATGAAATTCCCTCTACTGTCCTGAGGAACTTTAAGGGCTGGGTTCCCTGTTATTACCCATTGTAATCTAAGGGAATGCAGGACACTAACATATGTAGTGAATGAACTAACCCCAAAATACAGGGCTGAACAGTCCTCTTCCTACTGGGCTGAAACAAAGCTCTGGACCACATGAATGGTAAGCTATAATTGAAGACATTTCAAGGGATGTCCCTCTAGGTTGGACTGTACCATAGAAATACAGGGTATGCAACTATTATATCAGTACAACTGACACATGATACCTAGCCTAATTTGTGTATACTGACCCCAAAATCCCATGGACACTGATACCATGCACCATGTCCTAGGACTGAAATCAGATGTGGAATTGGCTGAATCTGGTTTAATGGTTTGTAGTTAATGAATCAATTGAATGTACTCAAGCCTTCACCCATCTCCTCATGACTGTACAGTTAGCATTTTATCTTGTCCAGTAATACCTTCCCATACCTACTCTTCCTTCGACTTTAGTGAGCTGACATTAGAAGAAGTCAAGTGCTGTAAACTGTTGGAAATTTCAGCAATAGGCTAAATTACACTAATGGCACCCGAACTATAGCGTTCGGACATTTTTGGTTGTTTTACACTAATTTCAGTAATAATTAACTGGTACAAGAAAACATAGTTCTTTTCTACTTCTATTAGTTTCATTTGTTATGGTTGATTTCTACCTCTTGTATTTGCAATGTTAGGTTTCTATTATTGTTCTTTAGTTTCAGTTGTCTATGAATACTCTTTCCTTTTACCTCCTCTATTAGCAATGCCAAGTTTCTATTCAACATTCTTTATTACTACGTAGTACCTATTGTATTTGTAATGTGAATTAACCAATAAGAACAATCAGGGAATGACATTATATTTGACTATATGTATTTGATAGATATATGCTTCTTCCCTCTCAATGATTTTCTGCTGCCTATCTGCATTAGTTGTGATGCTCACAAGTTACTTGCTGACACTATTGTAAGAGAGACATTTAAGATTCATCAGAGACCTTTCAAATATAGATGTCACTTCTTGTTGCACCAGTGTACTACCCTTAGGACCTGTGAGAATCCTTTGTAAATCTCATGTGGAAGTAACCTTTGAGGTTTGGAAACGAGCTTCTGAAGCTGTTTCCAGGAAGGATTGGCCTTCTTTGAGTTATGGCATATCTGCAAAAATAGCAGTTTGCAAGTTTTCTGTTTTATTTTTAATTTTCCTTTTTCTTTTCTTGCTGGAGTATGCTATAATGTAAACTTGAATAAAACTATGAATATGACAAGTGCTTCCTTGAACAAAATGAAAATAAGGCTACTTCACATGAATCTGTGTCGATACGCGAGTTATGTTCCAAGCTTGTTCATTCCTTGGTATGTTTAGGTTGTGTTAATTTTTCAACAGTTTGCAGTTGTGAGCTGAAGTTTATTGCTTCATTAAATTTTTTGATTCGCTAGTAGATTTGATCGAACCTTGCAATGATTTGTACATGTACAAGTTGAGTACATGCACACTTTATTGATAAATGAAGATTTTTGATGTGGTGATGTCGCTTGAACAATTAGGATCCTACTATATTTTTGTAAATATTGCTTGATAGACATTGTTTGATAAGCATGAGAAATTAGGGTACATGCATGAGTCCTAGTTAATATAGGTTAAACTGCATGCATCAAGTTAGGTTACTTAGAGACTGAATTTATCCTAATCAAGGTTCCCGAGTGTGTTTCTTACACTTTACGAGATAACTACACTATTATTTCTTCCTTCTTTTTGCTATTGGCTCAAGTTCTCATGAAGAAGTTCCGAAAACTAGATGATTATGTTCTTCACCCTAGTAGTATGTGGAGTGTTAAACATTTTGTCATGAAAATTCCTGAGATTTTGGTTTTGTAGTATAAATGTTCCACAATTCATGTTAAAACATTTTCTTAACCAGGGATTGATCAAGGAATTATATATATATGTTAGTCTGTAGAACCATTAAATTTTGTTCCGGAGTGCCTAATGATGTCCTCTCTCTCTCTATATTGCAGGTATAGAATATTTTCTTTGTTTTTACAAGGATTGAGTAGAGAATCCAACAAGTTCTGGATATCATAATCCGAATGAGAGTTCCATAATTACACAATTCTTGCTAGAATAACAGTCATTTGGATTCATTTTGATATTTACTCATTTGCAGTCCATGTTACAATTTAAAACATTTAAGATACTAATTAAACCCGATCATATGTTCGCTTACCTTTTTTTTTGCAGTTGCAACTGCAATGCAATCAAATACCACATCGCAACTTGCTATCAAGTCATAGTTTCTTTATTTCATAGTTTCTTAGAAATGCCAGTATGGACCTAAACAAACAAATGGCAATCAGATTGTATACCCTTCCTATCCAACTGATATTGTCCTACAGGAATTCCAAATGATTTCTCATGTTCCTATAGGACAGATTGACAGAAAGGACAGATTGACAGTTTATTTTTGCATGTTGAACATGTTGAGCAGGTTGAGCATGTACTAACAGATTGACAGTTTATTGTCTGATCGTGTACTCACAGAAAGGACTTGCTGGTGTTATAACAGATTGACAGTTTATCTTTGCATGTTGAGCATGTACCATTTGCTAAATCTTTCATAACGTCATATTGATCAATCAATAAGCATCAGTCAGTCAAATGGTAAAACTCAATCCTTGAACACTCTATTCAGTCACTGCTTTAACTCAAGTTTCAATCCTTGAACTTGATTGTTCAGTCCTTAGTTATCTTTGGTACAGCCCCTTGCTTCTTAAATGTCCAGTCCTTGCATTACATCAGTCCCATCCTTATTTCATTAGTCCACAGAGCCTAAGGTCAGTTCCATGTTACTGTTCAGCCCTCACATTTTCAGTCCATGTATATATCTTAGGCTCCAGTTTTCTATAATTAGTCCTGCCTTCGAATTTTAGTACTGTCCTGCATCATGAATGTATCAGTCTTCATATCCTCTTGTTCAGTCATAACATAGGTATGTATCAGTCTTCATATCCTCTTGTTCAGTCATTGCATTACCCTTATGTTCAGTCCCTTTGTGTTAGTCTTATGTGTTTTCCTGAACTCAATGTCCAGTCCTAGTTGAGTTTTGTCCTGCATAGATGTGTGTTCAGTCCATAGTACATTTAGGTTTTTCCCTTTTGTATCAGTCTTTACCTATTGGTCCAGTTGCTTTGATCAGCCCTTCCATTTATTGATGCTCAGTCCCATTAGTTAATAGTCTGTCCTTCTTAACTTAATGTATTCAGTCCACTGATACTTAGCATATCAGTCCAATCTATATGTTCAGTCCCAATATCCTTGTGTATCATTTTTTCTTTACTTTATGTCTCAGTCTTAGTATAGCTTGTTCAGTCCTTTGAACATTTGAATCAGACCTTATTGGAGTTGTCAGTATGGACCTAAACAAACAAATGGCAATCAGATTGTATACCCTTCCTATCCAACTGATATTGTCCTACAGGAATTCCAAATGATTTCTCATGTTCCTATAGGACAGATTGACAGAAAGGACAGATTGACAGTTTATTTTTGCATGTTGAACATGTTGAGCAGGTTGAGCATGTACTAACAGATTGACAGTTTATTGTCTGATCGTGTACTCACAGAAAGGACTTGCTGGTGTTATAACAGATTGACAGTTTATCTTTGCATGTTGAGCATGTACCATTTGCTAAATCTTTCATAACGTCATATTGATCAATCAATAAGCATCAGTCAGTCAAATGGTAAAACTCAATCCAAATTTAGTGACTAAGATAACTCAAGTCACTGGATTGTTGCAAGCAACTCTATGCACTGGATTTTTTTTCGCTTACACGGGTTTGTATCATACATGACATATTCTGTGTTATTTGTGTACCTATATTATTTATTTTATTGTTTCTTTCTTAAAAGTGAGAGAGAGCTACATATATTCATATATATTGGTTGCTGGTAAATGAGAAAGAGCTACATGTTACTTATTTTATTGTTTGCTTTCTTGAAATCCTGTTGCAAATTCATAGTTGAACCTACCATATTGCAATTTCTTCTTATATCATAATATATAGTTGGAAAGTAAGCATTTCAACAATTCTTCTAATAAAGCATTTTAATTGCAGGCAGAATTTGATATCCCAAGTTATCTCAGAAAAGATGTTGAAAGATCAATGCCAGATGCATTCAGGAAGCTGAAGTATACCCTGAGAAAGGATCATTTGGATAAGCAACCAAATTTGGAGGCAAAAATGTTGGCTATTCCAAACGGGTTTAGAAAGGAAGATTGGGAGCAATTTTGTGTCAATGAGGTTGATGAAAAACAACTAAAAAGAAGAGCTAGAGCAGTTGAAAGCAGAAAGCTTAGTGTGTATGGTCATACTGGGGGTCGTAAGAGCAGTGCAATGGTAGAGTATGAGATGGTAATTTTCCTCTTGAACCAACATTAGCATTTTACAATTTTGTATTCCCAATGTTAAGCTTACACCTCAAAACTATTCCATGATTTATCCAGAAGGCAAAGCGGGAAGATCCTACTATCCCTATTACACGGACTCAAGTGTGGATAGAAACCCATACGAGGAAGGATAGATCTACGTTGGCTAGTGCTGAACCGTTTATGGTGAGGTCATATAAAACTTTGTTATCCCTTTGTATTTAATTTAATGTTAGCTACTTATGTTATTACAGAAATTAGTCAAAGAGAAACTTGTCAAATCCACACAAAGTGAAAGTGACGTCCACCCTCTATCGATTGATAATGATCCTTTGACTCAATGTTTGGCAAGAAAGCGAAGGGGCTGCCAGGTGTTGGGAGCTTTGTTTCCAAGAGAAAATATGATGATGCCCTTCATGCTCATATAATGTACACAGAGGAAAGAGGCGAGAGGGAGTGTCTGAAAAATAAGGTTGATGAGATGCAGACAAAGGTTAACTTTATTTTTGATTATTGTAAGGTGAGGCAACCAACTTCTTATATGAAGGTCCAAAAGAACATAATTACATGCCTATCAAAATATGAAATTTTATACTTATAATTTTATTTCTTGTACCACAGTCACAGATTAGTGGTCCACCAGAACCTATTCCCCAACCAACTGGTGGGTCATCAACACAAGTGCCCATGCCCCATGCAGGTGGGTCGTCATCACCCATTCCTATGTCGCAGGCAGCTGGTGGGTCACCAACACCCATGCTCCAAGAACTTCAAGCAAATGTTGAGAAATCAACATCCATGCCTCCAGTGACGATGAACAATGCACATAGGCCATCTTTGGGTGAAAGGGATTCAACGACTTCGGCACACACTGAACCAACTCCTACGGCAAGGTTGTGTGAATTGTTTGATTGGAATTGGAATTGTGTTGCAGTTGCAAAAGAAGTAATTGATCCACTGCATCGAGGTAATTGTCATAATTATCAACTGGACCCTCAATATGAAATGAAGTTGAGCATGTCTGTTCGAAAGATTTTTTCCGCGAAGCTCTACAAAGAAACTCCCGATGCAAAAGTAATTAAAGAAGTAGGAGTCGGCGAATTCTTCGTGTGGCCCAAGTCACACATCAAATTTGTTTGTGAGTATTTTTCTTATCATACTTTTCTAATGAGTAACAATATGTCATATTCATCTGCTGTTATCTTGAACAGAACCAAACATTTGTTGATACTTCATGGTTAGTGACCAACTGAAACCACACTGATACCATGGTATCCCATCTCTTCACTAACCCCAAGTCCAAAGAGGACTAAACCACATACTAAACCATCAAGGACTGAACTCAAATCTAGAAGAAACTGATCTTGATGTTATCTGGACAGAACATTAGGCATAGCAAGTCCTACAATTGGACTGAGCCAAGTACTAACTGAGCCACATGGGTTCAGGGACATAATAAAAGTGGGGTTATAGGTGGACTGGGTCAATTGAAAGGCTGAGCTAAGAGCCAGTTTCCTCCTCATTCTTGACTAATACTCTTAGGACACTTATGTGGGACTGAACCCAATCTCATGGGCATTAATTGGAGTTGCAAGGGGATTCATCCTAACTGGACTGATATTATTCAATTGCCTATAGGCCACAGGAACTCTCATCTAATACAGATGCATAAGAACACAGGTTTCTTACTGTTGTTAGTATAAGAACTGAACAAAAAGGACCAGGACTGACTTATATAATGTGGACTAGAACAGCACGAGAGTGTACAAGACATGAAGTAATGAGCTGTTCATCGTTTGGATAGGGTATGAATGCAGGGCAATCTATTAACATGGACTTCTATATATTGATACATGATTGATACCCAGAACACCATGTTGATACCCAGTGCACCTATTAACCTGGACTCCTATGCTTTGATACATGATTCCTCAGGTTGCAGGGCAACATGGGTCAGACTTCAGGACACCCTTTTTCACTTAAATCAGGAAAAACAGGCACATGTATGTAACTTAAATTAATCAATGGCAAGTAATCATAATACATATTTCAATCAACGTTACCGCGTACCAAACGGTCCCTGATGGTGTATACACTAGAGATCCTTTGGGATACCGCACAAGGCTCGACATCTTGCAATTCCTGAACCTGTTGTGAATATTACCTTGACGTCTTATGTTGCTATGTATGTGTCTCTCTTTTACACCCTAAATGTTGAATGTATCATTATAGATCTCATGGGTATCCCTTGCTGGTACTATTTTGAGTAATTTCTCCCTCTTCTATACAAAATCACTCAGTGAAATGATTTTTTTATTGCAGATGATGTGAAATACTAAGAACTAAAATAATGATGGGAAAACTTGAATTTATATGAAAATTCATTATCCTTCATTTGCCTATGGAAAATGGTGGCTTGGACCTCTTTACCCTTCAAACTATCAAAGAAAAACCATGTCAGACCTAGAAACAAATAGCTAGGACGCTTGCTCGTAGAGTCGAACGGAATTCATGAAGTAATGTTATATGTATGTGGACAAATCTTTCTTTGCATGTTAAGGAGAGTTATGGAACTTACATTGAATGCCATTCACCAATAGTAATGTAATATTTGACATATAAAGTTTCATATGAAGCATAAAGAAACTCAATTACATGAAACTAATTCTCGTCTTTAAGGAGAATGCATAGGCCAGGAAAATACCAGCATTAGAAATTAACTCCAGTGCTTATGAAATCAAGCGCTTGATTGCCATCAGAGGATGAGGATTATTTCTTATAATCATTTGCTTCATGTAGAACTGTAAAATTTTCAATTGGATGTGCCTCGATCACGTGGGCCTGCGATAGTGGGATTCCAATCTCATGTCTAAGCACATATTCACCTTTCTCCAATGGAGTTAAAGTACTTTCCTTTCGTTGTTTTGGGTACAATTGTTGCCATCACAACTTTTTCTACATAATTTCAAGCTAGACAGTTCAATTAGGATTCTGGAGGGACAGTTTTGAGGATTCTTGGAAGTTTCAGTTGTTGGTCTTGTTGGTTGTTTTGAAGGATGAAGGAAAGCTTGGGTCTTTGGTGTTTTTCTGAAGTGTGCATTACTCATTTTCCTTGAATTGTTTCAGCTGCTGGATTCACCTTTGTTCACTTAGATACTAGAGACTGACCAGTCGTAGCCGTTCACTTCTGTGGAGTTACGACAGAAACAAAAAATGGATTCTTATGTAACTATGTTCTTGTTCCAGAATCATGTTCTTATGAATAATCATGTTCTTGTTTACAAAGTATGTTATATTTTCTTTGGTTTAAGAAAATTTTATTCTTTTCACAAAGTGTTGTTTGTATTTCCTTAGTGGCATAAAAGTTACAGTATCTTAAGATTCAAAGATCCATTTTTTGTAACTTAATTTATCTAATATGCTTACGAGTTAACTAATTTATCGGTGTTGTACCTTTTACAGAAAGCTGGAGCATCAAATGGAATTCCAAAGCAGGATACAAGACCTATGAGCGTCGATTAGTGCAACGTGAGACTTTTTGAACAACTATGTTATCTATCTGATTTCTCTTATTGGTTGGAGCATGTGAGACTTTTGGTTATAAGGTTGTGTTAGCTGATATTGCTTAAACATAATGATAATGCATATTATGGACGAGTGCTTTGTGTCTTTATGTGCACAAATGTTGAACTCTTTTAGTATTGATGCTATTAATTTTTGATGATGCTATCATGTATTGGCAATTTTTTGGTATCTAGCTTGCATAAAGATTGGAAGTATATGATGTGGTTTTTGTTATTCTGGGAACCTATGCTATTAATTTGCCTTGATCTTCAAAAATGGAAACATGGCTAATATGAAATGTTTTCTTTCAGTGTCCTGATCTCCAAAAATTGGAAATTTGTAGGAAATCCTAGACATCCAAATAAAAAGAATATGTCGATAAATTGGAACACTTCATAGCTGTTCCAGTAGGTAGTGCAAAAACTAATATAAAATGTTCTTTGGAACACATTAATGGTGTTCTAAAACTGGAACACTTTTTACCCGTTCCAGTAAGAGATAAAAAATTAATCTAGAATACTTTGGTAGACATGCTTTTTTAGTGTTCCAAATCAGGAACGCATATAAACCGTTCCAATATGCATCATTTGGAACACCTTACAGCCGTTCCAATATACATTATTTGGAACACCTTACTTCCGTTCCAAAATAAATTATTTGGAACGCCTTATTTCCGTTCCAATCAATTTGGCAGCCCGAAAATAGGCACTATATATAGGCGTTCCAGAAATTATTTGACACGGAATTCTGCCGTTCCAAAATGGGCATTTTGGCATAGTGGGTATAATATGATAGACCTTGATATAGGTTTGGGATAGAGATGCGACTGAATTTGAGGATGAAATCAAGAGAGTTATATTATCAATTTAGGAACAATCATACTTAGAGAATCTTTTGGGTATGAATAATTCATAAATTTATTTCATAACTGATGAGGATATTCGAGGTCAACTTAGTTTCGAGAACTTGGATAAATTTTGGTTATTGATTCTTGAGACGTTACATTTTAAATTTTGGTTATGGATAGAGCAGTTCATGCTCGTGCACCTTGTTGGCAGTGTTCTTGTCAGGACCCGCACTTGGATATTCGGGCACTAATACGTAGGCCACGTCCAGCCTACATCGCAGTATCGATGGTAGAACACTGTCAAGTATCCATATATATCTACAACATTTTTGATCTACAGTAACAACCTGTACTCAAATCACGTACAACTATGGAAGATATGAAATAAGAAAGACATCAATAACACTGAAAAAACCAGAGTCTTTAAATGATCATACATATCAAAAATGTATCAAAGACAAATCTGATAATGAAACATAAACCTAAATAAAGAATAATGGCTTAGAGCTTCCGGGAAACAACTTATGGTAAAAGGAACATCGAGATTTGTCTCAGCTGGCATCGTGATGTAGTCCAATAATATGGGGCATAACAACTCTTAAAATATGGTTATCCAGTCAAAATTTGAGCGAAGTACATTTCCAACAATAGTTCCAAATAAATGATAATGACTATGAAACCGGAAGTACAGAGATTATACAAAAAGATATAAAGTGTACATGAAAGTAGCATAGCAAGGGTGAAACTGTGAACTAGAGCAAATTTAAGTAAAACAGGTTATATCATGTACAAGTCCAGAATCAAACTTTCTATGTGAGTGTGTACTAGCTTCAACAAGTGGCCGGCTTGGGAACTTGCACGAGAATATGGCCGGGCTCGTCATACGTGTAGTGTATGACTAACACTCACGGGAAAACGATATCATGCACCGAAATGGTATGGTCACATGTCTACACTATTACTCCCTGCCTCGACTTGTAAAGTGGATCCAACCATGGTACGTTATGACACAGGATACTCTGAGAAGGTAGCAAATCTTCTCAGGCATCGGTGTCTATATAATGCACAAGAACTACAACGGGGCTTGCACAGGATATACCAAACACGGGAATAACATCTCATGATGGGATCCGGAAAAATACTAATCCGTGTAACAAATGTGTCGAGGATCAAGGTTATCTACACTAAGTATAAGAAATATAATAAATATCAAAACTAAAAATTATCAGAGAATGTACTCGTCTCAATTTGGTTGAAGTCGACGTGCACGACACGAACATGTCGACACGAAGGAGGTACAATGCTATGCTCCCCAATATGGTCCCAAACGACGGCATAGACGACTCCATTAAGTCCAAATAGCCTAGTTTGTCATATAAAATTCCAAAATTAGGGTTCGACACGATAGTCGAATCTAGAAAAAGATTACTATAGTCATGATTTATGGTTTTAGGAAAAGGGAGTATAACTAATACATATAATTATGTTAAAAAAGTATTTATAACGTTTGGAAAACATATACCACACTCAACTATTATTAGACAACATTTTGAAGACCCGTAAAATTATTTCAGTACTACGTCTCTCATTTGTCAAATATGATTTTAGGACTAAAACTTAATAATAATATTTTAAAATATTATTACCATATAATCCCAAATAATAATGCTATTAATAACAATATTCACAATAAAATAACAATAGTAGAATACATATACATTTATGTACATATAATACATTTATACACCATGCTCCAAAATGCTGTATTTTAGATATACGTACACCAATATAAAAGCTATAACCAATCCTAGTAGTTTAAGCTCATTAATTTTGGCAAATACGATTTATAGGTTTATATATATATATATATATATATATATATATATATATATATATATATATATTATATTTAAAATATAATATATATATATATATATATATATATATATATATATATATATATATATATATATATATATATTATATATTTTTTTTAATATATATATATATATATATATATATATATATATACATAAAATATATATATATTTTATATATATATATATATATATATATATATTTTTTTTTTTATATTTTATATATATATATATATATATATATATATATATATATATATATATATATAGGTTATATATATAGGTTATATATATATATATATATATATATATATATATATATATATATATATAACCTATATATATATATATATATATATATATATATATATATATATATATATATATATTAATTAAAAGGCAGCAGGGGGAAGAGAGCTATGGATCCCAGTAAATTTCAAATCCCTAATTCATATTATTAGTAATAACATTAGTTATATCAATTAAAAATAAAACTTATCATTTAACATATATTATTAGAAGACATGGGGTTTCTAGAGCTGTTGTTGCTCAATTTAGGTTCCTAAATTGAAATAAATTAGGAGGGGGCTGCTGGTGAGTTCATTTACACTCAAATTTCTAAAATTTCTCAAAAGGAACAGCGAAAGGAGCGAAGAGGGGTCTCACCAAAGGGCGTGGTGCCGAGGTGTGCAGCGATGGTCGCTTGCGGAGCGACGTCGACAGAGGGGAAGCGTAGCCAGGGCAGAGGAGCGCCAGGATAGCTCTTTGTCGGCGACGAGATAGGGACGCGACGCACAGAGATGACCGCTGGAGGAGCGGCTCGCCCGGTGGAGCTCGTCGAGGGAACGTCGGGGGGGGGGGGGGGTGGATCGGCGTTGGCCGGGAGGGAGGATGCGCGGATCTGTGTATTGTCCGCCAGATCCGATAACGAGGGGGCAGACACGGTGAGGGCGAATACCGGGCGTGGCGGCCGGAAGGCATGGCGAAGGTGGTGAGTGGCCTCAACCCTTTTCTCCAAGTGCGGTGGTTTGGTTTATGTGGTGGTGGTGGTCTGGATCTGTGGATTTGACGAATTGGGCTGGCAGGATATGGTGGTCGGGGAGACGGTTGTGCTGGTGGTGGCGGTGTTGTTCTATCGGTGGTGAAGGTGGAGGTAATTAATGGTGGTGGTAGTAAGGATGATGATGAAGGTTGGATGGTGCTGAGGAGAGGCGGGTCGGGGCTCGATGGCAGCAATGGGTGTCGGTCAAGGTGGCTGGACAGTCGAGAGGGAGGTGGTCTGGAAAACAGGTTTGCGGCTACGCCGGGTGTGCGACAGTGGTTGTCGACCTTAGCAAAAATTAGAGGGGAGGGGTGGCGGCTACAATGAAACCTTTGGGATTTGTGTAAAATATTGTGAAGTGTGCAAATTTATAGGGTAGAAAAGAAAAACCCAAATGATAAAAATGTAAATGTAATAGGTAGAAAAATTAGTGGAATACTAAAACTAACCATGGCACTAACCACTAACATTATTGCTATTCCTTAATTTAATTAGTTAATAAAATATTTTTATTTACAAAACACATTCGTTAAATTTTTTCCTATATAAGTAAATATTTGCAACTTATGAAAATCCTAGAAAAGGGATAGATATTATTTAATTAGCATATTATAGTTTTTCAAACCAGTGATCCAAATAATGGTAGCATATTTGATTGAAAATATAGCCTATATCAAAATTCACGATTTACAAGGATTCAGGATGATTCAGAAGAAATAGCAAAATACAAAAATTTTGAAATTTTTTTGAAATTCAGATAATGGAGGTTAGAGTTCTTCTTCAAAATAACACCGAGTACCAAAATGTTAAGTACCAGGTTTGGGGTTGATATGCTGTTGGCACAGTTTATTTTGATAACATTAACAGTATCTTCGTAGTCTAGTTTTCTCTGTATTTCAGCTAACAGATAATCTTTCAAAGCTCTCCTACAATCAGTTCTGTCCATTCAAGCTGAGTCATCAAAGACCTATGGATGTTCCTAAAAGAAGACTGAAAAAAAGACCAGCGCTCTTTAAAGACGGCTCTCAACAGATTCAAGATTTCGAGTCTGTACAAGGTCTAGATCTTTCTATATAAACACCTAACGTTGGATGACAAAACATAAAGCTCTACTACTTTTCAGTCAAAAATCAATGTCCAAAAAACGGCATACCGTCGGTATACCGCTATGTACCGACGGTATACCGTTTCTGAGCCACAAGAATGTTTTGTGACAAACATCGGCGTACCGACGGCATATTACAGTATACCGATGGTATACCGTCTTGTAAACCACAAAATGTTCTGTGACGAACTTCGGCATACCGACGGCATACAACAGTATATCAACGGTATACCGTTTTGTGAGCCACAAAAATGTTCTGTGACGAACTTCGACATACCGACGGCATACAACAGTATACCGATGGTATACCGTTTTGTAAGCCACAAAATATTCTGTGACGAACATCGATATACCTACGGCATACCGCTGCATACCGACGGTATACCACTTTATCTGATTTGATTTTTGAATGGACAAATACTAGCATTAAATGCTTCCCAACAGTTATAATTATTACCGTTACTGTTCCGAATGGTATGCCGGTCCATACCGAAGGCATGCCGTCTGGGTTATGTTCAGGAGCATTAAATGCTACCTACTCTTGATTTTTTATATAAATATATCCCTTCCTTCCATTGAAGGCTATCCACTTAAGCCATAAATTTTTCAACAACCAAGAGCTCCACCATTGCTACTCTACCCAAGCTTTTAATTGTCATCCAATCCAAAAGTGCTAGAGTATTCAAGAGTTGTACTTTTTGATCTTCAAGTGTTAGAAGATCAACAGTTCTTTTTCTTTCCTTTTGAAGTTGACGACCTTCGTAAGAAAACTCGTGTGTAAGAAATCGGCGAGTTCTTCGGATCCAAACTCGTGTGTACTATTTACTCAATAGTGGATTTAAGCCGAAGAGAGTTCCGGGACAGGATTGCCTCTAGAGAGAAGACCATGATACATCGAGTGTTTGATTTTCTCACTCTATCTTATTTTATTTCAGTGATATAGCTTACTTGTGTTTACTTTTATTTTATTTCCCTATTCACCCCCCTCTAGGGTAATACAATTGGTATCAGAGCTTTGTTCTGTTGATTTGGATTTACACCCTTAGAGTGATCCATGGCCACTAACCCTATTGTCAACACATTCCACAATGAGGGACACTCCACAAATAGACCTCCTCTCTTTGATGGAACCAACTATAACTATTGGAAGATTAGGATGAGCATTTATCTGAAGTCCATAGATTTCGATTTATGGGATTGTGTGATAAATGGTCTCCCTACTCCTTTCGGAGTTATTGAGGATGTTGTGTCTGACACCCTTAGGGATAAACTCACTGAAAATGTCAAGAAGCTTGCTAGTCGAAACGCTAAGGCTATGAACGCTCTTTACTTTGCTCTCGATAGCAGTGAATTCACTAGGATTTCTACTTGCAAGACTTCAAATAAAATTTGGAAGTTGCTAGCAGTCACTCACGAGAGAACATCACAAGTAAAGGAATCAAAGATTAGTAGACTCACACAAGAATATGAATCCTTTAAGATGAAACAAGATGAGTCTATTACTTGCATGTTTACTCATTTTGGTGATATCATTAACCCTCTCTCTTCTCTTGGTAAGGAATATCCTGCTCAAGAAAAGATCAAAAAAATTCTCAGAGGATTGACTAAAGGATGGAGTCCTAAAGCTACCGCCCTCATTGAAGGAAACGACTTGACAAACATGAACCTTGAGACCCTCATGGGGAAGCTTATGACTCATGAACTTGACATGAAAGATCAAGAGGAATCATCCATGCAAAAGAAAGAGAAGGAGAAGGCCAAAGAAATGGAGAAGTCTCTGGCTCTCAAAGTTACAAAATCCTACTCAAAGGATAGCTCCGACGACAACGAGTCGGATTATAATGAAGAAATAGCTCTCACAGCAAAGCATTTCCGAAAGTTTCTCAAGTTCAACAAAACCAACCGCTTTAGACGGGATAACGATGAAGATCCTGCTTGCTACTAATGCAGGAGAACCGGACACATCAAAAGAGATTTCCCTATGACAAGAAAAGACTCCAGTAAGTACGAGAAGTCTAACAAAGGAAGCTCTTCCTCCAGAAAATATGCCAACACCAGCATCTGGTGTGAAAGTGATACTAACGATTCAGACAACGAAAAAGAATGCAAACACAATGCAAATATTTGTCTCATGGCAACTGATGAGGTACTCGATGATCTCTCTTTGAATACTCTCACTTATGATGACTTGGAAAATGCTATTCTTGAACTACACGAGGAACACAATGGTGTTAGAAATAAGTACAAGAAATCTCTAAAAGAGTTTGATGCACTCAAACTAGAAGTAGAAAGACTCCAACATCATTATTGGTGTAAAAGGGAAATCTCCTGCCTCCGACACGGATGAGATAGATTCTTTGCGACTCAAGTTACAAGAATCTCAAGTTATCATTGAGAAAAAGATGATGTGATTCAATCCCTCTGAAGGGCTTATGATTTCGCTATGCATAAAGTTCAAGCTACAAATAGAAGAGAATATGATACTTCTACTAAGTATAATGATCTTCTTTTGCAGGGTAAGAAACTAGTTGCTAAGAACACTACTCGCACACATGCTCCAAGACACGCCTACACTCATCATAATATTAGTCACAATTCTTACATGAACAAGAACACTACACACGGGTCCTATCCTAACACAAGGAAAGGACCCTTTGTTAAGAAGAATACCTCACATCATGCCTTCTATTATCATCATCATAACACTCATAATAGAACTCCTTGCACTAAAGCCTCACATGTGCATAACACTCACATATTCTCTTCTAAATCTTCCATGATGTGCAACTATTGTGGTTTACTTGGACATACTTCTAATTATTGTCTAACAAGGAAACAAGTTGATATGAAAGTTTATAAATGGGTTCCTAAGACTAACAATCAAGGACCCAAACAATCATGGGTACCAAAATGTTCATCTTCAACTTATGTTATAGGTGAAGAATCCTTCTCATACTAGAAGCAAGTGGATCCTCGATAGCGGTTGCTCACGGCACATGACTAGTGATGCTAGGGGTGTAAATTGGACAAAGTAGTCCGTTGTCCGTACGTGTCCGGCTCGATAAATGGTTCGACCATGGAACTTCCGATTCATTAACGAACAAAACTTGGACATTTTTTTTGGTCTGATTAAAAATCGGACCCGGACACGGTCATATCCATGTCCGGTCCGAATTCGTCCGCGAACAGTCCGATAGTGGAGACTTCTTTTGGTTTTGCATCAATTATGTCATAATATTTTGGTTTTGCATCAAATTTTTGTTGTCCCATCTTGATTTTTGTTTTTCTTTTACTATTGTTTGTTGTATTATATAACCTTCAATTATATTTTCTTTCAACTAGATTTTTGGAACCAACTATTAAGGTATCTTGATAAAATAATAACTTTTGATAATATATTTAATTTTTCCGTGGACCGTCCGATTGAATTAACAAATAGTGGTTGTCCGTGTTCGTCCGGCCCGAACTTGAACAATGAACTGTCCGTGTCCGTCCGTCCAAACTCATTTTTATTAACGGACCGAACACGAAGAGTGGACGGTCCGTGTCCGTCCGGTCCGTTTACACCCCTAAGTGATGCATCACTTTTTACAACGCTATCGATGAAGAAAGAATGACATGTGTCCTTTGGTAATAATCTAAAAGGTCACATCATAGGAAATGGTAATATCGGTTCCCCTTTTTATCCTTGTATTAAGAATGTTTGTCTTGTTACAAATCTCAAACACAATCTTCTCAGTATCAGTCATCTTACGGATAATGGTTATGATATTAAGTTTGTTAAACTCAAATACTTCATTACCGATAGCTCTAGTGGACTACAGTGTATGAAGGCATTAGAGAAAATAAAATCTATGTTCTCTATCTTATTGAAGGTACTAACAATGACAGGTGCTTAGTCGCAAAGAACGATGGAAGTTGGCTTTGGCACATGAGGCTCGGACATGCCAACATGGATACCATCTCCCATCTTGCAACCAAGAAGATTTTACGAGGACTTCCAAGTATCTCCTTCAAAAAGGATATGGTATGTGAAGAATATGAGAAAAGTAAGTTGACCAAGTCATCCTTCAAATCTATCAACTCTGTGAGTACCACTAGACCACTTCAACTTATTTATATGGATTTATTTGGTCCAAGTAGAGTAGCTAGTCTTGGAAGCAAACTTTATGCTTTTATTTTGGTTGATAATTTTTTGAGATTTACTTGGGTCATTTTTCTTGCTAGTAAAAGTGATACTTTTAGTGAATTTGTTGCCTTTTGTAAACGTGTTCAAAATAGAAAAGGCATTTCTATTAACAAGATTAGAAGTGATCATCAAGGAGAATTTGACAATGCCGATTTTAAAAGATTTTGTGAAAAGAATGGTTTTGGTCATGATTTTGCTTGCCCACGAACTCCTTAATAAAATGGTGTTGTAGAAAGAAAGAATAGAACCCTTGGCGATATGGCCCAGGTTATGTTAAACCAATATAAGCTCCCCAATACTTTTGGGCGGAAGCTGTAAACACGGCATGTCATGTTATAAATAGGGTCTTGATTAGACCTATTTCTAAAAAGACTCCTTATGAGCTTTGGTTTGACAAAATTTTCTCTATTGAGTATATTAAAGTTTTCGGATACAAATGTTTTATTTTGAATACCAAGGACAACCTAGGCAAGTTTGAAGAAAAAGCTTATGAAGGTATTTTCCTTGGCTACTTAATACATAGTAAAGGTTTTCGTGTCTTTAATAAAAGAAGTCTAGTTATCGAAGAGTCAATTAATGTCTCTTTTGATGAACTTAACTCTTCTACATCCTCCTCATCCGATGATATTGATGACATCTCTTTTGGTTTGGAGAACTCTTCTATTGGAGATCCTCGTGTCCTTCTTCATCTAACCATGAAATTGTGACCCCTCCAATAAAAGATTCTACACTACTCGAGCCTTCTCAAGAGGATCTCCCAAAGGAATGGAGATTTGTCCCTAATCATCCTAAGGAGCTTATCATTGATGATCCTTTATCCCGTGTCAGTACTAGATCCTCCACTCGTGATCTTTGTGCAAACGTGGCTTTTATTTCTCAAATAGAACCTAAAAATATTAATGATGCTTTTCATGATAAATTTTGGATGATAGCGAAGCAAGAAGAGCTAAATCAATTTGAGTGAAACAAGGTTTGGGAACTTGTCCCTAAACCTAACAACCACCCCATTATTGGAACTAAATGGGTGTTTCGTAATAAACTTAATGAAGATGGGTTAGTGACTCACAACAAAGCCTGATTGGTTGCTTAAGGCTATAACCAAGAGGAAGGCATTGACTACGATGAAACCTATGCTTCGGTTGCTCGTCTTGAATCCATTCGCATGCTATATGCTTTTGCTTGCTTTAGTGATTTTAAACTTTTTCAAATGGATGTTAAAAGTGCTTTTCTAAATGGCATTATTAAAGAAAAAGTTTATGTTAAGCAACCTCCTGGCTTTGAAGATTTTCAATTTCTTCATCACGTCTTCAAACTACACAAAGTCCTTTATGGCCTCAAACAAGCTCCTCGTGCTTAGTATGAGCGCCTTAGTTCCTTCCTTATATCTCACAATTTTTCTAAGGACAAAGTTGACACCACACTTTTTATCAAATACCTTAATGGCACACTTTTATTAGTACAAATTTATGTCGATGACATTATCTTTGGTTCTACTAACAATGCACTTTGTGCAGAATTTCCTAAAGTAATGCAGGATGAATTTGAAATGAGCATGATGGGAGAACTATCATTCTTTTTAGGCTTGCAAATCAAACAAGGACCCAAAGGAACCTTCATCAATCAAGCCAAATATATAAAGGATCTCCTCAAATGCTTCGAACTTGACTCATCCAAATCAATGAGGACTCCTATGGCAATAATGACAAAACTTGATAATGATAAAGATGGTACTTCGGTCGACATTCGTAAGTATCGAGGTATGATCGGTAGCTTACTCTATCTAACTGCTAGCCGACCTGATATCATGTTTAGTGTGTGTCTTTGTGCACGATACCAAGCAAATCCAAAGGAATCGCATTTATGTACTGTAAAGCATATTTTTCGATATCTCAAAGGCACCATTAATATGAGACTTTGGTATCCGAAACCTTCATCCTTTGAGCTTCACGGCTTCTCGGATACAGATTTTGCCGGATGCAAAATTGACCGAAAAAGCACTAGTGGCACATGTCAATTCCTTGGAAAATCCTTGGTATCGTGGTTTAGTAAGAAACAAAACTCGGTTGCTCTTTCAACCACTAAGGCCGAGAATATAGTGGCCAGATGCTGTTGTACACAAATTCTTTGGATGTCACAAACACTTGTAGACTATGGCATTTCTTCTACTTGCACTTCAATTAAATGTGATAATACTAGCTCGATAAATCTCACAAAAAATCCGATTTGTCACTCCCGCACGAAGCACATTGAGATTAGACACCATTTTCTTCGTGACCATCAACAAAAGAGGGATATTCGCCTTGATTTTATTGACACTACTTATCAATTGGCCGACATTTTCACCAAACCACTCCCGGAGGATCGTTTTGTCTTTCTCTGCCAAGAAATAGGCATCATTCATTTTGACTCTTAGCTCCCCTTAAACGGCACACCGTCGGCATACGACGGCATACCGACGACAGATCTTCTGTACACAAAATCGGTATACCGTCGGCATACACCAGTATGTCGACGGCATGTTGTTTGACGCAGACACTGCCAGTCAACTCTGCCTCGGGCCCTACCAAATCTTCAACCTTTCTTTTTCAAACCTATCTCATTAACTACCCATCCTATCATATCCTATCCGTCATTAATTCCCATCCCATCCCATCCCTTCAACTCCCTTCATTAATTATATTCATCATCACAATTTTCAAAACTTTCCTCATTCATTACATTCATCAATTCATTTCTATTTTCAAAACTCTCCAAACTCCTTCAAATTCTCTTCCTTCTTTTAAAAACCCCAACTTCTTCTTCTTCTTCCTCCTCTTCGTTCTTCATCACTTCTCCCTCATCCTTCTACCATCAACCCTAATAGCCACTCACAAACGTCCTCGCTCCTCCACCACAGTTTTGAACCCAATCACTCCGGCACCCCATCCAAATGGCACCTATGATCCAAATTTTTTTGCCTCCGCCCTAGCTGCCGATGCCTGGTTCCAACATTTGGCCAACCATGCCGTCTTCAAGGGCAAGGCCATCAACTGGAATATATTCTCCGTTCATCTCTCCCTCTTTCAGACGGCCGGCCTCTCATCTCTTTTGTATCGACAAGTGCCAGTCTATCCGGCAGCGGTGCGCCTATTCTACTGCAATCTCATTCCCGATCTCCAAAACAATGCCATCAAGACCATGGTTAATGATCGCCACTTTTGCCTCACGGCTCATGACATTGCAGAGATTCTCGAAGTACCAAATCGAGGAAATGCACTGCCGACCTTGGCCAGTCTCTATCCTGCTGCCGAAGTCTCCTTTGATGAGTTCTGCGGCATCATTTGCAAAGGACCCAATCCTCCGGCCATTTCGGCCCTCTCAAAGCAGTTGGAGCCCTTCTACTACGAGCTCAATCGGATTATCTGCCACACTCTCTACCCCAAGGCCGACAACTACGATGCGATCACCAATGACGCACTCGTCTGCATGTATTACCTGTACTGCAAGAAGACTTGGTCGTTTCCTAAGACTCTTCTCAATGCGTTCGTCTCTGCCCTGCCAGCGGGGATGCAATCCCTCAATTATGGCACTTTCATCATCCTTATCCTTGAGGCGAAGAACGTGGATCTCTAACTCTGCGAGTCGGACGGCATTCCCTCCTTTCTTACTATTTCCCGCTCTGCCCCTGGTGCATCAGCGTCTCGTGCATCTTCCTCTCATGAACCACCGGTCGCTTCTCCTGCTGTACCATCGTCTGTGCCTCCTCCATCCGAACGTTTTATGCTGCTGACCCAGTAGCATTTTGACATGCGCATGGCTCAGGCGGAGGAGCAGATGAGGGCCAACAACCGCGGCCTTGGAAATCTTATCCAGAGTCGCTTACATGACCAGGCTTACTTTATCCAGCGGACTCTTCAGGATCGTAATGCTTATCTGGATCTTAACCTTCAAGATTTTCAATACCAAGGCTCCCGCTTCTCTGACCCCAGTGCCTATGGATTTATGTACCCGGATAGCGTAGATCCTTTCGGTGCTTTTTACGATACTCAGGGTGGATAGGACGATGCTCCGACGGATGAGTAGTTGTGGGCTCCTGTTGGTGGTGGTCGAATAAATTTGGTGTCGTTTTAGTGTTTATCCTTTGAGGTACTTCGGGGACCATTAGTTTGGTTTTATGTCGTGTGTGGCCCTAAGGGGACTAGTTTTTATGTTTTGCTCTATCTTGTCTCACTCTCGTGAAGGAGTGTTTTATCTATTTTTTTGTAGTATCAAGCATGTACCCTCTTTCAAATTCTAATATATGCATGCTTTTGTTCACTATAAAGCTTTCATTATTTATCGCTGTAATTGTTTTTTACTTATTTTCCATCTTTGACTAAGTGACTTTTGGGGAGAAAACATATTGAGGGGGAGTTGTCTACCTACGGGGGAGTCACTCCACGAAGATACTATCTCTCTGTTTTGTCAATTATCAAAATGGGGGAGATTGTTGGCACAGTTTATTTTGGTAACATTAACAGCATCTTCGAAGTCTAGTTTTCTCTGTATTTCAGCTAACAGATAATCTTTCAAAGCTCTCCTACAAACAGTTATATCCATTCAAGCCGAGTCATCAAAGACCTATGGATGTTCCTAAAAGAAGACTGAAGAAAAGACCAGTGCTCCTTAAAGACGGCTCTCAACAGATTCAAGATTTCGAGTATGTACAAGGTCTAGGTCTTTCTGTATAAACACCTAAGGTTGGATGACAAAATATAAAGCTTTACTATTTTTCAGTCAAAAATTGATGTCCAAAAGAATGGCATACCGACGGTATACCGCTGTGTACCGACGATATACCGTTTCTGAGCCACAAGAATATTCTGTGACAAACATCGGCGTACCGACGTCATACTACAGTATACCGATGGTATACCATTTGTTAAGCTACAAAATGTTCTGTGACGAACTTCGGCATACCGATGGCATACAACAGTATACCGACGGTATACCGTTTTGTGAGCTACAAAAATGTTCTGTGACAAACTTCGGCATACCGACGGCATACAACAGTATACCGACGGTATACCATTTTGTAAGCCACAAAATGTTCTGTGACGAACATCGGTATACCGACGGCATACCACTACATACCGATGGTATACTGCTTTATCTGATTTGATTTTTGAATGGACAAATACTAGCATTAAATGCTTCCCAACGGTTATAATTATTACCGTTACTATTTCGAACGGTATGCCGGTCCATACCGACGGCATGCCGTCTGGGTTATGTTCAGGAGCATTAAATGCTACCTACTCTTGGTTTTCTATATAAATGGATCCCTTCCTTCCATTGAAGGCTATCCACTTAAGCCATAAATTTATCAACAACCAAGAGCTCCACCATTACTACTCTCCCCAAGCTTTTAATTGTCATCCAATACAAAAGTGCTAGAGTATTCAAGAGTTGTACTTTTTGATCTTCAAGTGTTAGAAGATCAACAGTTCTTTTCATTTTCTTTTGAAGTTAACGAGCCTTCGTAAGAAAACTCGTGTATAAGAAGTTGGCGAGTTCTTCGAATCCAAACTCGTGTTGAAGTTGGCGAGTTCTTCAGATCCAAACTCGTGTGTACAATTTACTCAATAGTGGATTTAAGCCGGAGAGAGTTTCGGGACTGGATTGCCTCTAGGAGGAGACCATGATACATCGAGTGTTTGATTTTCTCACTCTCTTATTTTATTTCAGTGATATAGCTTACTTGTGTTTACTTTTATTTTATTCCCCTATTCACCCCCCCTCTAGGGTTATACATATGCCCCATCCTCGTTATACAGGAAGAGCCTCAAGGCAACATCGGATGTGCCTTTGTCGAGACGAAGTGGTGATTCGCTCGTGACGAGGAAGTGATTCGCTCGTAACAAGGAAGAGATGTGCCAATGCTGAGACATTGTGAACCCCTAAATTTTTGCTATTATTTTAAAATTTATTTTTTTCGGTATTTGTTTTAATTTTTGGTATCGTACGTCGAGTGTGAATACGTAAGGACGTAAATACGAAATATTTGTTTATTTGTACACAAAATATATTTTTTATTATTTTTCTTATAAATATAAAAATTGGTATTTTGTTTCAATATATAGTATAAGAAAATATTTTTACGATATATAAAAAAAACTTTATTTCACTTTTATTAAAGTGTATTTTATTTTATTTTTCAAATATGGATACTAATTTAGAAAAGTATGTTTTATGTAAATATTCTATTTGTATGCGAGGTACATAAAATTTAATTCATGTATATTTTAATTTTTTAAATTATTTATTATATTATTTTATTGTTCATAAAAAGATATTTTAAAATTGGTTTGATTTAATATTTGTTTAATTTTGGAGATTTAAATTGGAAAATATTTTATTGATTATACTTAGATAGTTTAATTTAAAGATGGTATTTATCTATATTAATTTGGATTTGCTAGATTTAAATTGGAATTTGACTTGGATGTGATTGAATTAGTTCTAAATTGATTTGAATTAATATGTGATTTATCTATAGGGGATTAAACTATCCTAGTCCCTATCCAACTTCCTAGGGGTCTTCACCTCCTATATAAGGAGAGCTCCCTTTGCTCTTTTCTATAACCCCATTTCTTCTCTACCATAATTGTGCGTGCATCCTGTCGACGTCCACAATTATTCTCCCGTATCAGCCGTAACGGCCTTGAATCCGATCCCTGGTATCTTTCAAATATTTTATTTTTAAATTTACATGTACCAATTACCATGTCCGATAATCCCGAACCTCGACTTCGTTTTGCAGGACACAAACCCCAATATCTCGTGTTGTGTCTGAAACCCAAGTCACGACGATCCCAAAAAATCTGATGCTAAATTCGAACCCTAGCTGCACTGTCCACGGCGGCAGCCGTCGGCGACCACTAAACCATCAAACACCTCGCCACCAACATCTCCACCACCACCGACGACCCTCAACGACACTAGCCCGCTGCCGCTAGCCCATCCTCGTCGGAGCCATCCACCGTCCTGCCGCCACTCACCACTATCCCCGCGGCAAACTTTCCCATACCAGAACCCCAACATCGCCTCATCCTCTCCCAAACAACACCACACCACCACCACCCCCGCCTCCATGATCACCAACACTACTATGACCGGCATCACCACCACCATGCGTTGGCCACCTCACTGCGTCCTCCACAGAAGATCAACACCACCAAATTTTGCCACCTCCTCCACCGAAGACCAAAACCACCCCCACCACCGCCAAATCGGCCACCACCGACAATATTACAAAAATCCAAAAAAA
The DNA here is from genome assembly GCA_029216955.1 of Iris pallida. Lineage (NCBI taxonomy): Eukaryota > Viridiplantae > Streptophyta > Magnoliopsida > Asparagales > Iridaceae > Iris > Iris pallida. Next base: position 1,223,735 of record JANAVB010020800.1, on the reverse strand, counting down.
TAGAAAATCCCCTTACCCGAAGCCGGCGCTGTCGTACCCCTCCTCGGTCCTGATCTACCTCCGGACCCGACAAATCCCCACGCACCAGACTGTGCCATTCCTGGCGTACTGCTACCGACACCGACGTCTAGCTAGCGTCGAGCCTCGAGTGCCGTGCACCGACCTGAGTAAGAGCTCCCCTCTTCCTTTCTTTCTAAAGCTCTCTCTCCCTGCTCCCTTTCTTCATCTCTCACGATTCTCTCCCTCTTCCTCTCTGAAATTTTCTTCAGCTTCTTCTTTCCTTTTTCACCCCACTCTTTTCTTTCTTTTTTTTAGTTAGGAGAACAACCGTCATGAGTAGGGGTGAGCATTCGGTTAATTTGTTTTCAACCGAATCGAATAACCGAAAACCGAATTGGACCAAAAATTGAATAAGCAAAACCAAAATCGAATTGAATTGGACAACAATCAAATCAAATCGAACTGAATTAAATCGGTTCAGTTTTTAGTTTATTCGGTTTATTTGAATTTTTGGTTTATTTGAGTTTTTTTTGTTAATATATATAGTAACTAAGGTGATGCTAAACCGATGGGGGTGAGCTTTTTCAAGTTGGCGGTCCGAGCAACAATGGCAAGCCGATGCTAAACTGAAGCCTAAGGTGACGATGGCATCGTCAGTAGGAAGTTTTTTGTGGTATGCTCTCCAAAGCAGGATAAACCATTTGTAAGGGTTGCAAGATTCCCAGAACAGTCCAATGACGAGGGATGGCGTGCCTATCCCACGAGCTGCTCTCCGCGTGGATGCTAGGGAGAAGAAACCACTAGCCTCCTGGGACTACTGTAGCTTATCAGGGTCCGGCCTAACCGCCAGGCCAGAGGCAGCTAACGTATCAGTTGCCTCGATTCTGAGCACGAGTAGACTCTCGCCCAGCTCCATCCCTCATTGGGGGTCCACAGGTCTCTAATAGAGTCAGAGTTAGGTGCGCTCGGGTGGAGGATGAGAAGGTATTCCCTAGCCCAACGTTCAAAGGAAAGAGATGATTCATCTTTGCCCAGTCGAAAATGGATCAAGGGTTCAGCAAGCCGTCGTCCATTAAGGATGCGATGCCAAGATGCGGACGATCTGCCATTGTGGGAGGTGACTGTGGGGTGAGGGCGCTTGAAGTATCTGGCCTTTATAAAACGGGTCCATAGGGAGTGGTTCATACGGAGCTTCCACCATATTTTTATCGAGCATGCATCAACCATGTGAGCCAATCTATGAAAACCAAGGCCGTGTTCAGACGTGGGTCTAGCCATCGAGTCCCAGTTGGCCCAGAGATGGTTATCCTTACCATCGCAGTGGCCCAGAAAAAGTTGGCGAAGAGATTTTTTATGTTTATGAGGACCTCCCGAGGGGGGAAGCAGGCGGCCAGGGTGTGAATCGGGACGAAGGAGAGGACATGCTTGATCAGGATCATCTTATCGCTTGGCAAAAGGACAGCGTTGTGCCATCCCTCAATCTTCTTCCTGATTTTGCCCATTTGGACGTCAAAGATGCTCGCATTGGTTCTGCCATACGCCAGCGGACACCCTAAATAGCAAAAAGGGGGATACGAAATGGAGAATGAGGAGATGTTGGAAGGCATGGTGGAAAGAGCGCTGTCGGTGGAGTGGTGGGCATAGATCGCACTTTTGCTAGGATTGACCCGCTGACCGGAGCATCTAGTATAACTCTGAAGCGTGTTATTGACCACCTCGATGGACCCTACATCTCCGAAGGAGAAGATGAGGATGTCGTCGGCTTAGGCTAAGTGGGTGAAGATTGGGCATCCGCTAGTGGAGTGAAAGTGCTGGAAACAAGAGGTGCCGGCTATGAGGTTCAGGTTCCTGCTTAGTGCTTCGGTGATGATGATGGAGATAGTGGACAAAAGTGGATCTCCTTGTCTGACACTATGGTTAGATTTGAAAAATCTGTCAGCATGGCCATTGACAATAGTGAAAAACCAACAGTTGTTGATCGACCTCCACATGATGTTGATCCAGGTCTCAAAAAAGCTGAAGACTCTAAACACCCAGATCATGAATTGCCAATCAAGCTTGTCATACTCTTTTTACATGTCCAACTTAATGGTAATGCTTTATACATCTAATCATCTCTTGTGCCAACAAGATTTTGTCAAAAATATTATGGTCGCGAATGAACCTGCTTTGCTCTTCAAAAATAATTTTAAGAAGTAACCAGTCATGCGGGATCTTGGAGATAATTTTGTTGGTGAAGGTGCACATACTCAGAGGGCGAAGGTCCTTAAAGGTCTCCAAATTATCCTTCTTGGGGATCAAAATCAGGTTGGCACTAGAAATAGATTTAGGGTACCTGGCACCTTGGAAGAAGGCGATCGCCGCCTCGTGGATGTTCGCCTTGATGATGTCCCAGCATGATCTGAAGAAGACGCCGGTGAACCCATCCGGGCTAGGAGAGCTATGCTTGTTCAGCGACCAGATGACGTCGTTAACCTCAGGTTTTAAGGGCAGACATTGAAGTTGTTTGTTGTCACTGTCCTCAATTAAGCAGGGTATGGCTGCAAGAAAATTACAATCCTTGTGGACGACGTCTTTAACAAACAACTTAATGTAAAATGACAAGGCGGCTAACTGGATGTCCCATTGGTCTTTGAGGATGCGCCCGTCCTCATCGGAGATCTGGTGGAGGTTGAGTTGTTGTCTCTGGCCTTTGACGCAGGAATAAAAATATTTCGAGTTCTTGTCGCCCTCGATTTCCTAGGTCAGTCTGGCTTTCTGTTTCCATAATTCCTTTTCAACTTTGATGCGATGCTTCAACAATGCTATGGCGAGGTTAAGGGATGGACGAGCTGAGGGGAACCATCATGGGCAAACAGTATCTCCATATGGGAGACGTTATTCTCAGCGATGCGTACCGCTTGGATGATATCACCTTAAGCTTCCTTGCTCCAGCGAGTGAGAGATTTACGGGTAGCTTTCAGTTCGGCGGCCATACGTTCGAGAGGGTCGAGGGCGTCAGAGCCACTCCAAGTGGCTGGGATAGTGTCTCCGAACTACGGGTGGCAGATCCAAAGGGTGAGGAAGCGAAAGTTCTTATTGGGATGGTTGTCTTTCTTGTTGATCTTAATGAGGAGACGGATATGATCTGATTTGGTGGCATTGAGGTACGTGAGTCTGGAAGAGAGCTCGAGGTTTGACCACTGCGAGTTAATAAGCGTGCGGTTAAGGCGGGAGTATTGACAACATGCGCCTTCCTGTATTTACACCACGTGAAGGTGCTACCAGTGAACTGAAGAGAGGACATATGGGTGTTGAAAATGAAGTTGGTGAAGTCGTGCATAGCGGGCGCAAAAAGAGGCCGACCTTTTGACTTTTCCTCTCCGCAAGTGACAGCGTTAAAGTCTCCAATACAGAGCCAAGGGAGGTTGGGAAAGTTATAGTGGGTGTCAATTAGAGTATTCTAAAGCTGTTATGTGATATCGCAGCTACTGTGAACAGCCGACATGAGAGACCGGTGCTGAAGCATGGGGTGTTCCACCCAACATGATAGCACATGTTAAGAATCGTTGATGATGTCGATCTTCACGTTGGCAGCAGTGAGGATCCAGATATCGTAACGATCGGCGATGGCAGAGGGGAACCCTAGTGGCATCTAGATAGACTTGAGTTTTTTTGAGAGATTTTGGGTTCGATGATCATAAGGATGTCAATGTTATGGATTCTCTTGAAACATTTTAATCTTCTCAAGGTGGGTTTGTTGGCGAGGGCCCGTACGTTCCAGGATAAGATGTTAAGAATTGGTGTTTTAGGGAAGAAGGGAGTTGGTGTGTTTAGAAGCTGATCTAGTGAACATAGGCGTAGCCTCTTTCGTACGTCTTTTGTTGGACTTTTTGATGTTGGATTCAGTCAAACCGATCGCCTTGGGGTCCTTGTCTGTGCCTGGGTTGGTAGGATCAGCTAGGGGTGTAGGTAAACATCTCCTACTATCTAGGCTAAAGTGTCAAAGAAGTTACTCAGGCTTGTAAGGCCTACATCAATATCTTGCTTGAGCCAAGCCATTGAGTCTGGGCCAATATTATCCAGGAGATCCGTCTATATGCCTTTCGGGGAGATGTAGGAGATTTTCGATTCGTGATGAAGGTTCACTTCTTTTTCTGGGGGTTCCTTTTCTGTTTATGTTTGGATGTGGGTCCCAAGTTGTGGACTAGACAATTTCTGAGAAGGTATCTTGTCGGTGACCTCTGCTCATGTCTCCGTGCCGTTGACGCTGTCGGGTTCTGGTGTCGCCTTCGATTTATTCTTGCTGTCTTCTTGGGTATCGGATGCCAGGGTATCGAATTTGCAAGTAAGTTGTATTCCCAAGGTAGTTATCGTGGTGAGGAGGGCTTTTTGAGGACTATTGTGTTGGCCCATTGGTCATGGTCGAACCCGATTTTAATAATTGATCAAATTGTCTCGATATAAGGGCTACTTGGACATTTGTTGAGAACCTTTACCACTCTGTTCAAGACTGAAGCTGTTTTGTCGTATGAGTCTGTATTTCAAACTTCAATATAATTTTTATATTTATTGAGTCAATAAATACTTTGTACACTGAGTCGTACTAGCAAATGGTCTACCCTAAAAATGTTTTCAAAAATATCCAATGATTTTGAAAGTTGCCCATTTTATTAAAAGCTCATAACTATTTAGACTTCTCAAAAAGCCTAAACTCAAAATTCGATTTACAAAATTCCCTAAAAATCATAATCTTGACACCAATAAAGTTCGAGCCGAGTTTAGACCGAACTTGTCCCAAGTTCGTTTGGTGTCGTTGGATTTTTGAATTTGGTCATCCTGCTGTTACGGATGCAACGACTATTTGTCGAGATTCTCTCAAAAAATTCTGTCCGAACTCTGTCTAAGTTCTGACTTTGGAAAACCTATAAATAGAGAAGAATTTCACTCATTTAAACACACTTCTTCTCGTTTCTCTCTAAGCTTAAACGTATTCCAAAGTGTTCTAAAAGCTTTCATTTTCAAATTCCAATCCAGTTACAATTCTCTAGTCAATTTGCCAGTGCGGTACGGTCTAGAAGTTTCAGAGGAATTATAATCAGAGGCTTGATTGAAGGATGACACTTCACAATTGAAGTTGGTCGAGTACTTCGTATCAAAGCTCGCGTTGTAGAAGTTGCAAGGACTTCGTATAAAAACTTGCGTTATTTTTTAATAGTGGATTCAACTGGAAGCTAGAGTTCTTCCGACTAGAATAGTCCTCACAAGAGGAAAATCAGTACACGTTGTCGTGTTTGCATTTGCTTTCTGATCTCTGCTTTTTAATTACTTATTTGTGATATATTATATGTGATCTTGCCACTAAAATTTTTAATTTGCTAAATTCTGCTGCCTACTCTATTCACCCCTTCTAGAGTATTGCGCTTTACAATTCGTTCCTACAATTGGTATCAGAATAGGTTATACAGGTAAAGCGAGGTAACACTGCTATTATATTCTTTATTATTATAGCTGTTACATAGATCACAGTATAACACATGGCAACTATGAAATTCACAAGTGAAGGCCAAGCCACAGACATATCTCTACTATTTGATGGTACAAATTACACATATTGGAAAACACGGATGAGTTTCTTCTTAAAATCTCTAGATTTTGACTTATGGTCAATTGTTATTGATGGCTATTAATGCTTTATTTTGTGCTTTGGACATGACTAAAGTTAACAGGGTGTCTACGTGCACAATATCAAGTGAAGTGTAAAAACTTCTCGAAGTGACTCACGAAGGCACGACGCAAGTCAAAGAGTCAAAAATTAGCAGATTTACTCAGGAGTATGCGGCGTTCAAGATGAAGCCAAACGAATCTGTCACTCAGATTTTTACAAGATTCTTAGAAATTGTAAACCCTCTGTCATTATTAGGCAAGGAATACAATAATCATGAGAAGAATCATAAACTTCTACATGCTCTCACGAAGAACTAGATTTCGAAGGCTACGACAATCATTGATGGGAACGACCAAACAACTATGTCTCTTGAAACACTTATGGGTAAGCTACTCACTCAAGAGCTGGAACTTCAAGACTTTGAAAATATTGCACCGAAGGAGAATTCGATCGCTTTCAAAGCTCAACACAGAAGAAGTATTGAAAATAATTCCGACGATAGTGACTCTAACTCTGAAGATCAAGCTCTTCTAGTAAGAAATTTCAAGAAGTTCATGAGATTTAATAGAAGAACAAAAGAACACAATAGCAACAACAACAAAGAAGATCATATCTGCTACGGTTGTAAGAAGAAAGGACATATGAAGAAGGACTATCCAACATTATAATTATCAACCAGGAAAAGCAACAAGTATGACAAAGGTTACCTGAAGAAATCAACATCCAGAAGGTACGCCAACACAAGCTTATGGGATGAAAGCGAAGCCAGCGACTCAGAAGATGGACAATCAGATGACGCTACAAATGTGTGCTTAATAGCATTCGATTAGGTACATACTAACCTCCTGTTTGATACTTCTGATGATTCTACTTTTGATCAATTAGGTGAAGCCTTTAGTGACCTCTTAGGTGATTACATAAAACGCTTCTAGAAGTAGGAAGACTTGCCGACCTACTAACTGAGATTAGAAGTAATAATAATTCTATTGAGATAGGTGAGCTCTCTTCTATTGAGCTGCAGTTACATGAGACCACAAGACTATCCGAAGAGAAAGACAAGACCATTATCCAATTAGAGAAAGACCTACTAAAAAATAAAAAGAGTCTTCAGCAAGCACTAATCAGAAATAATGCGCTTACTGGTGATTATAGTTTATTGTATGACACTTCCAAAAAGTTGGAAATTAGGTTAAAAAAACAGCCTGAAGTTGTTGATTCCTATCCTGACACGAGTCACTATCTGAAACATCGGAACACTATCGAACCCAACACTGTCAGACCAAACCAAACAAAATCTTTGCCCAAGAAGACTAATATGTATACATTTTATTATACTAGAAAACAAAGACCTACTAATTGTGCACAACACACTGCTTCTAACACTTAACATGCTAGATGTCATTATTGTGGTACCATTGGTAATATCTCTCCTGTACGTAGAGTTAGAAAGCTTGTTGATTTAAAAATATGTGCAATAATACCGAAAAATAACATTTCAGGACCCTAAAAGAAATGGGTACCAAATGTTTTATCTATAAATTCTTTTGTAGGTGGAAGACCCTTCACATGCTAGAAGCAAATGGATCCTCGACAACGGTTGCTCACAGCACATGATCGGTGATGCTTCATTATTTGCAATACTATCGAAGAAGAAATAAGGATACGTTTCCTTCGATAAGAATCTTAAATGGTATATAGTAGGTATCGACAATATTGGTAAGGCTCCCTATCATGTAATTAAATATGTATGTCTATTTACCGAATTAAAACGTAACCTACTCAACATAAGACATTTATCTGACCATGGTTATGGTATTAATTTTGTCAAAGACAAATGTACTATAGTTGATAGCTCAACTGGTAGTATTATCTTTGAAGGTATTAGGGAAGATAATATATATGTTTTTTATTTGTTGGAAGATGCTAACAAAGCAGGTAGATGCTTAATGGCCAAGAGTGATGAGAGTTAAATATGACATATAAGACTCGTTCATGCAAATATGGACACAATTTCAAGACTATCCACAAAGAAGTTGGTACAAGACTTACCGGACATAACTTTCAAGAAGGATACGTTATGTATCGAATGCAAAAAGAACAAAGCTACCCGATCTAATTTTAAGTCCAAGAAGGCTGTAAGTACCACTAGACCTCTATAATTACTACATATGAATTTATTTGGACCTAGTAGAATTGCTAGTCTAGGTGGTAAATATTTTCTATTAAATATCAAGCACAACAAATTACAAATGAATTGAACTTGATTGCAAACTCGCTTGTACAAGAGAAAACCTAGAAAGAAATCCTAGGAAATAATCTAAGTACAATTGTTTAGTTTTGATTCTGGGGGTGATGATAGAGGCTCGAAAAAGTGTAGCAACTCTGCCTTACTCCTTGGACTATCTTACGCGTTCCTTGCTCTTGAAGAAATTGCCCTTCGTAGGTTGCCAGCCTTTTGCACGGGTGTGGCACCCTGCTATTTATAGTGATATATGTTTTGAGCCGCATAGATGGCCACGTGGCCACGTGGCTACAACAGTACATAAAGACCCACTCATTAGCCGCAAGCTGGTGACTTGTTAGGATTTTGTTGCAGCAAATCTGGGTGGTTGGGACTTGGTCAGCCTGCCACGTGTCCTATCGCAGGATAGGATCAATCTGCTTGACTCATTTTGAGCCACATAAGTCTTTCAGTGTTCGGCCATGCTGGGCTGCATAAGACTCATGCGGCTTAAATCACAGTCTTCTTTAGTCCGTATGTAGCTTGGGGACTTTTTAGCCGCATAAGTTCTATATTCTGGGCTGCATAAAGCTCATACGACTCAGATTGCAGTCACCCTTGGCCGCATGAAGCATATAGATTGAGCCGTATAAGGCTCATCCGGCTCGGGTCGCAGTCCTTTTGGCCGCATGCCTACGTCCAGACTAGTGACATGACATTTTATCTGATCACGTCTTATCTTCTTTTTTGTCATTGTGTCAGAATTTGTCAGAGCTGTCAGAACTGTCATTTTTGCCAATTTTGACAGAGCTTTGTTAGCTTTATCAGAAGGGTTGATCAGCTTGGCCGCATAAGTAACTATTCTTTCTGCGGCTCAAAAATTAGTCTGTTGAAGATGGGCTGCAGGGGCGTGCTGAGTCTGTCATGCGGCTCTTCTTTATGCGGGTCAATCTGTTCTAGAGGACTCCTGCAGTCAGTTGTGATCCGTATGAACTCTATATTTTCCATGCTTCTACAAGACCCCCTTCAAAGTTTTTAAATTATAAATTTGGAATACTTTGAATAAGAAGCATTGACATATGTCAAGCCGCAGGAAAATCTTCGAGTCAGGAGAGACGTCGTGCCACAGGGACACTTTGAGCCGAATGGACATTTTTGGGCCGCAGGTAGATCTTGGGCCGCAGGAAGATCGTCTGCCAGCTGTAACTGCTGCATTTAATGCCTTGATTTGGTTTTGGACTTGGGCACTTTTTTCGAGATAAAGCTGACGGTTACTAAGGATAAAATCCCCAAACGTTATTATTATCTTTAATGGATACGAGAATCGAAGCGGCAATGACGGTTATTAAGGATAAAAATCTCCAAGTGTCATCATTATCTTTAATATCACGATATCCGACGCGATGTTCATCAGTTTCCACTTTGAAGAGCTATAAATATGGGCCATAAGGAGAGAGAAAATTTTCAACTTTTTTCTTCCTTTGTCTTCATTATCTTCGTCATCTTTTCTGTCCCGGTTAGCTATGGATCCGAAAGCTTCCAAGTCGACTGGTGCTACGGCCAAAGGGAAGGGACTCGTCTCTCCGTCGAGTGCTGCAGAGTCACCTCCCATTCATCCTGACGTACAACCTCCTGTTAAGGGTAAGGACGGTAAGAAAGCGATGATTTAAATTTGAATAGCCATATCGCATTTTTTATGCGCGGGCCTGTCATAGATTGCCTCTGTGCTTTGGGTATGATCGATATTTCCTCCATCACATGGGATTACATGTGTTATTTATGATGGAACCGTATGGGTTGAGCCGCATAAGCGCCACTGACCTTCCTGGATACCTCATACCTGAGCCGCATAAGTGCTACATGGCTGAACCGCATGGATGCCTCGTGACCAAACCACATATACATCTCATAACTGATCCGCATAAATGCCTCATGGCTTAGCCGCATGAATATTGCATAACAGAATCGCATAAGTGCTTTAAGACTGAGTCGTATATGTCTCATGTTTTTATGCTGTATACGTGTTCCTCATAACTAGGTCGCATGGGGTCTATTTGGCTGAATGTTGTTTTCTTCTAACTGATAAACCCATTTTTTTACAGGGATCTGGATAGCAAATTTTTCCAGGATTGGTATCGGCGATAGGGTGAAGATGCACTATTCTGACATACACATTAGACAGCTCAGAACTCCCTATGTTTCGAAAGAGTTTTCCCCGTGCCATTTTGGCATACACATCAAACAACTCAGAACTCTCCATATTTCGGAAGAGTTTTTCCCATATGGTAGGAAGAACCTTTATACATCAGAGAGTCGGACCGTGGTCAGGCGTCATCATAAAAGTCTTGTTTTCACGGCTCTCCAAGTAGGCAAAATCACCATTAGGGATGTTGTTTTGAAGGTATGGTCTTTTGGAGGAACGGGGCTAAGGTATCCGCAATACGGAGGGGAGAAAAGCATGCTATATTTGCTCTCCTCCGTGCAGCTCCTTGGAGATTCAACAACCTTGTTTACTTCTCAGTAGTAAAACATGACTTATTTCGAGGGCCACGAAACTGCTTTTTGATGAAGGCGAAGTTCTGTCAAACTGACCAAACTATGTATTACTAGATTTTCCTTTCTTTTCTTATTGATGCTGATATAGTCCTATGAATGTAACTGATTTTGAATAAACCGAATACATTCACTCCATTCTTTATTTGTAGTATTTGTGGTGCTTGTACTAGAGGGCCTAATACAATATTTGTGTTTGATAAAGGACATCCTACTGGGGGACTTTTTGTGGACCTATTGCCCTTTTGTGCATCTGAAAATGCGAGCAAATAGATTTGAAGGATATTTTGTGGACCTACTACTCTTTGGTACATCGATGGTGCGAGTAATAGATTAGGATAACTTCTGTGGACCTATTACCCTTTTGCACACTGGCGGTGAGGGTAATAGATTTGACACAAAATCTAACAGACGTAATATGGACGTGATAGGTTTTGTGGTCTTAACACCATGTCTTTTATCCCGGGTTGGGTACAGGTGCTAAGTCAAGAGACTATTGATATCAGAGGTAATATGGACGTGATACACGATAATCAAGAATAATTTTTTGGTGGACCTATTACTCTTCTGTGCACTGGTGGTGCGAGTTATAGATTTCGAGACAAAACTAACAAAGGTAATATGGACGTAATAGGTTTTGTGGTTTTAACACCATGTCTTTTATCCCGGGTTGTATACAGGTGTTAAATTGGAAGACTATCGATATCAGAGGTAATATGGACATGACACACGATAATCAGGGACAGGAAGTTTGCTCAGTGATAACGATAAGCTGGTCAGACTCCTGTTTGATAAAGCATTAGAGTGAGAGTTTAGAGGTATCATCATACATGACTCGCCACTCAGGGCAATGCGATAGAGTGTGAGTTCAGAGGTACTTGGTGTACATAACTCGATAGTTTGGAAGATTTAATGGTTTAAGGGAGTATCAGCATGTCTTTAGACATAGTACTTCTTCAGGAATTTGACGTTTATGGGCATCATGAGCAAGTCTCCGTTCTATTTTGCGAGCCGGTATGCGCCGTTGGAGAATACGGTCTCGATGATGTATGGACCCTCCCACTTGGGCTGGAATTTGTCGGCGGTTTTGTGAGTCATGACCATCGGTCTGTGAACAACCAAGACGAGATCGCCTACTTGGAATATCCTCTGCTTGACTTTCTTTTTGAAGGCCCGAGAGATGCGTGCTTGATAGAGCTCGATGCTTTGTTGAGCTTGCAAGCGCTTCTTGTCTAAAGCTTCCAATTCCTGTAGCCGTCGATGGTAGTTATCGTCCGACGTAAATCGGTAAGTAAGAGCCACACGAAGCGAGGGGATCTGAGTCTCCAATGGGAGAACTACCTCGCTCCCGTACACCAGAGAGAATGGTGTATTTTTCGTATCTGTCCGACTCGTAGTGCGGTAAGCCCATAAGCATTCACCCAGCTTTTTATTCCAATCGTGCTTGTTTGAAGACACGAACTTCTTGAGAAGCTTGATTATGGTCTTGTTAAAGGCTTCAGCCAGACCATTAGCCGATGGGTTATAGGCCGTTGTAGCCACATTCTGTATCCGGTTCTTGTCACAGAATCGATAGAAGGCATGCCTTGCGAACTACGGCCCATTGTCATGAATGATCCTCCTTGGCAGTCCAAAATGGTAAATGATATAATGTTTTATGAAACTGATCACGTTTGATGTCTTTACCTCTGTCAACGGAACAACTTCCGTCCACTTGGAGAAGTAATCGATGATTGCAAGTATAAACCGGTGCCCTTTGGACGACGGCGGGATGACTGGACCAACGATGTCCATTCCCCAGGCTTCAAATGGCCAAGAGGCCACTGTTGGGTGCAAGAATTCGGACGACAGATATTTGAAATCTGTATGGATCTGACAAGCCTTACACTTCTTTGCATAGTCGATTGCGTCTGCTACCATCGTAGGCTAATAGTACCCCATCCGACGGAGATGGTCCTGCAACTTTGGGCCCGGTTGGTGAGCCCCGCAAACGCTATCGTGAGCCTCACGTAAGGCTTTTTTGGCTTCTGTATTTGACAGACATCTTAACAGTAGTGCGTCATAAGATCGTCGGTACAACATTTTTGTTTTCGAGTCATAAATGAATCTAAGATAACGCCTTCTAATTGAACTTGCTTCTTTTACATTCTCCGGGAGGATTCCATAGACTGCGAAGTCAATGAACGGGAGTCTCCAGTCTTGCACATCATTGATTATTTGGGCGGAGTAACTCGTATCCAGTTGAATGTTATTTTTGGGACAGACCAGCTCATGGCTTATCTTGTCGACTAGATGATGAGCATAATTTAGAACCGCCAAGGAAGCAGCCAGGCCTGCTAAGGCATCGTCTTCGGTATTCTGGAGCCAAAGAACATGTGTAAAATTCCTAAATTTTTACTATATTTTTTATTAAATTGGTACTGATTTAATTTTTTTTATAATCGTACGTCGCGTAGTTGCATTGTACGTCGCGCGCGAAATTTTATTTTCGTAATTGCTCGACGAGTGCGAATATGTGCGAGCTTACATATTTTTAGAAAAACATTTTTCTATAGTTTCAAAATAATATATCTAATAATTATTTTTAGTTATCGTACCAAAATTTCCAAGTTTATGATTTTATTTATGAAAGCCTTTTCGTTTATAACAGTTACTAATAATAAATAATATTCTTCATATATATTTTTTATTTATTTATTAGTGTATTTTAAATAATAAATATTATTTTCAAAATTATTATTATTTGTATTTTTGGAAAACATATTTTGAAATTATTGTGGCAATTTAAATCTTGAATTAATTTTATGGATATATTTAAATAGCTAAAATAATATCTATGTTTGAAAATCAATTTATCCTATTTGATTTTAAACTAAAAGAATTTAATTAAATTTAAATTGGATTTGGATTTGATTAATTTTAAATTAAGTTACAAATTATCTATTTTTGGGTTTAAACTACTCCTAATCCTTATTCAACTGGGAATTCCCACATCCTATAAATAGGCAGGTACTCCTCCATAAAATTCTCACATCCAAAAATTCTCCACAACCAAAAATAAGTGTAACGTGTCCATGTCTCCATCTTTTCCACTATTTCCCTTTATTACAATTACATTGTCATCTTCTTCGTGTCCACACACGGACACATGTTCTCATCTTTCCCCGACACCAGGCCCTAAACCTAAAACTCAATTTCTAGCAAACCCAAACCCTAACCCTAAAACCTGCCACCCATGTTTCCAGCCATCCTCTTCAACGTTGCGACCGACCTAAAATCCCTGTTGCCAGCAACACCACCCTCTGCTACCATCGGGTGACCCGACAGCTCCTATCACAACCACCATTGCCACAGCCTCCACCACACCGTCACCATCACCGTCACCATGGCCACTCTCCGACCATCCCGCTGCCATCCCACCGAAATAGCATCTCCACTCTCCTCCCCGACCAGCAGTACCACCACTAACCCCGCGACCACCTGACCCGGGCCACGGATCACCCGTCGCCTCCTCCTCTACTGGTCGACCACAGTAAACCACCACCACCATCGACATCCTCACCACGACTAAAAAACCCCAAATTCATAACGACCACCACAACCAGAAATAAAAATAAAAACAAACAAACACCACCATCACCACCTATTACCTGTCCGTCGCCGGTCGGAGATCCGGCGACTGTCTATTCTTCCTAGCCCCGCGCGCGAGACCCCCTTCCGACTGCCCTAGCCGCGCACGCCCACGCCCTCCTCGACGTCGTTCCCCTTTTCGAACCCCAGTTCCCTCTCCGCGTCGAGTGGCGAGCTTCGTCGTGCCGAGAGCCCTCCGAGCCGCTGCCCCTCTAGTCAACGCCGAACCGACTTCTCCGCCACCGCGACAGGAGAAGCTCCGCCGACCAGCGCCTGCAGCACTCCGATTCCCTCTCCGTCTGTCTCCCTCTCTCTCGCTCGTTGGACACGCCGACATCCTGTCGAACCCCGGCCATCTCCGTCCGAGCGCACGCCGCGCCTCTTCACCATCCTCAGCCTCTCCGCCTCCCTCTTTCCTCCGCCGACCCCTCCGCTCTCTTCCCGCTCCCGCACTCTCTTCTCCTCTCACTTTCTTCCTCCTTCGGCTTTCGTTGCTTTTCTCTCTCTTCGTCAGTTTTCTAATGAGTTGTTGGAAATACTGCTTTGGATTCCATCGGGTCAGCAGAATACAATAGCTATATTATAGTATTAGTATACTATTAATGTATATAGGTATGTGTATATTCTTATTATTTTATTTCTATTCTCATCTATAGTACTATAGAGTATGAGCTAAGTCCATTATTTTATTATTATTATCATTATTATTATTATTATTATTAACTTCTGGTTAAGAGAACTGCTGGTGTTATTTTATGATTTTTAATTTATAAAGAACATATATTGCTAGTATTATTACTATAGTAGGTATGTATGTATTTTTGGTAGAAATTATTATGAATATCTATTATTATTATTATTATTATCAGTATTATTATTTTGCTATATTTACTTTTATCAAAAGATATTTTGTTATAATTATATAAATATAGGTATCTACGCTAATACTTAAATATATGATTCTTGGAGTTATTTTTGTTTTGTTATTACTTTATTAAATTATGTATATAAATATATAATTTCTTAAAATTATAATTATAATACTATATTTGGCTTTGGATTTATAACTATTTTTCAAAACTAGTTTCGAAGCCCAAATATATATTATTGTTTTTTCTGATATGTAAATATAGATTTTTAACCTAAATTTATATATTTTACAAACTTAGAGTTGCCTAAAAACCATTTATATATTTTTCAAGCATTATTCTAAAAACTATTTTTCTAACTAATAAAAATATATTTTCGAGTGGAGTTAATATTTTTCTTAAAATATTATACATATCATCTAAGTCCAATACCTTCGATTCTCATCCTGTCCGTGACTAATCCCATTCCCTCGTCAATTCTATTTTACCTTATGTCCACCCTAACTAATTTGACCATTCTGGACCCAATAGAACTGTCCGTGCCACCATCAGAGGTCACCTTGCATAGTTGTTACACCGAAGTCGCAGTTTCTGCCACCTTGATCATCGCAGCACACCAGGCGTCCTATCAGGCAAGACACCTTGCCATTAGATGTTTATTTTACTTTAGCTCATATTCATGCATTTATTCATTAATTATTTTCTGCAAAATAAACTGTGCTACACTGTCATGATTAGATATATTTTTACGGTGTAGTTATATTTTTCGTACTTATTATTATTATGTAATTCAAACTTAGATTTAAGGGACCACCATTTGTGTGTTGCATTCATTGGCCTTGACACGTTGTAACATGAAGTTTTGTGTCGCATGTAGAACACGGACATGTATGACTGGCTGGCCACCGGTACGTATAAGTCGTGCGATAGAAAAAACCGCTAATAGAGGTTGCATGCTTAGTTGACTTAGCGGTTAATAGAGGTTTTATGTTGTGGACACAACATAATAGGCATTGGATGGGAAGAATAGTTCCTTAATGTATGGGTTATATATGCACTGTCCTTATTGCCGACTATCTCTAATGGGAGGTACGGTCCTGATAGCCGGTTATCTCCTGTGGGAGGTACGGTCCTGATAGCCGGTTATCTCCAGTGGGAGGTACGGTCCTGATTCCTGATATTCCTGATCCGGTCCATGCGTCAAAGGTTTGTTCTTTATTGCATATTCACTATAGTACGGTTAGGTACCCTATTGCATGCAAACCTTATTTATTTGAGCGATATTTATTCAGTTTATATGGCATGATATTATGTGTCTTGTTACGTCCCTCTGAGGACCTGGTTATCTCGCCAGGTGTGTGCTCTTATCTTTCGCAGGTGTTCTAGCTCTAGCTGTGATCATTGCTATTTCTTCGAGGATGATTACGCTTGGATCGTCTTCGCTTCGCTCGGCAAAATTATTTATTTTCTCATGTATTTTTCCTTTACTTGTTGGTAGTGGATTTGTCTCCGCCCAACATATTGTATCAAGACAATTCATTATCATTAGATGATATCTTTTATTCATTTATTTTGTGTGGATGAGATCATTTATGGTTCTACTGCATTTTACACCTTATGTATTCATACGAGGTTTTCATATATTGGAGTGTACTTCGTATGTATACAACTGGCATGTCTACGTTCCTAGTCCTACGTATTTTGGGATTGTGGCGTTACATGTTTTGTGGTGGCCCATGCAGGTCAAGATAAATTATTTGGTGACTTTACCGGACCAAGTAAGCCTGCGAATAGGATTAGAAGTCTAGGATCTCATCCACATACTTGACCACTTTTCTAGATTTTATCTACCGTTTGACTCATTGAATTGCATGTTGCTTTATTCCTTCTATCATTATTCTCTCCCCTTCGTGCTTGTTAGAGGTTAGGAAGCTGACCCCACTAGTTAGACGTGTTTCCTTGTCCCAAAACACCATTAGTTTTATTTTTAAGTTGGGTAGAATGCCTTATGACCTAGCAATCCCTTTGTCCTTGTGACCTATACTAGTCAGTTTACTTAGATTCTAGAATTTAGAGGACCATAACCCATTTATCCAACCAAGGACTTGGACAAGAAGACTATAGGACGACGGTATAGAGACCAACATAGGATATAACTTAGAGTCTTAAGAAGTTCAAACTAATTCTACTTTATTTCAATCTTAATCTCACGTGCCTACATTTTTACTATCTAGACTAATGATGCTAATGTAGCCTAGTTTTTGCAAGCTCAATTCTTTATCAAGCTTGTTCATGACATATGTTATTGGATGCATCCATTAACGTATTGTCTACTCAGAACCGGTGCATGATGGTCGGATCAACCTAGTGCACTTTGGTTCGCTTTTATTTTTCTATTATTCTACGTAGATGGAACATAATTAAACTTGGCCTTTAGAATCCCATCCACGACTGCCTTGACAATTTCTTTGAATTTTTTCGGTCATCTTTGAATTACGTATTCGTACTCGATAATATCGTCTTTGAACCCCTTTTTGCTTTCGCCTTCACCTATTTTATAAGGACGAATGTGTTATACTAAAACTTCCTTTAGCTTTCCTATCGATTATGAATATTATCACTCGATGTTGCTATATCTTCATCCAAAACTACTTGTCCTTTTCTCGGCCCTATCATGACCTTCTAATCGCTTAAATTAGGTGTGAACCTAATTCGTTCTTTTAATCGTGCCATCAACCTACTCTTAAGAAAGCCTATCTTTAAATTCTCAATTTATTTCTCTTGATACCATGTTATTGCACGTTATCTCGATTAAACCTTAACCCTAATCATTTTCCTTCTGGCATTAGTTAGCCATATCCATGAATTATTTCCGTCATTATTTAAAATCATGATTTTCTAATGCATGTTTGCATTGAACGTCGTTTTTCTTTGCCTCGTCCGTTGAATTGATCGTATTCATTACCGATACACCCATGAGACCTTCTCACCCACCCCTATAATTCTTAATTTCGAGGACGAAATTCTTTTAAGTTGGGTAGGATGTAAAATTCCTAAATTTCTACTATATATTTTATTAAATTGGTACTGATTTAAATTTTTTTATAATCGTACGTCGTGCACGAAATTTTATTTTTGTAATTGCTCGACGAGTGCGAATATGTGCGAGCTTACATATTTTTAGAAAAATATTTTTCTATAGTTTCAAAATAATATATCTAATAATTATTTTTAGTTATCGTACCGAAATTTCCAAGTTTATGATTTTATTTATGAAAGCCTTTTCATTTATATCAGTTACTAATAATAAATAATATTCTTCATATATATTTTTTTATTAGTGTATTTTAAATAATAAATATTATTTTTGAAATTATTATTATTTGTATTTTTGGAAAACATATTTTGAAATTATTGTGGCAATTTAAATCTTGAATTAATTTTATAGATATATTTAAATAGCTAAAATAATATCTATGTTTGAAAATTGATTTATCCTATTTAATTTTAAACTAAAAGAATTTAATTAAATTTAAATTGGATTTGTATTTGGATTTGGATTTGATTGATTTTAAATTAATTTGCGAATTATCTATTTTTGGGTTTATACTACTCCTAATCCTTATTCAACTGAGAATTCCCACATCCTATAAATAGGCAGGTACTCCTCCATAAATTTCTCACATCCACAAATTCTCCACAACCAAAAATAAGTGCATCGTGTCCGTGTCTCCATCTTTTCCTCTATTTCCCTTCATTACAATTACATTGTCATCTTCTTCGTATCCACACACGGACACATGTTCTCATCCTTCCCCGACACCAAGCCCTAAACCTAAAACTCAATTTCTAGCAAACCCAAACCCTAACCCTAAAACCTGCTACCCATGTTTCCAGCCATCCTCTTCAACGTCGCGACCGACCCAAAATCCCTGTTGCTAGCAACACCACCCTCTGCTACCATCGGGTGACCCGACAGCTGCCATCACAACCACCACCGCCGCAGCCTCCACCACACCGTCACCACGGCCACTCTCCGACCATCCCGCTGCCATCCTACCGAAATAGCATCTCCACTCTCCTCCCCGACTAGCAGTACCACCACTAACCCCGCGACCACCTGACCCGGGCCACGGATCACCCGTCGCTTCCTCCTCTGCCGGTCGACCATAGTAAACCACCACCACCATCGACATCCTCACCATGACCGGAATACCCCAAATTCATTACGACCACCACAACCAGAAATAAAAATAAAAACAAACAAACACCACCATCACCACCCCTTACCTGTCCGCCGCCGGCCGGAGATCCTACGACCGTCTATTCTTCCCAGCCCCGCACGCGAGACACCCTTCCGACTGCCCAAGCCGTGCGCCCCCACGCCCTCCTCGGCGTCGTTCCCCTTTCCGAACCCCAGTTCCCTCTCCGCCTCGACCGGCGAGCTTCGCCGCCCCGAGAGCCCTCCGAGCCGCTGCCCTTCTAGTCAACGCCGAACTGACTTCTCCGCCACCACGACAAGAGAAGCTTCGCTGACCAGCGCCTGCAGCACTCCGATTCCCTCTCCGCCTGTCTCCCTCTCTCGTTCGTCGGACACGCCGACATCCCGCCGAACCCTGGCCATCTCGGCCCGAGCGCGCGTCGCGCCTGTTCTCCATCCTCAGCCTCTCCGCCTCCCTCTTTCCTTCGCCGACCCCTCCGCTCTCTTCCCGCTCCCGCACTCTCTTCTCCTCTCACTTTCTTCCTCCTTCGGCTTCCGTTGCTTTTCTCTCTCCTCGTCAGTTTTCTAATGAGTTGTTGGAAATAATGCTTTGGATTCCATCGGGTCAACAGAGTACAATAGCTATATTATAGTATTAGTATACTATTAATGTATATAGGTATGTGTATATTCTTATTATTTTATTTCTATTCTCATCTATAGTACTATAGAGTATGAGCTAAGTCCATTATTTTATTATTATTATTATTATTATTATTATTATTATTATTATTATTATTATTATTATTATTATTATTATTATTATTATTATTAACTTCTGGTTAAGAGAACTGTTGGTGTTATTTTATGATTTTTAATTTATAAAGAACATATATTGCTAGTATTATTACTATAGTAGGTATGTATGTATGTATGTATGTGTTTTTGGTAGAAATTATTATGAATATCTATTATTATTATTATTATCAGTATTATTATTTTGCTATATTTACTTTTATCAAAAGATATTTTGTTACAATTATATAAATATAGGTATCTACGCTAATACTTAAATATATGATTCTTGGTATTATTATTTTTTGTTATTACTTTATTAAATTATGTATGTAAATATATAATTTGTTAAAATTATAATTATAATACTATATTTGGCTTTGGATTTATAACTATTTTTCAAAACTAGTTTAGAAGCCCAAATAAATATTATTATTTTTCTGATATGTAAATATAGATTTTTAACCTAAATTCATATATTTTACAAACTTAGAGTTGCCTAAAAACCATTTATATATTTTTCAAGCATTATTCTAAAAACTATTTTTCTAACTAATAAAAATATATTTTCGAGTGGAGTTAATATTTTTCCTAAAATAGTATACATATCATCTAAGTCAAATACCTTCGATTCTCATCCTGTCCGTGACTAATCCCATTCCCTCTTCAATTCTATTTTACCTTATGTCCATCCTAACTAATTTGACCATTCTGGATCCAATAGAACTGTCAGTGCCACCATTAGAGGTCACCTTGCATAGTTGTTACACCGAAGTCGCAGTTTGTGCCACCTTGATCATTGCAGCACACCAGGCGTCCTACCAGGCAAGACACCTTGCCATCAGCTGTTTATTTTACTTTAGCTGATATTGATGCATTTATTCATTAATTATTTTTCTGCAAAATAAACTGTGCTACACTGTCATGATTAGATATATTTTTACGGTGTAGTTATATTTTCCGTACTTATCATTATTATGTAATTCAAACTTAGATTTAAGGGACCACTATTTGTGTGTTGCATTCATTGGCCTTGACACGTTGTACTACGAAGTTGTGTGTCGCATGTAGAATATGGACATGTGTGACTGGCTGGCCACTGGTATATATAAGCCGTACGATAGGAATAACCGCTAATAGAGGTTGCGTGCTTAGTTGACTTAGCGGTTAATAGAGGTTTTATGTTGTGGACACAGCATAATAGGCATTGGGTGGGAAGAACAGTTCCTTAACGTATGGGTCATATATGCACTGTCCTGATTGCCGGTTATCTCCAATGGGAGGTACGGTCCTGATAGCCGGTTATCTCCAGTGGGAGGTACGATCCTGATAGCCGGTTATCTCCAGTGGGAGGTACGGTCCTGATTTCTGATATTCCTGATCCGGCCCATGCGTCAAAGGTTTGTTCTTTATTGCATATTCACTATAGTACGGTTAGGTACCCTATTGCATGCATCCCTTATTTATTTGAGCGGTATTTATTCAGTTTATATGGCATGATATTATGTGTCATGTTACGTCCCTCTGAGGACCTGGTTATCTCGCCAGGTATGTGCTCTTGTCTTTCGCAGGTGTTCTAGCTCTAGCCGTGATCATTGCTATTTCTTCGAAGATGATTGTGCTTGGATCGTCTTCGCTTCGCTCGCCAAAATCATTTCTTTTCTCATGTATTTTTCCTTTACTTGTTGGTAGTGGATTTGTCTCCGCCCAACATATTGTATCAAGACAATTCATTATCATTATATGATATCTTTTATTCATTTATTTTGTGTGGATCAGATTAGTTATTGTCACTCCCCGTTCCCAGAATACGTATTTTTAATACATGTACTGCTTTAATATATTTATTTAAATATTTATCATGTATTGTTTTGTATTTAAATCTCTTTAAATTCATGTTAATTAAATTTCTGCAATTAATTTTCTGTATTTTACTTTCTGCTTTTATTCTCTGCTTTAGCTTACTTTAGGTTTGGCCTAGGTTGGTTTATTTTCGGGTTATGGTGGTTCATCATGAACCGAACCCACATCACCATTTAAAGCCCCCAAACTCTTTCTCTCTATTCATTACTCTCCTTCACCATTACTCTTCTTCTTCTTTCTCATTACTCTCTCCACCTACCAAACCCATAGGCAAGTACATCTTGCTTCTTCATGAGGACCCATTTTTATGGTTCCATTCTCTTCCCCTTGTGATCCTAAGAGAGTTTAGAACTTGGCATTTTTCATTTCGAAGTCTTAATTTTTATAGATCTAGAAATTAGTTATTTTTGGATTTTGGTGGTTTTGATCTATCAAACTTCTTTGTTTGTAAGTTTTGATGGTTCCATGTTGTAGAGAATTTTATTCTACCCAATTTTGACCTTTGCAAAGTTGGATTTGGACTTATTTTGACCAAGTTATGAACTTTGAAGCTTTGGGTTCAAACCATGGAGTTCTTGCTGATTGGAGAAGATAGTGAGCAGTGTACGCGAGCTTTTTAGCTTGTGCTACTAAGATGCGCGCGCTCTTTAGCGCAGCGCAGTCTGCCTCATACGCTGCCTTTTGGCGGCATATGGTCTTGTATACGCTACCTTGAAGAGGAAGCGTATGGAGTACATACGCTGCCTTGAAGAGGAAGCGTATGGAGTACATACGCTACCTTGAAGAGGAAGCGTATGGAGTACATATGCTGCCTTGAAGAGGAAGCGTATGGAGTACATACGCTGCCTTGAAGAGGAGTCGTCTGGAGTACATACGCTGCCTTGAAGAGGAAGCATATGGAGTACATACGCTGCCTTGAAGAGGAGTCGTATGGAGTCCATACGCTAGCTTGACCTGAGCGTACGCTGACTTGAGCATAGTTTGACCTGAGCGTACGCTGACTTGAGCGTAGCTTGACCTGAGCGTACGCTGACTTGAGCGTAGCTTGACCTGAGCGTACGCTGACTTGAGCGTAGCTTGACTTGAGCGTAGCTTGACCTGAGCGTACGCTGACTTGAGCGTAGCTTGACTTGAGCGTACGCTGACTTGAGCGTAGCCTGACCTAAGCGTAGCCTGACTTGAGCGCAGCCTGTGTATATTGATATTTTATTAGATATTTAACGTCCATTTTATATCCTTACGCCTTTTGGCATAAACTTGATATAATCATGTTATGCTAATATTTCTGTTAAATATAGATTATTACGTGGGATGTACCATGTGTCGTGAATTGAGTATAGATACCCCGATTGACTGGAATTAAACCCTGAGAGTTGTAGACTCGACCCTACTGACTACTAGTTGACTTTCATGCCTTGTCGCCATTGATAATGATTGTGACCTTGACTAATAATTGATCATACGTTCCTAATTGGAACTAAGAGACTGGCTAGTCATCTTTTTGAATTGAATGAATGAGACATATTCATATTAATTATGAACTATGGAAATCGACTGGCTAATCTCGAATATTGGCATACAGGCACGTGCAGGCTTCAATTCATTTATTATTTATTTATCTTACCAAAGAAGCATGTGTACTTTATGGTCAAGGCATGATTACTCCGTGGTTAGTTTTGATTGTTGCATTTTATGCTATATAAGACCTGCAACCTGACCGTACTGGTATCATTGTAGAGTTGTGCATATCGTACCCCGTACGAAAGTACTTATTCTGAATGACCATGATCCATGGCATGGTACTTCACTCAACGTAGAGACTATTAAGTTAAATAAAATAATGATTGCATGGAGAGAATGGATTCCCGAGTTCTTACATGGCAGCCCCCTTGGGACAACTAGTACCCGACGGGCCGGCTGGTTTCTACAGATACTACAAACCTGCCACACGGGCAGGGAACAGTATCTGCTTATATTATTATTGTATATTGTATATTGATGACGGGCGTCCTGCTAGGACTCGTCTAAATCATGCATGGCGCACATGATTAACTGGATAGACTAGCCTTGCTCGCACATAGTAAGAACTGAGGAATCCCTATTGCATAAATTCCAGGATAACTTGGGACTCAAAATAGCAAGCCGTAGGATTTGATTGGCCGTTCAAAATGATTTGTTTGTGCACTGTACCTACTCTGTTACCTAACTGGAATGATCAGAATGTCAGGACATGACGGGCCAACTTCTGTCCTTATTTGGTTGGGAGGTTGGTTCGAAGTGTCGTGATATGATGTGAATCCTAGTAGAAAGCAGAGATCTATTATTATATTTCTCTTTACTGGTTTTAGTTCTCATGTCATGCTTCCTTGTGGTACTTGCTATTATAGGTCTAACCTCTCTGGTTTTGCATGGCCAGATTTAGAGCCGGTCCCCGAGGATCCAGCTTACTTCTACCTCCAAGATGGTCAACACTAGAGGGATGATCGCAGGAGGACTCGAGTGGGTTTCTTACCTCCCCGCCCGTTTTGTTATCTCCTTTATACTTTGCCGTTTGGCACCGACATGTTAGTCGGATTGTCTTGTACCTACTTTTGCATAATTGTAACTAAGTCAGACTGCAGCTGCTAACAATTGTGCATACTTACTACATCATCTGGCTGTATTTTGTAAAGCCAGATATCAAGAACATTTTGACTGAGCGTTTGGGATGCCTTATTGCTTTATCTTAAATGTTCTCTGTTATTGTTTCTTGTTTGAATGATTGAGACAATAGATGTGAAGTGACCATAGCGAGACTTTTATGTAGTATGCACCCCCTTGTCTTTTAGACAGTATTGATCGTATTATACGGTATTCATCTACCCGTAATACGTAGCTGGCTGAGTCATTCCCCCGCTCTCCAGTATTCTGGTTCTGGGGCGTGACAGTTATGGTTCTACTGCATTTTACAGCTTATGTATTCATACGAGATTTTCATATATTGGAGTATACTTCGTATGTATACAGCTGGCATGTCTACGTTCCTAGTCCTACGTATTTTGGGACTGGGGCGTTACAACATGTTCTATAAAGAACCCCTCCAAGGTTGCTATAATGGAAATTGTTGTCTGATGATAAGGATTCAGGTCCGCGTTACGAACCTCGTAAGAGCCTCGGATTTGATTGTAATCAACGGCGGGTCGCCATATACTTCTAGGTATTCGACTCCCACCTCTTTTGCAAGTCGAAGCCCGATGACTAAAGCATTATATTCGGCTACATTGTTTGAACAAGATTTTGTGAGAGAATATGCCCGGTTGACCACCAACCCGGAGGGAGAAATTAATACTACCCCGACTCCAGCGACGATATCACCTTGTGGCCCTGTTCTTGAATCACCGTCAAAGAACATTTGCCAAACGTTATCATGTGAAGTCATATTTGAGTTAACGACTTCGTTTGGGATTTTCTTATAGATTCTTGCTATTTCTGAGCCTGGGTGGGCTGCTAGGAAGTCGGCCAAGGCTGGACCTTTGACAGCCTTCTACGAAACGAAGACCATGTCGTAGGGGATAACAGTATCGCCCATGTGGCTAGACGAGAACTGAGTGCGCCTGGTTTGGTCATGAGAACCATGTAGGGATTAACTCGCTAGACAACATGGATAGTCTGTCCTGACACATAGTGTCGTGTTTTCTGAATGGCGAACACCAAGGCAAGGCATTCCTTCTCCACAGCGGTGTACTTATACTCCGGCCCTACCATCATTCGACTGAGATAATAGATGGCTTGTTCTTGCCCCGCATTATTTTTTTGTGCTAGCAAGGCGCCGATGAAGTGTTCCATCCCCCGTACATAGAGTAGGAAGGGCTTTTTTACGATCGGGGCTACCAGAACTGGCGGATTCGTCAAGTATTCCTTAATGTCATCAAAGGCATATTGACATTCCTCATTCCATACGAAAAAGATGCCTTTCTTTATCAGTTGTGTGAAGGGTTGACATCGCCCTGAGAGGTTAGATATGAACCTCCTGATGTAAGCTAGTCTTCCCTGAAGGCCGCAGAGTTCACGGAGGTTCCTCGGTGGACTCATCTCCAGGATTGTCTTTATCTTATCAGGGTCTATGTGAATGCCCGTGGAAGTAATGACAAATCTCAAGAACTTCCCGCTGGACACACCCAGGAAGGACTTGGTGGGATTCATCTTCAGATTGTGCGCTCGCATAAGGTTGAATACTGTTCTCAAATCGTGTAAGTGATCATCCTTGGAGCGGCTTTTGACGGTGATGTCGTCAATGTAACACTCCACCGTCTTGCGCAAGTGATATATGAAGATAACGCTCATAGCTCGTTGATATGTAGAACCGACGTTCTTTAGGCCGAAAGGCATGACTGTGTAACAGTACACATCGATCATTGTTCGAAATGATGTATGCTTCTCATCGTCAGGAGACATTTTGATTTGACTGTATCCTGAAAAGCCATCCATAAAGGACATGCACTCGAGGCCACACGTATTATCGATCATTATGTCGATAATGGGAAGAGGGAATTCATCCTTAGGACATGTCGCATTCAGATTGCGAAAGTCGATACAGATTCGAATCTTTCCGTTCTTCTTGACGACTGGTACTATATTAGCTATCCAGTCTGGGTGCTGCTTCTCGCGTATGAAACCGCTAGCTATAAGCTTGTTTACTT
This sequence comes from Iris pallida, assembly GCA_029216955.1. Taxonomy (NCBI): domain Eukaryota; kingdom Viridiplantae; phylum Streptophyta; class Magnoliopsida; order Asparagales; family Iridaceae; genus Iris; species Iris pallida. The sequence continues at coordinate 1,197,277 of JANAVB010020800.1, read as the reverse complement.
TCGCTTCGATGGAGTTCATGATGTCTGGACGGAACCGCCGTTGCTGTTGCTTGACTGGTTTTACATCCGGATGAATATTGAGCTGATGAAGTACGATCTCGGGGTTTAGTCCTGGCATGTCTTCATAGCTCCAGGCAAAGTCCTCGATATACTCTCTGACGATTTACAACAACGACTCCCGCTTACCTCCCTCAGGCTGTTACTGACGAAGATTGGATTTGGAAAGGATTCATCACCGAGGTTAACTTGTATGATCTCATCTTCAGTGGGAGGGTCACGTAGTTCAAAGTGCTTCCTCCATTGTGCATCCAGTTGTTAGACCCATGGCTCCAATTCAAGAGGTTCGAGTAGATCCTCGTCTTCCTCTTCAATGTCAGCGGATGCCATGTTGACAGATAATGTCTACCTGAACATATCGCCAGTACTGTCGTCGGAATCGTATGTAGGTGATTCGGATGAGTGAGAATGCAATTCGTATTCCTCATCGGAGCTCTCGGGCATTGTTACTGGTGTAACATAACTGAGGTCGCAATTGGACTTGCCGTAATAATCCTAAGGTTTCCCAGACGGAGTTTACAGCTGCAGAGGCGTTCATCGACCGTTGCTGTAATTCAGACCTGGGGTAGCCTCCATGTCGTATCCCTGCTTTTGCATGAAGTACTTGGCTTGAGGACTATACAGGTAGAGTGGTAATCTTCCAGTATCGGTTCGAGATCAAACTCTTGCGGTATGAAAGATTAAGGACCTTCTTTTCGGCCGAAGATGATCGTGTGATCCTCTTCCCTTTGGCCTGGGACTAGGAAGTAGGCACCTCTAATGGAAGTAAGTCTATTTGCGATATGGACGGTTGTCACCTGTGTGTGCAGGTTAATGTCCCGACCGAGTCCTAAAGTATACATCAGATTGAGTTTATTACACTCAGGATAGTTCAATGGCAGCCTCTTATTGATGAAATAAGGAATTTTGTCTACAGGGATTACATTATCAGAAGAGGGACTATCCACCTTTGCAACAAGATACTTCACGAGTTCTGTATCCTCTTCAGCTACCCCCTGCGTGATCGGAGGTGGGGACGTTGTCCTAGGCAACTTGACCACCAACGGTTCTGCTTGTTCTGCTTGTGGCATTGGCTTGTCTAAGGGTCTCGGATAGACACTTGGTTGCTGGATCGTCTTGGGAAGATGGATGCCCATCGGCTCGGTAGAAGACTTCGTGTCTTCCGAATGCTTTTGACTGGATCTTGACAATCAGATCACCATCGGCTCCCCAGAGGGCCTTACATCTTCCGGTCGCCTTTGATTGGATTTTGGCAATCGGATCACCATCGACCCTATGACGGGTTTTGGCTCTTGGTTGGGAGTCAGATGACCATCGGTTTCGACTGTGCAGCTGGGGCGGGGGAACCGGGCACCTCTTTATGCAAAGTTGCGGCAAGGGGTACGGCTTTGCCCGATTTACCGGCCTGGAGATGAATTCTCAAGGGTTCCTCTGGCCCTGTGATGGCCGCCGGTTCGTCAGTTATGTGCCTCTTGGATTCTTCATATAGACAAGCCTCCAAAGAATAATAAGACTCAACCCCCTTGAAGGGATCGATGTCGACGAATTCAGTCTTCACGAAGCCGCGCTTACTGACATAATTGAAGCATTAGTGGAGGGTGGATGGCACGATCATATAGTCACGTATCCACGGATGCCCTAAGAGGATATTGTAGGACGTATCTGCATCTATGACGTAGCAGGTAACCTCTGTCCTCAGGTCGCCGATCTGACATTTCAATTGGATTTGTCCTAAGGGATAACTCCTTTCCAAGTTGAAACCGCTAATGGCAGTGTTGGTCGCCACTAGCCGGTGCATAGGGATGCCGAGGACTTGAAATAAGCTTTTCAGGATGATGCTTATCGACGAGCCAGGATCGATGTGCATCCGATCCATCTTGATGCCGCCTATATATCAAGTGTAGTACAAGGGGCGATCATGTATGTTGGTTTTGATCAGCATGTCCTGTTGGGGTGAATACGATATTGGGTATTGCATCTGCACAGTTGCTGCCCTGGAGATCTGCCGATGAGTCTTCCCCCGTAGGTTTGACCTGGGCTAAGTAAGCGTCGACATTCTGGGGTGCTTCGCTCAATGCGACACGAAGATCCTTGGAGAGCCTTAGGAGCTCGTATAACGACAACTTTGTCGGTATATTAGCCAATTGTGCTAATATGTCAAAGTTGTAAGGTCTCTCCAGCCCTTGAGGTACATCTTTACGGAGCGGCCTGTCGAAGCGAGTTTCTTTCAGCTTGGACCTGTCTGCCGGCAGAGGTTGAGATGGCCCCAAAACGTCAGTGGCCGGCAGCGTTGCTGACTGAGGGTCTTCAACTGAACTATCCGGAGTGGGCTGGACTTGCGCCCTAGACCAGGTAACAACAGCCGCCGCCTCCTCAGCTTCGGCTGAAATTGTATGGCATGATCAAGACTTCCTGCCCTTCTTCTTGTTGGCTGGAGATGACACCGTCCGGGTAACTTCGGGCACTAAGTCTGGGTGCACCCATATGATCTATCCTCGTGACGTGGTGAGAGGCACCAAGCCAGTCGTCTGGTCCCGGACGGGAAAAAGATTAGTAACTTCCATCGTTGCCCGGGGGATAGGTATTACCCTGTCTTGAGTACTTGTTGGAGGGAAATCGCTGAACTGAATTGACACCATGTTCGCCATCACGGTAACCTCTTCAAAGTCTAGCGACGGAGCTTTGGAGTCGATAAGATTCTGGATGTACCCCTTTAATTGAAAGCAGTCATGCGTGGCATGATGAACATAGCAGTAGAAATGGCAGTATTTTGGGTCCTCTATCTCTGTCGCTCGAGGGTCGTGCCTTGGTGGAGGGAGTTGGATCCTGTCCTTTTACAAGAGCATGTCGAAGATAGGCTTGACATGACTATCTTCGAATGAGTAATTCACCTTGGGCCACTGAGCTTCAGCCTGCTTTTGTTCAGGCTTCTTGGTCGAATCAGCGACCAGGGCCTATTTGACTTTATTGTCCCGGTTATTGGAGGTGCCGTCAGTGTTGTTGTTATTGGAGGTAGTACCAGGATGTTTGCTTTTGACCTCTCCATCTGGGATATGTAATCCCAGCTGGCGAGCCACCTTTAACTTCGCCTCCGTATTGGTGGCACTTATGATAAAGGTCGTCCAATCCCTGAACTGATCTTCACCCATCCAGAGGCTGATTGTGGGGAGCAGCTTCTTCTGGCAGATTTCAATCAAGGAGCTTTCGAGATTGCCTTGGGGCAATCTCATTACAGTTTGGCGGAATCGCTCGATATAGTTCCTTGTTAGCTCCCTCTTCCCCTGAACGACGTCCATGAGGGATGACATTGTCACATCATGTCCCACTTTGTAGAATTTTTCTAGGAACATGTGCTTGAGGCTATCAAAAGACTGGATGTAGTTGTCCGAAAGGTTGCGGTACCAGTCGAATGCGATTCCCTCCAATGCTCCTAGGAATAATCATGTGAGGATGGCATCACTATGCGGTAAGTGGTCGGTTGTGACCTCAAAATAAGTCATGTACCGACTAGCAGAGGTCTTCCCGTCATATGAATAGATATGAAATAGCTTCTACCATGGTAAAAAAGGCACATCTCTCCATGCAACGGGATACGGCTGCCGTATTCTGAGGTCTCGAGAGGAGCCTCGGGCATTGAAGATTGCCTGAAGCTCCTAGACTTCCTTCCTTGCTTCCCTGGCTTCATCTGCAGCTGAAGGAGCGGATGCTCCTAGAGGATTGTCAACCAAAGGAGGAGCAGTTGTGTTGGAGTTCGTATTGACTGTGGGTCCCAAGCTTGTTTGTCCAGGCGTTCTTGCCGATTGGGTTGGCAAGACGGCTTTGATTTCGTCTAGTGACTTGACCAAGGACAGGAGAATGGCTTCAAGTACATCTAGACTTTGTCGGTCAGTAGGTACTTCATGATCACCATCGGCCATAAAGACTGTCCTCACATGGGTAGAGGTGGAAGGGATCGTAGCAGAGGTGCCCTCTGTGTCGTATCCTCGTACCGAGAAATCGTCGAGGAATGTCGGAATGTCTTACTCCTCGAACTCGGACGGGGTGCTATCCCCTGTGCAGGAAGATGCATCATCTTGGCGAGGGCGGTCATCCTCAGGGACGTCTACATTTGTTGCGTAATTCCAGTAGATCGCTATCCCATGTGTATGCTTTTAGAACACCGGGTTGTCGCATACTTTGAGGGGACTGCTACCCATGGCCTCACGTACCCCCAGGGAGGTCAAGGATGCACCACCAGGTGTTGGAAGCTTCTTTTTGGATTGAGTGCCTAGGTAGACACCCCCTGCGGTTGTCGGTGGCAGTCCTCCAGACGAGAGTTTTCTTACAAAACTAGCGGAGATTGCCAGACTGGAAGAGCCTGTCTTATTCCCTTCCTTGCCAGGAAGAACCTTTCAGGTTGAATTACAGGAGGCGAAAGGAAATTCCTCGTCTTCCAGGATTTGCACATGTTTCTCAAGTTGTTGTTGAAAGGTGCTGGCTGCTGCAGTCATTGGAAAATGGACTGCCGATCTTCAAGTGCTGCCGACTTGTCGCAGCGGCAGTTGATGATGACTTGGGTGCAACGACGTCCCGGGATGGACTCATCGCATGCCAAGGTTGCTTCCTTCTCCTTGCATTTGTGAGTAATCACCTCTCGCAAGTCGATAGCGGATTGATCTACCTTTGCATCCAAATTATGGACTCGGGTATTCCGAGCACACGGGTGCGTAAGTGTCATGTTTGCTCCCTGATCCGAGGCTTGTAAAAGCACTTGCACTCGATCGTTGGAGGGAGAATTTTGAGACCCATCCTATCCGTTAGCCCTGGGGGACTGGACGCGAGTGGTTCTGTACAACTTTCCATCAGGAGCCCTTATAACAGTTAACGGTTCCCGCTGACGGTCAGCAACTTGGACAATTGACTAGGCTTGTTGGGCCCGTACTGCCCTAGAATTCTTTGACTTAGCACCTAAAGGTGCATAGTAAAAAGAGTCAAGATTGATACATCCCACATTCTCAATAGGCCGCATGGAGTCAGGCTCGCATGAGAGACGGTCGAACACAGAGCTTCTGACAGGGCCGCATGAGACACTCTACCTATGGCCAGGATTAGTTGTCGCATGGGCCATCTGCCTGCGGCTAGGGTTGGCTGCCGCATGGGCGATATGTCTGCGGCCAGAGTTGGCTGCCGCATGGGTCATCTGCCTGCGGCCAGAGTTGGCTGTCGCATGGGCGATCTGTCTGCAGCCAGAGTTGACTGTCGCATGGGCCATCTATCTGCGGCCAGAGTTGGCTGCCGCATGGGCTATCTGCCCATCTCTCTTATGCGGCCTCTTCTTCGTCCGCATGAATTTCCATTGTGCCCCCAAAAACTCAGCATCGTAGTATTTTTCTTTGCTAGATTTGGAGACAGTGGGGTTCTCTGCGGTCGGAAGCAAGGCCGCAGGAGAGTCTTGATCTCCGTCTTGGGCCACAGAAGGAGCTTCTTCGAAAACCTTATCGGGGCCACAGTTTTATGCTTCGACATCCTGCAGGCTCTCTTTGGATTGGCTCTCTTCTGCGATGGGCTGACACTCCCTTCAGAGAGCATTTCTTCGAATGCTCGTTGGTCAAATCGAACCACGAGAATTTGCTGCATAGAGCCGAGCTTGGATGCGTCAGATTGTGTCACCAACTTCTCATCATAAGAGAAGGATGTCCCCAGCAGAGTCGCCATAGTATTTTCCATAAAATATCAAGCACAACAAATCACAAATGAATTGAACTTGATTGCAAACTCGCTTGTACAAGAGAAAGCCTAGAAAGAAATCCTAGGAAACAATCTAAGTACAATTGTTTAGTTTTGATTCTAGGGAGTGACGATAGAGGCTCGAAAAAGTGTAGCAACTCTGCCTTACTTCTTGGACTATCTGACGTGTTCCTTGCTCTTGAAGAAATTGCCCTTCGTAGGTTGCCAGCCTTTTGCAGGGGTGTGGCACCCTGCTATTTATAAGTGATATATGTTTTGAGCCGCATAGATGGCCACGCGGCAACGTGGCTACAACAGCACATAAAGACCCGCTCTTTGGCCGCCAGCTGACGACTTGTTGGGATTTTGTTGCAGTAAATCTGGATGGTTGAGACTTGGTTAGCCTGCCACGTGTCCTATCGCAGGATAGGATCAATCTTCTTGAGTCATTTTGAGCTGCATAAGTCTTTCAGTATTCGGCCATGCTGGGCCGCATGAGACTCATGCAGCTTAAGTCGCAGTCTTCCTTAGTCCGCATGTAGCTTGGGGACTTTTTAGCTGCATAAGTTCAATATTCTGGGCCGCATAAAGCTCATGCGACTCAGATTGCAGTCACCCTTGGCCGCATAAAGCATATAGATTGAGCCGCATAAGGCTCATACGGCTCGGGTCGTAGTCCTTTTGGCCATATGGCCACGTCCAGATTGGTGACATGACGTTTTGTCTGATCACGTCTTATCTTCTTTTTTGTCAGAGTTTGTCAGAGCTGTCAATTTTGACAGAGTTTTGTCAGCTTTATCAGAAGGGTTGATCAGCTTGGCCGCATAAGTAACTATTCTTTCTGTGGCTCAAAAATTAGTCTGGTGAAGATGTGTAATGCCCCAGTCCCAAAATATGTAGGACTATAAACGTAGACATGCCAGCTGTATTCATACGAAGTACACTCTAATATATAGAAACCTCGTATGAATACATAAGCTGTAAAATGAAGTAGAACCACAATAAACTAATCTCATCCATAAAGTGAAAGAATAAAAGATGTCATATAATAAACTATGAATTGTCATTTGTACATGTAGTTGGGTGGAGACAAATCTACTACCAACTATGAAAAGAAATACAAAACAAAAGAAAGAGTTTGGCGACCGAAGCGAAGACGATCCAAGCGCAATCATCCTCGAAGAAATGGAGATGGTCACGGCTAGAGCTAGAGCACCTGCGAAAGACAAGAGCACACACCTGGCAAGATAACCAGGTCCTCAGAGGGATGTAACAAGACACATAATATCATGCCAATATAAATGAATATAAATTGCTCAAATAAATAAGTTAATTGAATTATAACATGGTCCAATACACATATATTGAACTAGCATACCATCTCTCCAACCAAACAAGGACAGGAGATGGTAAACTAATTTACGATGACGTATCTTTCCATGCTATGAATCCAATAAGGTATCTGGATCCCAACAAGGTTCAATACCTTCTCATCGGAGTAGTAAGCCACACCTACAACCAAGCAAGGACAAGATGTGAAAAACTAATCCACGACAAGTTATTGTTCCAAGCCACGGACAGATACAAGTACCCAAACCAAGAGTACTCATACCTAACGAATAAGGGCGCCTAACCAAATCTAAGTGAATGCAGTTTTAAGAACAGTTCATGGTCGCATGACTACCGGGTCAAGTCAAAAAATACTAATACAGTACAGTACCTCAGTAGCGAGTCACAACACTATAAACTATTCCTCAATATCGAGCGAGTCTATAGCATATAGTCTACCTATCGTTCCTCAGTAGCGAGCGAGTCTACGATAGATAGGGTGGTAGTCAACTTCCAATCATGTTCTCCCCGCCCAATGCCAACTCATAACTGCTAAGTCTTCTAGCATGCAATTCTATTAGCAGTTATTTTCTAACGCACGGCTTATACGTACTGGTGGCCAGCCAATCACGCATGTCCGAGTCCTATATGTGACTCACAATAACGTGGTATAAATGTGTCAAGGCCTATGAATGCAACACACAAGGTGGTCCCTTAAATCTAGGTTTAATGTGTAAGAAAAATAATACATAGCAGGAAATATAACTGAACAGAAAGTTCTAACAGGTTATGCCATGTATCACAGTTTATTTTGTATAAAGAAAATAATGAATAATGCATGAAATATGAGCTAAAATAAATAAACAGCAAATGGCAAGGTGTCTTGCCTGATAGGACGCCTGGTGTACTGCAATGATCAATGTGGCACGAACCGCGACTTCGAGTAACAACTACACAAGTTGACCTCTAATGGTGGCACGGACAGTTCCATTGGGTCCAGAAGGGTCAAATTAGTTAGGGTCGATAGGAGGAAGTACAGATTTGGCGAGGGGATAGGAAAAATGGGATTAGTTATGGAGAGGAGGATAATCGAAGAAATTTTGGTAAATATTATTATGATTGTTTGAAAATACTTTATAATACTTGAAAATATTTTTTTATTAGTTAAAAAAGGTTTTAGGCAAACACTTAAAATCAAATTCGTTTTCGACAAAACTATAAGTTTGTAAAAATATACTTTTTAGGTAGAAAGCGATATTTAAAAATACCATGATATACTTTAGGCTAAACTCAGCTTGTCGAAACAAAACTTTATAGGTAGAGAAAAAAAAATATTTTATTAGTAAAAATAATTTAGGGAGATACTTGAAGATATCAAAAAAAAACTTTTTATAAATTGGAAACTACCTGTATGTAATAAAACCTACTAGGAAATCCTTTTTGGACAAAACTAAAATTTGTCAATAAAGTTTTGGTCCAAAAATCAAATCTAAAGTATCGAGGATAAGATTATATATATATATATATATATATATATATATATATATATATATATATGGGTTATCTTAATATATATTAAAATAAATAATTATAGTATTATCAGTAAACCAATAATAATAGTAATAATCAGTAAATAACAAAATAATACTAGTAAGTATAATAGTACTAGTTAAACTAATAGTATATATTTGCATGTACTAATATATATATATATATATATATATATATATATATATATATATATATATATATATATATATATATATATATTTGGAATAGGTAAATATCATAATAATATACTTAGGAATTTGAAATCCAATTTAAAAATATATGAGGAGGGTCCAAGCCTAATACAATATTTCTTAGAATTATACTTTTAAGAAATTATTTTATATATCTATTACTTAACAGTATGAATAATACTAGTGCTTATAATATATACACATATACAAATTTCAAAAAATAATATATAACAATGTACGTACTGTAGGCAGCAATACTTATGCTGCCATCTAAAATAATAATAATAAACTAATAATGAATCATTGTAAATAAAGGGAGCAGATGTGAAGTGTTTCTACAGCTGTCTTCTTCTCTCTTAAAGAGAGAAGAACATGACATTTCAGCAAGTAAAAACTTGCAAAAGGAGGCTAAATAAAGAAGCGGGGGAGCAGAGCCAAAAAAAAGGAAAACGGAGATCAGGAAGAGAGGGATAGGCGGTCGAGAAATAGAGAGAGATGGAGAGTGAGGGAGAAGGGTTACCGAACTGTGCGGGAGGAGGCAAGCGGCTGCGGAGGTGCCATACGGACCCCGAAACTCGACATCGCCGATGGCCGAGGGAGGACTCACCGGCACACAGGCGGAAAGGTCACCGGAGTTGGGGTGCTCGAGCGTCTGTGCGAAAGCGGCGCTCGAGGCTCGTCGCGGCCGGGAAGGCGCACGCGGCTGCGGATCTAGGCACTAGAGCGGGGTCACTGGTCGACGAGGCGTGGAGGATGACCGGCGGCGACTGGCTTGCGAATGTGTAATGCCTGTGGTTCGTATTACGTATTTCTGGAATACGTGTACGTATTTATTCTTGTATTGTATGATTCCTTGTTTAGTTTTTTTTATGGCTTGGCTTGGTTTATTCTTGGCCCGGGTTGGCTTGGTTCGGTTGGGATTATTTTGGTTCATCATGAACCATGGATAAACTCCCTACCTACCACCACCATTTGTATTTATTAGCCCTTTTTATTCTCTCTCTTCATTATTCATCTTCTTCTTCCTCATTTACTCCCTTCACCTACCAAAGAGAGAAGAGAGAGGTCTAGGCAAGTGCACCTTGCCATCACTTGAGAACCACTTTTTATTTGTCTATTAGCTAGATTAGGCCATGGTGATCAACATTAGAACTTGACATTTTGTGATTTGGAGTCTCCATTGTTCTAGATCTAAGTTTCTTTTATTTTTGGTTTTGCATGGTTTTGATCTATTTAAGTTGTATTTTTATGGGTTTTGATGTTCTTATGTTGGAGAGAATTGAATTTCACCCAAGATAGAACTTTGCAAAGTCAGATTTGGACTTGTTTGGACCAAGTTATGGATTTTTGAAGCTTTGGGTTCAACCATGGAGTTCTTGCAGTTTGGAGAAGACAGTGAGCAGTGCACGAGCTTTTTAGCTTGTGCCACTGAGTTGCGCGCGCTCTTTAGCGCAGCGCAGTCCCCATACGCTGCCTTTTTGGGAGCGTATGACTCGCATACGCTCGCTTGCTTGACAAGGAGTCGTATGGACCCCATACGCTGCCTTTTGGGAGCGTATGACTCGTATACGCTCGCTTGCTTGACAAGGAGTCGTATGGACCCCATACGCTGCCTTTTGGGAGCGTATGACTTGCATACACTCGCTTGCTTGACAAGGAGTCGTATGGACCCCATACGCTGTCTTTTTTGGGAGCGTATGACTCGCATACGCTCGCTTGCCTGACAAGGAGTCGTATGGACCCCATACGCTGCCTTTTTTGGGAGCGTATGACTCGCATACGCTCGCTTGCCTGACAAGGAGTCGTATGGACCCCATACGCTGCCTTTTTGGGAGCGTATGACTCGCATACGCTCGCTTGCTTGATGAGGAGTCGTATGGAGTACATACGCTGCCTTTTTGGAAGCGTATGACTGGTATACGCCTGACCTGAGCGTATGACTTTGGTACTGAGCGTATGGCCTTTGGCTGACTTGGTCTCATGTCAGCGTGTCAGATTTGGTTTTATTTTCCCTGAGCTTGGCTCTTCTATAGCCCTGTATATTGATATTTTATTAGATATTTTACGCCCATTTTATATCCTTACGCCTTTTGTCATGAACTTGATAATCACGAATTTACTTGATATGTTTGGAATTGATAATTGAGCATGACATGATAGTGACCCGTGTGGTGCACTCCTGACATAATAACCTGACATGACCTGATAGTGGCCCGTCGTGGCGCACTCCTGACAAGTACACTTGGCATGATTACCTGACATGATTTTCTTGATAGCTGTTACGACGGCTACCTGACATGACATGACCTGTATAATTAATCTGGACACCGTGGGCGATTGTGCTTGTATAAATAATCCAGTCCTGTCTTGCATCATGTCTAGGAGGGGACTCCTGAGTACCACGGTCAGGAGTACCTACTAAATTGGACTAAGGCTAATAACTAGATTAATACATTAGTCATGACGAGATTTCCCAGCTACAGGCAATCCCGTTACCTGGGCACGCCTTGGGATCTGTAGCCTGCCGTCGAGTAGGACACATTTCCAGTACACTGTCATGTGTTGCACCCTTCAAGCTACCTAAGGGTACATTCGTTTCCTGGACGATGTACCCACCTGAATTCAACTCTAATCTTTTAACCCGGGTAACCTGGATGGTCTGCAGGGCTTGTGGCTGTGGAATAATCTTACTGCATCTTGTTAGTAATTAGGCTTGTGACAACCCTAGTTAGTTAAAGTATCAAGCCGTAATTCTTGCTTGGCCGTGAAGTGATTGGATGGAGTCTAACCAGTCTAGTCTTGCCCTGATCCTGTTCCAGATTATTGAATGACCAGAATGCTTGTATTTATTTTACCGATAAATGGTGAGAATTTCAAGTTCTGTTCAGACGAAGGGTTACAACCCCGGTCCTTGTTTGGTTTACGGGTTGTAACCTGGTTATCTGAATAGTTCCATGGTTATCTCGTCGTATATCATCCTGGTGTATTTTCTTTATTCTTACTTTTATTTATATCTTGTGTTGATTGCTGGTTTTAGTTCTTAAGTGAAGCCTCCTTTGTGGCACTTGCTCTTTCTGGGGTCTGACCCAGCTGGTTTTGTGTGGCCAGATTTCAGAGCAGCTCCAGAGGATCTACCGACCTTTTAGCCAGATGGTGGCCACTAGACGAAATCCTGGCAATGAGTGGGTTATTTTTGGCTCTCCCACTCCATTGTAAAAATATTCTTTTGAGGCATTTAGCCGACGAGCACCTGTTTAGCTCGATTGCACTTACTTACTGTCTGCCTACGGGCTGTAACATGATTAACAGATCCTAGGGTTGATCATGTATGATTGAACTCTTGCTAGTCCTGACATTTTGTAACGACTAGCTTCATGATCAACTGAATATGTAATGTTTGGGACGCCTTACTATTGTATATTTAATGATCATACATCTTGTAACTTTTACTTACTTGCTTGTGATTGAGACACTAGGCTTGTTCATGACCTTAAGAGACTGTTGGCTTGTAGATAAACCCTCATGTATCTAGACAGCCGTGACCGTATAGCGAGATGGATTCTATTTCATATACGTAGCTGGCTATGTCTGCCCCCGCTCTCCAGTATTCTGGTTCTGGGGCGTGACATGGTGGCGGAGGGAGCTCGTCGTCGAGGTGAGGGCGGTGGTGATGTCTTTAATTTTTTAAGGTTTTGGCTGGGTGGCCAGTCGGTGTGGCGGCCGATCGCGGTGGCGGCGGTGGGTGTTTGTTTTTCTTTGGTTATGGTGGTCGTGATGATTTTGGGGTTTTTTCGGTCGTGGTGGCGTTTGGTGATGGTGGCGGGGTTGTCACGAGCCGCACCCGCTTTTCGGATACGAGACATGTCCAAGCCAGCCTACGCCGCAGAGTCGGCGGTAGAACGCTGTCAAGCCCGTAAGAAATAAATGCTCAAAAATACAACATTTGCTGCTCATTCACAATTCTAAATTTATTACTATATTTACAATTAAAGAAAATACAAGATTTACAATTAATGGAAATGATACATTGTTATCTATTTCTAGGTTGTCTTCAGCATACCCAAGTCTTTCCCAGTGCTAAGAGTGATCGCGGCTAAACCTAAAAAATGTTGGTTATCCAGTCAGGATTGGAACAAGTACATAAACCGACGACAATGCAAAACATAACAGAATTAACAAGACATGAAAATAGCATATGGGATATAAAAGCTGTAAGAAAACTGATGACATGGCACGGTAGAAAAGTACACAAGGAAAAACTAATAAAAGACATCTATCTAGGTGGTGTGAAATATCCTTTTTGATATGTGAACGGCTAGGGGATAAATACGGCTCACTGCACGTGTCGTATGCAGCTGCTATCGTTCAAGAATAGACTCATGGGATAATTCTGGATAGTTCACATGTTTACTAAGATATTTTCCCTCCCGACTACTCCGTGTGACGAGCGTGTCAACAAGCGGCAAGATATATGTATAGACATGAAATGAGAAAACTACTATGAATCGGAAAGCAATCAGAAAGTGCACTTGCCTGAGGTCCTTAGCTGGAGAAACCAATAATACCATACCACTCGATAAGCCACAATCGGTCAACACATGTAGAAGTCTCCGGATGCTGAAATAAACAGTACCAATGTTCTCAGAATAGTCAAATTAGCTAGGATTGCCTGTCCTTAAGCCCAATTCTGGACACAGGAGCAAAACGGTAATTTTGGACAAAAATGATGTCCGCCGTTGGACCCGCTTTGTACCGAAAGCGTGACAGAGTCATCGGTCTATAAAGTCGTCAAACTACATGTCTACGGATCCAGTTTTCCGATACGAAACCAACCGTATGTCCAAAGTTGGATTCCGGTGGACCGTGCACAAAATCGCCCGTAGAGTTCAAAATGGTCTGTTAGCCTAGGGTCGATACTAAGTAGTCAGAAATACGCAAAATAAGAACGTATGACTAGTCACGTGATTAATCTAATCTAATGAAGTAGAAAATTCCAAATAAAGGAAAATCTTATTTTAAGAAAGTATAACTTTTAGATTTATATCTTATTGGTCAAACCCCTTTAAAATAATATATAATATTCTCTAGGTCTTCGAGAGCCCGTATATTCCAAAGTCCAAATGTACATTCAAATAAAAGTCCAATGAAATCCATGCCCAAATTATTTAATATACACAATATAATTATTACTCTAAAATGTATATTCCTTCATACTCGTATCTATTTATACTAAACTAAATATACTAATACATATATAATTATATCATATATAAATTACGGCTTGGCCAGCCCAATATAAAATAACAATGATGATAGTAATATCATACAGTATCCTTTATATATATTAGTATAATATCTAATGCTGACAGAACCTTACAGAATTATATGGATATCAATACTACTCTTAGTTTATAGTAAATCTACTAAATAAAATATTATTTTCTTTCTCTTTCTCGAGTACCTAGGCTTAAGTAAAAAGGAAAGAACCACAGCATTGCTGCTGTTCCCTAGTATTGTTTAAATCAATGAGTAAATCAAACTTAACTTCATATAACACAATATGAAAAGAGAGAGTCTAAAGCACAGAGAGAGAAGAATTAAAGAGAGAAGAGAGGACAGAGAGGCTCACCCCTAGCATGGCCATTCGGCGGAGCGCGGCCTAGCAGGCGGCTCCGGCGCTTTGCTCCGGGTAAGTGCACGGTCGACCGAAGTGGAGATGGCTCAGGCTGAGCGGCGGTCTACCAATGGAAGCTCGTGCGCGGTGCCGGTCCCACCAGATCGGCCGGAAGGCACCGATCTGGCTCGATGGCCCGAGCGGAGGTCGGCGCACATCGGTGGTCTGGTCGGGCGGGTCTGGCTGTCCCGTTCGCCGACGCTCGAGCTGCTGCCGTGGCCAGATTTTCCACGGTGGAGGCAGTGGTGGCTCCTCGCTGGGAGCGGTCGGGATGATTCCTCACCGCCGAGCGTCTTCGTCGGGCTCCGGACGGCTTGACGACGGGAGGAAAAGACGGCACCACCCAGGTAGTGGATGGCGCTTAGTCACGGCAGAGGGCATGGTCTCGACCGCGGCTCGGCGGATCCAGTCGCCAGGCGTAAGGCTTAGTGGTGGCGAGGGTCGCGCTGGGCGGGGTGGTTCTACAGGGTGTAGGCGCATATGTTGGAAAGTTAGGGTTTCTCATCTCGTCTCTCCCTCAATCTCGATTCCCATATAATATATATACACGAGTTGTGTGCTGTAGGGCCGGCTTCTCGGGTTGGCATGGTTCGGGCTGAGGAAGTATTGGCCTGTTGCTGGTTGGGTTTCGGGAAGTGCCAAGTGGGGGCTGGGCTTGGGTTTAGTCGGTTGGGACTGCTGGCAATCAACCACAATGGACTAAGCTGACGTAGGATCGTATGCATGTTCGTATGTTGCAGCAAACTTGCAACTGATCCATATTGGAATGAATTGAATTGAGTAACAACTCAATTCAGTTCACACATACATTTTATTTCAATTCAATTCAATACTATACTATACTATATACTCATAATAATAACAGTGGTCACCACCATTGGCACTTGTTGCTTTAGGCAGTGGTACAAGTCATATTTGGAGGCCGAGTGTTTGTTGTGCACGTATTTTCTTTTCTATTTCATATACATATATATATATATATATATATATATATATATATATATATATATATATATATATATATATATATATATATATATATATATACGCCTATATATACATTATTTATACAACTACACATTTATACATATATATTTATATATATATCGGATATATATACACTCATTTATTATTCTTTTGGTAAAGAAGAATTGAATAATAACTAATAATAATAAATAGTCTATATTTAATAACCACAATAATAATATTATAACCTCCATAAAATAGTAACGAAATTCGATAAGCCAATAAATAATTATTTATAAAATCTAAAAAAATCAAAATAAAATAAATAATAATAGAATATTTAAAGAAAATTTGGGAAGGGGAGCTACAAATCTACCCACCTTAAAATAATTTCGTCCTCGAAATTCTAACTCATAAACATGCAAAAATTTAAACATAAAAAATTAAAAATAATAAAAATAAACCCACTATTACCACAATATCGTCAAATTTTAACTTCTCAAAACTATTTGTATCTTTCTCCTAGCCATTTCGTAACTACGAATCATCGAGAACTTCTACCCACCTTTGGTCACACTACTCCCTCAATGGTATGTCCCTAAATCTTTATAAACATTCCACTACTTGCTAAAATTTCTACCAATAGATATCTACTTGCTTATGGCCTCTATAATTCTTCTCCTATCTATCAAATAACCCAAAATATAATAGACAACCAATTTACACAAGTAGTTATGAAATATTGGTAAATTCTAATAAGTAAGACCATTCGTCACCCTTCAATAGAAAGGATAGGAAGATAGGAAAAATAATCGAGAGCGATTATGAAGCTCCCAAAGCGGTAGAGGATATCCAATGATGTAAACAGAGAGAAAGTTACGAACCATAGTCTTATTGGCTAGATTGGGCTACTCTAGTCCACTCACTTGCTAACCCGAAGGACCCTTCGTTTCTAAAAAGGCTTGCATTCCGTAAAATACAGAAATCTCGTTCTCAAAATTTTATTTCAAACGAGGTTCCATAATAGAACGGAATTTAAGAAATCAAGATTGTGATCTTACCCATGGTTATTTAAACACTCGAGCAAGGAACATAAATACAATACCAGATCGTATCTCGACTTCCAGGCAGATGGGATAAAGGTTACGAATGGATTCACATTCTAACAGGTGGAGATTACATAATAGGTACAAAGGCCGATTTCCAATAGTTCAGTTCTATAGTCCAAAATGCGCCTTCAGTGACTTTTATGTTTAAGTAGCACATGAGGCCTCAATTGGGTGGCACACTAGTGGCATGTGCGTAGTGGGCTTTGGGTATATCACAACCATATATTGGATCAAAGGAATTGAGTCGAGGTTGAGGCTCTAATGGAAGTCGAAAAATATATCGGTATTACGGTAAGGGTTATGGCTAATCCTTTTGTCCTGAAAGTCGTACCATAAAAATAGAGTACAAGGGGACGGGTTTGAATGGGACATGATATACCTAGATAGAGGTGGACTCGTCTAGATCTTGCATGTGAAGTTTGTTGAAAGATAACAGTTGGTCTAGTGCTTCGAATATTAATGACACGGCCGCGGACACAAAATGATCTAAATGGGAAGTGGGAGTCCATGAGGCTCTAATCATCACCCTAATGGAAAATATTCTAACCACTTGGTAATCCTGGTATATCCCAAAATTTTAGAAGGCTTACAGTCTACCCACCTTAGAGGCTAGGATATGGTGGCGAGGTTCCTGTCACAGGGCTGGCCGACGGTAGCTACACTTGCGTATACGACTATCATGGTCATGGGGATACTAGGTATCTATCTATCAATTACGAGCTTTCGCCTTTCTAATCAGTAAAAAACAAAATAATAAGGAGTTCAAGAGAGATGTCACCGAATACAATTACGTGATTCAAGGACGAAGGTATAATTCAAGAGGATTTGTCAAAGCAGTCGTAGATGAGATCCTATAGACAATTACATCTCAATCCACGTAGGGTAATTAAATGAAGAGCGAACCAATTGTATCATGGTTGATCAGACCGTAATACAATAATTCTGATTAGATAATATGTTAGCGGGCGTCCCCAATAAACATGTGTCTTGAATCAAGCTCGATAAAAGAGTAAGCTTGCAAAACTAGGCTGTAATTACAGCGTTGGTCAAGATAGTCAAAACATGAGTACGCGAGATTTTTGAAATGAGGAATAAGTAGTTTGAGTTTTGGGAGAATCAATCCTTACATGGTGTTCTTGCTCATACAGTCTTCCTACTATCTTCCTATCAATAAGGCCTTGGTCGACTAATGAATTATGGAACTCTAAATTCTATATTCTAGGTAAATCCTTGGTTCCGTGATTCGGATATGATAGGCTATCAGGTACTCTACTCTATATTGAGACAAGGGTCTCTAAAATCTAAGGAGGTCAATGAGGACATAGTTTTAGCAATGACCTATAACCTACAATTCTTTAAAAAGGATTTCAATTCTATGGGTTGTGCCTCGCCAGTGCGCTGCTGGCTGGCCATTGCAGTCGTAAAATTTATTCCAACTATTTTTCTAAGAATTCAAGGATATCTAAAGGTCCAGTCTAATTGACTAGGATAGACGGCGTATCATCTGCATATAAGTCTCATTCCTTAAGGTAAAAGGCTGATCGAAAAGAAATATCTAGAGACAAATAAAATAAGAACATCCTAATCTTGATTTCATAAATATTTCAAATGGTTGAGGGAAAAACTTTGAACCAATCCTACATCAAGATTTGTATATGAAAAGCAGAATCAAAATTTTAAACTAACTCCTTACAGCGAAAGAGAATTCAAAATAGTCAATTCTAACTTTATCATGTGATGTTTATATATAATAGAGGAAAAGAAAATTAAACAGTTTATCAAAATCAAAATTAACTCCTTAATTCTAGGCAAGTCTAACATACCAAGTGAATAGAATATTCACATGGAATTATATCGTCATATCAAAGTAAGAGTGTACCTACAGGGTTCTAGCAAGCAATCTAAATTTAACAATTCTGAATTGTATGGCCTATTTAACAACCTTAGCTACCTAATCGGTCAATTTGAACAAGGGCTCCTAATCCTAGTCATTATCTTAAATTATTTTAATCCTAATTGTGAATGAGCATTTCTTGGTCGCAGGCTCGCAATAGTACGACTAACGTACCATCACGAGTTCGTAATCTTTTGCGAAGACGGACCTGTATGGGCTACCACAAAAACTTGTCACGACCTGCACCCGTTTTTCGGATACGAGACGTGTCCAAGCCAGCCTACGCCGCAGAGTCGGCGGTAGAACGCTGTCAAGCCCGCAAGAAATAAATGCTCAAAAATACAACATTTGCTGCTCATTCACAATTCTAAATTTACTACAATATTTACAATTAAAGAAAATACAAGATTTACAATTAATGGAAATGATACATTGTTATCTATTTCTAGGTTGTCTTCAGCATACCCAAGTCTTTCCCAGTGCTAAGAGTGATCGCGGCTAAACCTGAAAAATGTTGGTTATCCAGTCAAGATTGGAACAAGTACACAAACCGACGACAATGCAAAACATAACAGAATTAACAAGACATGAAAATAGCATATGAGATATGAAAGCTGTAAGAAAACTGATGACATGGCACGGTAGAAAAGTATACAAGGAAAAACTAATAAAAGACATCTATCTAGGTGGTGTGAAATATCCTTTTCGACATGTGAACGGCTAGGGGGTAAATACGGCTCACTGCACGTGTCGTGTGCAGCTGCTATCGTTCAAGAATAGACTCATAGGATAATTCTGGGTAGTTCACATATTTACTAAGATATTTCCCCTCCCGACTACTCCGTGTGACGAGCGTGTCAACAACCAGCAAGATATATGTATAGACATGAAATGAGAAAACTACTATGAATCGGAAAGCAATCAGAAAGTGCACTTGCCTGAGGTCCTTAGCTGGAGAAACCAATAATACCATACCACTCGATAAGCCACAATCGGTCAACACATGTAAAAGTCTCCGGATGCTGAAATAAATAGTACCAATGTTCTCAGAATAGTCAAATTAGCTAGGGTTGCCTGTCCTTAAGCCCAATTCTGGACACAGGAGCAAAACAGTAATTTTGGGCAAAAATGATGTCCGCCGTTGGACCCGCTTTGTACCGAAAAGTGTGCCAGAGTCATCGGTCTATAAAGTCGTCAAACTACATGTCTACGGATCCAGTTTTCCGATACGAACCCAACCGTATGTCCAAAGTTGGATTCCGGTGGACCGTGCACAAAATCGCCCATAGAGTTCAAAATGGTCTGTTAGCCTAGGGTCGATACTAAGTAGTCAGAAATACGCAAAATAAGAACGTATGACTAGTCACGTGATTAATCTAATCTAATGAAGTAGAAAATTCCAAATAAAGGAAAATCTTATTTTAAGAAAGTATAACTTTTAGATTTATATCTTATTGGTCAAACCCCTTTAAAATAATATATAATATTCTCTAGGTCTTCGAGAGCCCGTATATTCCAAAGTCCAAATGTACATTCAAATAAAAGTCCAATGAAATCCATGCCCAAATTATTTAATATACACATTATAATTATTACTCTAAAATGTATATTCCTTCATACTCGTATCTATTTATACTAAACTAAATATAGTAATACGTATATAATTATATCATATATAAATTACGGCTTGGCCAGCCCAATATAAAATAACAATGATGATAGTAATATCATACAGTATCCTTTATATATATTAGTATAATATCTAATGCTGACAGAACCTTACAGAATTATATGGATATCAATACTACTCTTAGTTTATAGTAAATCTACTAAATAAAATATTATTTTCTTTCTCTTTCTCGAGTACCTAGGCTTAAGTAAAAAGGGAAGAACCACAGCATTGCTGCTGTTCCCTAGTATTGTTTAAATCAATGAGTAAATCAAACTTAACTTCATATAACACAATAGGAAAAGAGAGAGTCTAAAGCACAGAGAGAGAAGAATTAAAGAGAGAAGAGAGGACAGAGAGGCTCACCCCTAGCATGGCCGTTCGACGGAGCGCGGCCTAACAGGCGGCTCCGGCGCTTTGCTCCGGGTAAGTGCACGGTCGACCGAAGTGGAGATGGCTTAGGCTGAGCGGCGGTCTACCACTGGAAGCTCGTGCGCGGTGCCGGTCCCACCAGATCGGCCGGAAGGCACCGATCTGGCTCGACGGCCCGAGCGGAGGTCGGCGCACATCGGTGGTCTGGTCGGGCGGGTCTGGCTGTCCCGTTCGCCGACGCTCGAGCTGCTGCTGTGGCCAGATTTTCCATGGTGGAGGCAGTGGTAGCTCCTCGCTGGGAGCGGTCGGGATGATTCCTCACCGCCGAGCGTCTTCGTCGGGCTCCGGGCGGCTTGACGACGAGAGGAAAAGACGGCACCACCCAGGAAGTGGATGGCGCTTAGTCACGGCAGAGGGCATGGTCTCGACCGCGGCTCGGCGGATCCAGTCGCCAGGCGTAAGGCTTAGTGGTGGCGAGGGTCGCGCTGGGCGGGGTGGTTCTACAGGGTGGAGGCGCATATGTTGGAAAGTTAGGGTTTCTCATCTCTTCTCTCCCTCAATCTTGATTCCCATATAATATATATACATGAGTTGTGTACTGTAGGGTCGGCTTCTCGGGTTGGCATGGTTCGGGCTGAGGAAGTATTGGCCTGTTGCTGGTTGGGTTTCGGGAAGTGCCAAGTGGGGGCTGGGCTTGGGTTTAGTCGGTTGGGACTGCTGGCAATCAACCACAATGGACTAAGCTGACGTAGGATCGTATGCATGTTCGTATGTTGCAGCAAACTTGCAACTGATCCATATTGGAATGAATTGAATTGAGTTCCAACTCAATTCAGTTCACACATACATTTTATTTCGATTCAATTCAATACTATACTATACTATATACTCATAATAATAACAGAGGTCACCACCATTGGCACTTATTGCTTTAGGCAGTGGTACAAGTCATATTTGGAGGCCGAGTGTTTGTTGTGCACGTATTTTCTTTTCTATTTTATATACATATATATACGCCTATATATACATTATTTATACAACTACACATTTATACATATATATTTATATATATATATCGGATATATATACACTCATTTATTATTCTTTTGGTAAAGAAGAATTGAATAATAACTAATAATAATAAATAGTCTATATTTAATAACCACAATAATAATATTATAACCTCCATAAAATAGTAACAAAATTCGATAAGCCAATAAATAATTATTTATAAAATCTAAAAAATCAAAATAAAATAAATAATAATAGAATATTTAAAGAAAATTCGGGAAGGGGAGCTACACGGGTGGACGGAGATGTCGACGACGGTCGTGATGTTGGGAGATCCGGATGCTAGTGGGAGTCACCGGTGGTAGTGGACTGGCCGTAGGTGTGGGCGGTCGGAGAAATATGGTCGGGTGACAGGCTGGTGTCGGATGGCTAGGATGGATGGTAGCTCCATTGGCAGTGTTCGGGGCGGTCGGCCGGAGGTCATTTGGACGGTGGTAGTGCGGTTGCTCGGGTGGCCAGGATTGGTGGTGAGGATGGTGAGGTCGGGAAGGGCTGCGATGGCGTGGGGCTTCTCGATGGGCTGACAGCGGTGGTAGTTTGGGCTCGGCAAAGATGGTGGCGAGACCGATGAGGTACTGAAGGTGGTGATGTTGGTCGGGTTAGGACGAATCCGTGTCGGGGAGTGTCCGACACAGTAGGGGTTAGGGTCGAGTTAGAATTAGGGTTAGGGGTCGATGTGTCGTATCCTGTATGTCACGGACACATGGAGAAGAGGGTGGATCGGTGTCCAGCTTGTCGGGCACAAGGGTGGAAAATTTGTACATGTAAAAATTTATAGTGGATGGGAAGGAAAACACGGGCACGGATACGATGCACATATTTTGGTTGTGGTAGAAAATTTATAGATGAGTACCTCTCCTTATATAGGAGGTGGGAATTCCCAGTTGGATAAGATTTAGGGAGGTTTAAATCCCCTTTTAGATAATTGTCACATTTGTTTTAAAAATCAAATCAAATCCAATTCCAATTCCAATCCAAATCCAAATCCAATTAGATTTTATACGTAGAAAATTTAGCTAAATTAAATAATTAAATCTTAATTTAAATTACCATAATTAATTAAATATTAAATCAACAAACTTCCAAATTATCTCTTATAAATAATAAAATAATTAATATTAAATAATTTTGAAAATTGTAATAAATATTTGGATATTAATAGAAAATATCTTTAAAATACCTTTTTAATAATTAAGATAAATAATAAAATAATTTTGAAAATTTTACATATATACATGAATTAAATTTCATGTATCTCGTATACGACTAGCACAAAATATCTATGTATATATTATTTTCGAAATCGGCATAAATAAATAAATAAAATTTTCCACTAGTGTGACGGAATTTATGTACCTTCAAGCAAAATAAACTATATTATATTGAAATAAAATATATGTTTCCTATATTTTTTATAACAATTATTTATTATTAATAACTGTTATAAATGAAAGGCTTTTATAATTAAAATGACAAAACTTAGAAAATTTTGGCACGATAGCAAGAATAATTATTATATATATTATTTTGAAACTATAAAAATAGAAAAAAAAATCTAAAAATATGTACGCTCGTACCTATTCGCACTCGTCGAGCAATAAAAAAACCAAAATTTCAAGCGCGACGTACAATACAAATACGCGACGTACAAATACAAAATCAAAAAAATCAGTACCAAATTTATAAAAAAAAGTAGAAATTTAGGGGGTTTTCATGATGGGCCGCAGGGGGCGTGTTGAGTTTGTCATGCGGCTCTTTTTTATGCGGGTCAATCTGGTCCAGAGGACTCATGCGGCCAGTTGTGATCCGCATGATATTTTCTATGCTTCTACAGTAAATTATATGATTTTGTAATAGTAGATAATTTCTCTAGATACACGTGTGTATATTTTTTTGCACGCAAGAACGATGCATTGTCAGAATTCGTCTTCTTTTGCAAGAAAGTTCAAAATGAGAAAGGATTTATGATCACTCGTATTCAAAGCAATTTTAGCGACAAATTTGAGAATGTAGAGTTTAAGCAATTCTGTGACACACACGGTTATCTACATAAGTTCTCTTGCCCTAGGACTCCACAATAAAATGGAGTTGTAGAACGTAAGAACAGGACTTTATCCGAAATGGCTAGAGTAATGTTAAACCAGTTTAGTCTACCTAAATACTTTTGGGCTGAAGCTGTCAATACAGCTTGCTAAGTTATCAATAGGGTTCTAATTTGACCTATATCGAAGAAGACTTCCTATGAGTTATGATTTGATAGGATTCCAACAGTTTCATATTTCAGGATATTTGGTTGCTAATGTTTTATTCTCAATAATAAAGACAATTTGGAAAACTTTGACAAAAAGGCCAATGAATGTATCTTTTTAGGTTATGCGACGAAGAGCAGAGGGTACCGAGTCTTCAACAAAAGAACCATGATCATCGAAGAATCGATAAATTTCACACTTGATGAATTGAATCAACAGAAAATCGACGATGATGACGAAGACATCAGTACACCAAGTACAACACCTACAGAACCTTCAAACACAGCACCAGCTGATCCTCCAGGCAGATCACGTACAGAACCAGAAGCCGGAACCATCTACCCTAAAAGTTTGCCAAAAAAAATGAAGTTTTTGGCTGACCATCCCAAGGACTTGGTAATAGGTGAGATTACCAGGGGTATAATTACTCGTTCCTCTAGCAAAGATATAGTTTCCTTTGTTACATTTATTTTACATCTTGAACCCTATTAAAGAAGCATGTAGTGATACTTTTTGGTTAGATGCTATGCAAGAGGAATTAAACCAATTTGAATGGAATCATGTTTCGAAACGTGTTCCCAAGCCCATTGATCACCTAGTCATTGGCACCCGCTGGATGTTCTAAAATAAACTTAATGAGAATGGTTTAGTTGCTCGTAACAAGGCTCGACTCGTAGCTCAAGGATACAACCAAGAGAAAGGTATTGACTATGATGAGGCCTATGCCCTAGTTGCGAGATTAGAATCCATTTGCATGCTATGGGCATTTGCATATTTTTACAATTTTTAACTATTTTAAATGGATGTTAGGAGTGCATTTTTGAACGGTTTTATCAAAAGAAGTTTATATATATCAACCTCCAGGTTTTACTGATTTCAGAAACCTTGATTATATTTTTTAAGTTGAAGAAAGCCTTTTACGGTTTGAAACAAGCCCCTCGTGCCTGGTGTGATCGTTTAAGTTCTTTTCTACTTGATAACAGTTTTACAAAAGGCAAGGTTGATACTACACTATTTGTAAAATCTTTTAATGAAAATCTTCTTTTAATTCAAATTTATATAGATGATATTATCTTTAGATCTACTAATGAATCTCGCTGTCAAGAATTTTTAATGTGTATGTAGAATGAGTTTGAGATGAGCGTTATGGAAGAACTGAAATTCTTTCTTGTACTAAAAATCAAACAAACCAACAATGGTATGTTCATTAATCAAGCCAAGTACACAAAAGACTTGTTAAAGAAGTTCGACCTGGAACCGTCAAACTACTTGGTACTCCGATGACGACTTCAACCAAGCTTGATATTGATGAACAAGGCAAACCGGTCGACATACGTAAGTATCGAGGTATGATTGATAGTTTACCTTATTTATGTGCTAATCGCCCTGATATAATGTTTAGTGTTTGCTTGTGTGTACGTTTTCAAGCTAACCCTAAGAAATCAGATTTGTGTGTGGTTAAGCGTATCTTTTGATACCTTAAAGGCACTTCTTCTGTCGGCTTGTGGTATCCCAAATTCACGTCCTTTGACCTAACCGATTACTCGGATGCTGATTTTGCTGGATGCAAAGAAAAGGTACTAGCGGCATATGTCATTTACTAGGTAAGGCTTTAGCCTCTTAGTTTAGCAAAAAACAAAATTTTGTCGCATTATCAACTACTGAGGCTGAGTATATCGTCGCAGGACGTTGTTGTGCACATATTTTGTGGATGAAGCAAACCCTAGAAGACTTTGGCTTACTTTACATACACATACCTATTTTTTGTGACAATACTAGCACTATTAATTTGACTAAGAATCCTGTATGTCACTTTCTCACTAAGTATATTGAGATTCAATATCATTTTCTTCGAGATCATCAAACAAATGGAGATGTAGACCTTGTATATGTAGACACAGAGAACCAACTAGCTGATATCTTTACAATGGAAGATCGTTCTAATTATTTATGTCGATAATTAGGAATTTTAGATGTCAATAATATCAATTAATTTTGCTTTATTGATTATCTTTTAATATATAAACATTGTTTTTGATACAAGTCTATAAATGGTCTGTCAGTCAGAACGACTATGGCTAAAGCAAAACGGTATTTAAGTGTTCCTCGATGAACCTCCATTAGCTGGGACAGTATCCGTACAACTAATCTGAGACAGTCGATGTGTAACGAAAGTTAATTCATAAAATAATATTAATTATATTAATTAAAATTTAAAATAACTAAACATGAAATTAAATAATTGAAAAGGGATTGATGAATAAAGAGTGGCCAACAATTTTTTTGGTTGAAAAATACCTCAACAGAACCCCAGGCGAACTCACACCGAATTCGGCCCGAGTTTTATTGGTGGTATATGGTTTTAAATTAGAAAAGAGTGCCCTCCCTCTTATTCATCTTCTCCAAATCCTCTATCACAGCAGCAGTCGCGCCCGAGCCCTCCAAACCCTATCTTTTCTCTAAGCTATTGCTTCCAATCCACTTGGAAAAATCAATCCAAACTTTGGATTCGTGCGGAGATTCTCGTCCTCTACAACATACTTAATTCTTGGAAGGTATAAACTCCTCCTTCCATCTCTTTCAAGTTCATAGTTTTTCAATCTTTCATAGAGACAATCCCTAGGTTTTCGAACCCCTTTAAGAGGAAGAAGCCGACACCTAGTGAAGAGGCATCGTCTTCGTATCCTTTCCAAGGATCACTCTTTTCTCTGGTTCAATCGGCCGACGGAGCATATATTTTAGTTTGAAGCTCATAACCAATCATTATTCTGGTATACAAATTTCTCTGTTCGTAAAATATGCACTGGTGCACCGATTAAATGGACCACTTTTCTTGAGCTTCGTCCATTCTTTGAGGCATCAGGATTGCACAAGCTTGTCACCCACCAATATCTCATTGCAACCAATGTTATTCGTTTGTTCTTTTGCAATTTCATTTTGAACACTTTTACTGTTAAAAGTCGTGTTGGTGGACTTAATATCGAATTCAATGATGTCCTCTTAGCGAACATCCTTAGTGTACCTAACGAAGGTGCTCCGCTTGATGATATCACAGAATTTGAGTTTTTTGCAGGCACAACCTTGAGTAGTTTCAAGAACGAACTCTATGCTCCTGATAATGATTCGTTCTACTAAGTTCAAAGCTACCAATATGAACTTATTCTACTATGAATTGCACTGCATCGTCCATTCCACATTTTGCCTAAATCTACTTCAAAAGACGATGTTACCAACCCTGAGTTATCTGCCCTATATCACATTCGTAAGGGTATTCGTTTTTCTGTCCCTAAGACTATTATTTAGATGATGGGACGTTGTCACGAAAGGAACAGAAACTTTGCTTATGCGACGATTATTCCAATAATCTTTCAGCATTTTGACATTGACATATCCACTTGCGTTCTTGATTCTAAGCCCAAGTATCTTCAGCTGTCTCGTCGTAGCAGAACCGTCCCTCCTTCTCCTCCTACTGCTCCTGCTCCACCTCCTTAGAACTACCTTATGACTTATGAGGGTATCCACCAGCATCTCTTTGATTTACGAGCTTTCATTATTGATTCATCTAGGGAACGCGAGTTCCACGATGCCAGCCGATTTCAGGCTCTGCCAAATTCCTTTACGGATCTACGATTTGCTCAGACTGGTCATTCTGCCAGTTTTTCCCCGACATCCAGCTGTATTGGACTTCTGCTATGAGGATGAGGCAGTTCGTCACTTCTTTCAGCCCGATAACACATATGAATGGTACCGTAGTTCTGGTGCTACTCTACACCCATCTGAAGATGGCACTTCTAGAGCTAGTCCATCTGGATATGGTGGCACTGCTGACGCTGATGATAATGATTATCCTGAGGATTTGTTATCTAGATGTGATACATTTTGTCTAGATGTTATCTTGTTAGACTGTTATTTGTGTATGTTTATTTAGAATTGCTTCGACATTTCAAGATAGCACTTTATCTTTATTTTTCAGCACCGAGACTTTATTTGCTGAGATAATGTACTTTGGAACATCTTTTATGCTTTTCATAGCATGTTTTCTATTTCAGTTTGAACTGTTCTCTATCTTTATGTTTATGCATAGCATTATCTTTTCTAGCTTATGCTTTTACATATAAACTGCCTGTGAAATACATGTTTATCCCTTTATTTTTTTTGTATTTCTTCAACGCTTGTTTCTTATGCATAATTTGTGAGCTTTTCTCTTTGCAATTATTTTGCTAAGTAACAATGGAGGAGAAATATGATCTAACATCTTTTACAGGATACAATTTTTTTTTACAGTATAGATGATACAGTATAGTATCTTTGCTGAGTACAATTTTGATTAATTTTTTGTCAAATCAAATATCGAGATGTTATATCGGTCAAGGTTTGTCAATTATCAAAATGGGAGAGATCGTCGGCCCATTAGTCATGGTCGAACCTGATTTTAATAATTGATCAAACTATGTCTCGATATAAGGGCTACATCGACATTTGCTGAGAACCTTTACCACTTTGTTCAAGATTGAAGCTGTTTTGCCGTATGAGTCTGTATTTTAATATTCAATGTAATTTTTATATTTATTTAGTGTAGGAATAATTTTTACACCGAGTCGTACTGGCAAATAGGCTACCCTAAAAATATTTTCAAAAACATCCTATGATTTTGAAAATAGTCCATTTTATAATAAGCTCCTAACTGTTTGAACTTTTTAAAAGCCAAACTCAAAATCTGATTTACAAAATTCCCTAAAAACTATACTCTGGAAACCAACAGAGTTCGAACCAAGTTCGGACCGAAATCGGCCCGAGTTCGTTTGGTGCCGTTGGATTTTTGAATTTAGTCATATTGCTGTTACGGATGCAACAACTATTTGCTAAGATTCTCTCAAAGAATTTTGTCCGAGTTCTGACTTTGAAAAACCTATAAATAGAGAAGAATTTCACTCAATTAAACACACCTCTCTTTTCTCTTCTCTCTAAGCTTAAACATCTTCTAAAGTGTTCTAAAAGCTTTTATTTTCAAATTCCAAGCCAGTTATAATACTCTAGTCAATTTGTCAGTGCGGTACTGTCTAGAAGTTTCAGAGGAATTGTAATATGAAGCTTGATTGAAGAAAGACACTTCACAATTGAATTTGGTCGAGTACATCGTATCAAAGCTCGCATTGTAGAAGTTGCAAGGACTATGTATGAAAACTTGCGATATTTTTCAATAGTGGATTCAACTGGAAGCTAGAGTTCTTCCGACTGGAATCGTCATCACAAGAGGAAAACCAGTATACATCGTCGTATTTGCGTTTGTTTACTGATCTATGCTTTTTATTTACGTATTTATGATATATTATATGTGATCTTATTGCTAACATTTTTAATTAGCTAAATTTTACTGCCTACTCTAATCACCCCCTCTAGAGTGTTGCACTTTACAATTCCTTCCTACATATAGCTTCTGGTTTAGGGGAGCCTGCACTAATTTTGAAGCGGAGGTGAGAGTTGGGTAGAGAGAGGATCGGGTTCTTGTCTCTATTACTTCTCAGGGAAGGATGATCGTCCTTCTGGCTCGTTTTTTTTTTCAGTTCAGGGTGCGCTCTGAAGCAGAAATCGATATAGTGGCCTATTATGTGACAGTACTTGCAGTAGATGATGTTGTTGTCATAGATGATATGTTGGGTATGCATGTTGCTACTAAGCGTGATTTGATAGAGTTGGGGAGTTCCTTCGATAGGTCTAGCTCCATGCAGATCTTAGCATAGTTGGCTTTGGAGAGGTTGCGATTTTCTTCGGCCATGGCCACGAAGGTCCCAAAGGAGTTGATGATTCTCTTCATCACTGCTGGGACAAAGCAAGTGAGCGGTAGGTTAGAAAAGGTAACCCAGGTGAAGGCGATCGCCGTGTCTTCCTTAGGGTTAAAGTCCGGGGACCACCTAACGATGTTCATTATGTGGGCGTCAATCCTTTGAGATCCTCTAGTCCGAACGTTCTTGTGGTCCTCCACAAACGAAAGTTGGAGGAGGATGTGTTTGGGGTCCATAGGAGCAATCCTGTACCCGGATAAGAGGCCCCATCTGGCGATGACTTCTTGAACCCGTGTGAGCTTAGGGCATCTGGAGGGTAATTTAAAGACAAAGGTATGAGCGAAGCTCTCAACTATACAAGCGATCTCTGTGGACGAGAAGGACACGATGATGTCTTATCTGTCTGGGCAGAAGGGGTGATCAAAGATGGGCAATTCCACGTCCTCGATATTGGAGGAGAGCTTAGCAGTACGATCAGGCCTCAACATGTCCGCGTATGAGAGACCTACGGAAGGAGGAGGGGGCATGAGGGCTCCCAGGGGGCGGCCAGGGGCAGGGGAGCCAGTATGTCATGGGCGGAGGGATGTGCTCCAGACGCAAGTGCCCCGTCGGAACGCCCGCTAGGGGCGGCACGGAGGTCACCGCAGGAGGGCCCGACGAAGGAAGGCAGGGGGAGAGGCAGAGCGTGCCACGGGGGCAGCAGTCGACGATGGGTACTTAGGTAAGGAGGGGGTCGCACGGGAAACGACCGCAGCCAGGCTGCCGCTAACAGGGGGAAGTGGCGAGGTAGCGCACACAGGCATGAGGCACGGGGACCAGCTATAAGGAGGATGGCGCATAAAAGATGGGAGGCGCTAGGGGGCCTGTGCCGATCAGAAGAGCAACAGCCAGGTTGCCTCTCGCCAAAGGATAAAAGGGGAAGGAGGCAGAGTTGCACGAAGAGCTGGGTTGTGCAGGGGCCAGCGCGGACGGCACTAGTGGGCCATAGCACTCCGAGAGCAAAGCCAGGTGGCGCAACAGATCAGAGAAAGAGTTCAAATTCAAATTTGAATTTGAAAAGAAAAAAGTAGAGAGGGAATGAAAATGGAGGGCGGGAGAATCCAGACGTGGTCCGTGAGGGCGAAGGAGTAGAGGGGGCACCGAAAGGGGCACAAGGGATGACGGAAGTTGGCGCGCCGGCTACAGGCTTCACGACGGACAGCCAGGCATGGCCTACCTGCGACGGACCTCACGAGGAAGCGAGGGGAGGTGGAGGAGCGGAGGGGGCCGAGGCTGGATTTAGGGACGCGAGACCCAGCAGCTGAAGAAGGTCAGCCGGCTAAGGGGCGGCTGAGCCTATCGGAACAGGGGAGCCGACCGGAGGGGGCGGCACCTCGCCCCAGAAGTAGGGGCTACCATTCTCGGTAGCACAGGACCAGAGACGACGATGACAAGAGGAGGGGGAGAGGAGCCAAGGAGGAGGAGTGTCCAATAAGGGGGGGAGGGAAGGATGGAGCCAAGGGGGACGCCAAGGAGGAAAGGTGCCGGAGGACTCTGGGAGGCACGCCTGACCGCCTGGGGCCCGGCAGGGCCCGGCTAGAGGGGGGGCCTCGTCACGCGAGAGGGATCGCCATTGGGAGGAAGAAGCTCACGCCAAAAATCTATATATACGCTAAACCGAATAAGAAATTTTAGTAGTTTCAAAACCGAAATCGAACCGATTTCTTTAAAACCGAACCGAATCTATTATTCGGTTCGGTTCGGTTTCCAGTCCAAACCGAATAATGCTCACCCTAGTCATGAGTTGTTACCATTGCTACTATTATAAGTGTAGGTACTATGGTGAGGATATTTTTATATGCACATAAATCGAAGTATAAATAAGTATTATATTTGTTAATTTTTTTAATAATTGTTAGAATATAATAATTATTAAATTTTTATTTTCCTTTGTATAATTGCATAGGTGTATCATTAGTAACAGACTGTGGCACTAATTTATAATACTTGTTAAATTATATTACAAATTATAGTGTAATAGTAGGTATTATATTTGGTTACGTATTATTATTCATTATTACTAGTATTATTATGGTTATATATATATATATTTTTTGGTTATATATATATATATATATATATATATATATATATATATATATATATATATATATATATATATATATATATATATATATATATATTAGTTTGGCAAAAATATATATATTTGAAAAATTATAGTTTTGACCTAAAATAATTTTTCTAGTATTTATATAATTATTTTTGACTAACAAAAATAGAGCTTCCTACCTACAAGTTTATTTTGCATTATAAAGATTTCCTAGTCTTCTCGAATATTTACTTTAGTCTAGTAAAATCTAGTTTTCAAACATTACAAAAATATTTTCTAAAAATTGTATAAGTAATTACTTTCCACAAATTTTTCTCGATTATCACCATTTATCATGACTAATCATGTGTTCCTACCTTTTCGTGAATTCGGACCTTACACAACGACTGGCTATTGGACTATTCGGACATATCAGATCTCCGCACAATATCAGACAAGATACCTTGTCATATTTACTGTTTATATTTAGTATGTATTTTTACTGTTTAGTTATTGCATATTACTGCTTGTTTATTTTCTCTTCTTCCAGTTGCTTCCTTGTTACTGTTTATGATTTAGTTGCTTTCAGTTATACATGATGTTAGTCATATTTTTCTTCTTGTCTTTAAATTTGCACATGGACCTAGAGTTAAGGGACAACCACTAGTTTAATACATTTACACAGATATGCCACTAGATGTGTGAGTTGTGAGTAGCATATAGACTCCGGACTTAAGTATTGGCTGATCACCGATACGTATGAGACATGCGTTAGGTCTAACTACCAATTAGATGCATGTTAGGAGCCTCGACAGTTAGTAGAGGTACATGGTCGTGGATACGACTTAGCTAGGTGCGTAGGACGGGGAGAACATTTCCTTATCGTATGGGCTACTATTATACTTTTCTTTTACCCAAAAGCTTCACTGGAGATACGAACCTGACACCGTTATTCTGTTCCTGCTGGCCTCTAACGTTCGATAAAACGTCATACTTTGAGGCCCCTGGTATCCAGAGTGGGGACTAAGCCAATCACATATAGCCAGAGGGCCCATGCATAGAAGGTTTGTTCTTAACTGCATTATAGAAGCATGAAAAATACAACATCCACAGGCGAAGGCGGGTACTCTTATTACCCCGCCATCTTCACACAGGCGCAGGCGATCAGACACACAGACCAGCCAAAGACAGAGACATTCTCAGAATGAAGTTCAGAAAAGACTCTTTTTATTAATCATGGCTACAAGGATCTATCACAGACTTGTCATAATTATATAAGAGAGAAACTTCCTGAATCCTAATTACAGGGATCAATTGCAAAGTCTTTGCTACATAAGTAAAAATAGAAACTCCTATAGATTCACAAGAAGGTTTGTTTTCACCGGACAGCCTCCGTAGTGTGATCATCATGGGCAAAAAGACAGAGTAGATGTTTACAGTCTCCATCAAAGTCTCCTTTCTGCTGACTCATGACATCGTCAGAGCAAATCATCTCGCCGTCGAGAGAAGCTGGGGCTCCAATATATACAGAAGTAGTAGAAGACCAAGACCACAGCAGGGTGAAGCCCCGCAGCCATCAATGAGTGGGGCAGAGCACGGCCGGCTGCTCATCAAATGAGCAACCAATCCTAACCCCGTAGTTTGGACCTCCGAGACCTCCAAGATATCATCCAGAGTCAAACTCCTTAGGGAGGATGCTTGGATACTTCTCAAGAGCGGTGATGACTCCTTCTACAGAGAGTTCTTCTACAAGAACAGGGTCCCTTGGAACGAGAAAAGCCCCAACCAACAGCCGACTTATGTAAGGCCAACAGTCGTCTAAAGCTAAGTCTGGATCAAACATGGTGGTGAAGGGTGCCAGGAAGAAGATAGTGACTCATCAGAGGAACACTTCCCCTTTTTTAGGATCGGGAGTGGTCTAAACTATAGGCCACTTGGCCGACGGTTAAAATTCTCTCATTAATGGGATGAACCTAGGACTTGGCACAATGGGTCTCTATTAATAGGCCTATTCAAGTGAGTCTCCAAACTGTTCAAATGCTCCTTGGAATTCCCGAATTAATGGTGGCAATTAAGAAGGAGTCTGCATTCAAGGGTAGTCATTTACTTCTCCTGAAAAGAACACTTAAAAGCCAAGCTGTCTCCAATCGGAGGTGCAGGTACCCCACTGTGTTCCTTTGCTTCCAAGGCATAGATAGTACATCCCCCTCAGAAGCACAGACAGCTGCTTCGATCCAAGTACCAGCCCATTCAACGGCCCCTTTTTTCAGCATAGACTTGGGAGACACTGTTTGCCTCCAGCACAAGCTCGACTGCTACTCTAAAAGCACAGTAAAATGGTCTATCTGAAGGCATAGCCTACTCGTCGTCCTAAAGCACAGTGACTTTACCCGAAACACAGCCTACTTATTGCCCCTTAAAGCACAGAGGTCCCGTTGTCTTCAAAATATAGTCCACTTGTCGCCCTAAAGCACAGAGGCTCCATCGTCTTCATAAGCATAGTCTACTCATCGCCCCAGAAGCGCAGCCAACCTTGCCTGAAGCACAGACGACATGGTCCTACCTAATCAATTTGCTTAAACTGCCTCTCTCAAAGATAGGATTGGGATTAATCAAGATTGATAAATGTAGATTGATTTAAATCTCGAACGAAGTTTACACAGAATCCAAATCTGAGATAAAATCCCAAGATTTACTCGGCTACATCCGAACAAATAAATTGGCACACGCCACGTGTCACTTCCTTCGATTATTTTGATAACCACCAGAGATCTCGTTTGAGGGAAATCTTAACATCTGCCACGTGTTAGCGCCACAGAAGCCCGCTCCGTATAAGGATGACAGATTTCTTCATATCTAGAAACCTTAATGCAAATCGTATATGTGCCCACCTCCCCTATAAATAGGAGAGGTTTTTCTCCAACAACAGGATTGACAAGGAGAACAAGATCCACAGAATTATCAAAATCTTTAACTTCGACGTCCTCCTGATCGGCAATCCTAGAGTTCCAGAAAGTTAAAGCAAATCTTATATCATCATCGGATCGTCAACAGAGTAAAGGAACCGCTGTAGTGCTCGATCTCTATCGTCACACTTTTCCAGAAACTTTTATACTTAGATTTTTTTGCATAAGAATCGATTGTACTCTTTTCTACGTTCATAATACAAAAAGTTCGTTCAACCTTTTGTCATATCGAACGTGCATGAAGACACTAGAATGGTTCGGTGCCCTTGGTTTATGCCATGTCACCCACCGTTCTAATCATGGCCGGAGATAACTCATATTACGTAATAGTGTACCCCTTGTCCTTGTTTGGTTGTAGGGGTAGTACACGGATTCGATGATGTGATGTTGAGCCATGTTATGGTTGGAACACTTTACTTTTACTTGTGACTTTATGACATATTTTATATTCAATTTATATGGCATGTTCTACCTGTATCTTGTTTTGTCCCTCTAAGGATCTGGTGATTCCTCCAGGTGTGTATTTTCGTAATTTTCCACAGGTGTTCTAGACAAGGCCATGATCTTCTCTTTTCCTTCGAAGATGACTTGCTTTTGGGATCGTCTTTGCTTCACTTGACAATTTCCTTCATTGTTTATGTATTTTTTCTCTTTTTAGAAATGGTTGGTAGTGGATTTGTTTCCGCCCGACATCTTGTACGAAAATGATGATTAAAAGTTGATTTTATGATATCATTATTTTTTATTTTGTGGATGAGATTAGTTGTCATGGTTATACTACATTTTATAGATTACATATATTTATTATACGGCTGGCATGTCTACGTACCTAGTCCTACATATTTTGGGACTGTAGAGTTACAGACGTCAAAGATGCGCCTATGCCGAGATGCCAGAGTGATGTGTCTATCCATAGAGTTTAGACTAGGCTTTTGTAGTAGACTTTTTATGTAATGAAAAGCCAGATAATAGATTTTTATATCAATAAAAATTCTCTTTTCATGTGCTTTCATTTACTGTCTTTGTATGATGTGCTGATATTTCTCTGTGTCCTCAGCGCATACTATTTATGGCGCCTAGGAAATTTGGACTCTAATGCGCCTGAAATCTATGCTTCTACAACAAACTCTACATGCCATAAAAAAATAAATGGTTTGGACTGGAGGTTGATAGCGACAACCAAAAGAACATCATCAGTCGACAGATGGACAAAATTGCTAGGATGATATTGGATACACATGCTAAACCATATTTTATTGGGTGGGCTCAGAAGGTTCCGAGTATTAGGGTGACGAGAGTTCTTGAATACCTTTATCCCTCAACAAATACAAACACAAGTTTATTTGACATAATGGATGGGCTTGACATTTGTCAAATGTTACTTTGGTTGCCATGGCAATTTGATGTTCCGGTGAAACACAAAGGACTTCTCAACACTTATCAGTTGGTGAAGGACAGAAAAAGGTTCACGCTTACGCCATCATAGAAAGATACCTGAACTGAGTCTTTACAAGGGAAGGTGAAGTCATTTTTCTTTAACAAATTCCATAAAGAAAGTGCAAGCGGAGTTCAAAGAGGCACGTGGCATTCATGTATCGGTAGTCAAAGGGAATTTATAATATGAAGAGTCAACGGATGGAGGAGCAATTCCAGTAGAGGTACATCTAGTCCTTGAGGAGTTTCCTGACATTCATTCGGAAGAGCTTAACGGAGGACTACCGCCCATATTGGATATCCGATATTGCGTGCATCTCGTACCCATGACAAGTTTACTGAATTTACCTTATATTTTTATGAGCCCATGGGAAAACAAAATTCTTTAGGACAAAGTGGAAGGTTTGTTGCAGAAGGGACAAACTAGAAAGAGTATGATCCCATATCAGTACTGACACTTTTTTACGTCAGAAAATATGGGAGTTGGAGGATGTATATAGACAGTCGTCCGACCAAAGAGAATATGGTTGATTATAAGTTTTCAACACAACGACTACATGATTTGCTTGACCAGTTGAGTGGGTCCAGGATCTTCTCCAAGATTTACCATTTAAGTGGCTAACATCAAACTCACGTCCAGTCAGGGGACGAGTGGAAGCCGGCATTTAAGATGAGAGATGGATTGTTCGTGTGGATGGTCACGCATTTTGGATTTTCCATTGCACTGAAAACCATCATGTGTCTCATAAATCTTGCACTTCGATCTTTCTTTGGTGTACTTATTTTGGTTTATTTGATGATATAATAATCTAAACTACAAACTTCGATGAACACTTGAAGCACTAGAGGACGGTGTCGGAGGTACTGAAATATAATCAACTCTATGTCAAATTTAAGGAATGATAATTTATGACATAACATTTGCTTTTCCTCGGGTTCATTATAGGTGCCGGTGGCATCCATGTCAATGAGAAGGCTCATGTAGAGACCAACATCAAAGACCTAGTAGAGGTACATAGCTTTCATGGTTTGGCTACTTCTGTCAACAATTCATACGATATTTTAGTACCATTATAGAACCTATTAAAAAGTTCATAAGGAAGGGTAAGTTCAATTGGGGAGAAGAAGCATCGTTCATGATGATCAAGGGGAAACCTTGCATGACGTCCGTTTTAACTCTTCAAATTTTGATAAGCTCTTCAAGGTCGAGTACAATGCCATTGGCATTAGTGAGGTACTATCGTAAGAGAGGTAGCATGTGGTTTTCTTCAATAAGAAGCTTAATTACATTAGAAGGAAGTCATCCACCGATGATAAGGAATGCTACAATGGTGCGAGCGCTCAAGCATTGGGATTGTTACTTGGTTGGTAAGGAATTTGTATTATGTTCTGACCCTAGATCTCTTAAATATTTAAGTAGCTAGAAGTGCATCAGCAATGATATACATGTGACGTGATGTAATTTTCATAATAGAATTTTCTAAATAGGAATAAAATAGGAATCCTATTATACGTAAAATATTATTTTTCCATCCTACATACATGGGGTGAGGGTGGAGGTATAAAGCACAACATAAAGTAGAGATTCGGGGTGCTCGTCCATAGGCAAAAATCAGAGAAATCTCGTACTTTGCTCTTAGGACTTTGCCATCCAAGACAGAAGGAGGAAGGAGATCTAGTCAAGAACTCGTCAACTTTGGTTAGGAAGATTGCTACAAGTTGGTGAGTGATCTCAA
This sequence comes from Iris pallida, assembly GCA_029216955.1. Lineage (NCBI taxonomy): Eukaryota > Viridiplantae > Streptophyta > Magnoliopsida > Asparagales > Iridaceae > Iris > Iris pallida. The sequence goes on along the minus strand of JANAVB010020800.1, from coordinate 1,159,431 downwards.
TTGTAATCTTCTGTTTTTTTCTTTTGAGAGTGACGAGGGGGTTGAACCTATTAGGACAAAGGGTTCAACATTAATTAGTTTTTGTTAATCTTGTAATTTCATTTGAGTTATAAATGTTGGGATTTATCCAGGTGACGTACTCACCACCATATTCTCCTCTTTATCTGTGCTTGTTGTCCGTTAAACAGGGGTTGGTTTGATGATCAGGTGGGTTGGCAAACGCTTCCGCGTGCCGAACATCTTTTATGTTACTTTGGGGAAACACATTTGAAATGAATTCATGTTTCCATTTATCTAAGAAGGAAGAAAAAGAAGTGACCTAAAAAAGCTTGATCTATTAATTTGAGGAATGACATCAGTCATTTTCATACACTTATCTCACAAACTGTCACATAACTTATATATTATGTGTCCCATTTTTAACTTTTAAATACCGAAAATTTGATTGCAAGAAAGAATATTTAGTGAAATAGACTGAAGAAGAAAGAATATTTAGTAAAATAGGTTGAAGAAAAAACATTATAAAATTTCTAAACCTACAATATATTCCGTCAGATCGGCTAACCAATCCAACTGGCAGGATTCCATCATAGAAATAATATATTTATATACGTATATAGATATGTAAAGTTAAGCTATATGTGTAAACCTTAGTTATTTAGAAAATATATAAATATATTAGTAAACCTATAATATTTTCTTTATTTTCTTAATAGTGCGTGAGTGCACACGAAGAAAGCCCGTAGGCTTACAACAATACGACCCTTAGGCAATATTCACCAAGGAACTAGCAGAGTCACATACAACAACTATCAAGAACTAATACTATTCCTAGAATCATTGAAGCACCCTATGGTTTCTCCCTTATTCACATGAGTGCTCTCACGACAGGACAACTTTAACTCCTTTTTGGTTGGAGCATTCCCCTTTCAGCTAGATTAGCATGTTTACTTGCTTCCTTGGCCGTCTAAACAGGATTAGGATCCGCAAGCATCAATATTGCATTAATTCTAGTAAAGTCAATTCATCGGGGATAGCCTCTTTTGTCGTTCATCGAACCTTCTTTGTATGCTTCTCTCTCATTTCCTACATCAGGATGAGCTGAGAAAGTGATCAAGGCGGAGTCCTTCAGACTTACTATTTGGGACTTGTTTTGTTTCCTAGGCTAACAGCAGAGGTCTGAGGTACCTTACGTTTAGGTCTTAACCTCTTTACCAACAAATACTCCACCCCGGGTCTCCGATAGCCCGTGCTACATTTCCACCGTCCTCTATAACCATAGGCTCCCATAGGAGAGTTCCTTATGTCTGTTCCTCTTCCCTCAAGCAAGCCGAGGCCGCAAGCTCGTTGGTTTCCTCATGTGTTAATTTGAGCCCCTTTCCATTTCTCTTTTGGACACTAAGTAGTAGTGTGACCAAACATTATCTCGGAGGAACTCATTCGTACTCAACTTTATGGAATAAGATTTTTATGTTGGCTAGCTCTATTTCAAGCTTTTCCACCAGTGTGTCAGTAGCGATAATTTCCACAAATATTCTCTTATAGGAAAATCTCTCATTCCTCACGGTAAACAACGAGAAATTAAACAATAAGCCACATTTCTTCTGTCTTACCAAACTTTTCTCGAGCCGTCGCTAGCAATATTTCCGTCTAATCCAAGGACTTATTTCTTACTGTCTGATCCAGGCTGGACTTGTTATAAATGACGACTCAACGGTCTCAAACTTTTGTTACAACAATATAATATAACCATCATTCTTTTATAGCAGGTTAATAACAATGTGAATTGCCAAGAGAAAGGATCAAGGATCGAACCCATCAATATAATATAACCATCATTCTTTTATACCATCATTCTTTTTAAGGTATCGTTGATCAAAACATAATCCACAACAAAAGAGAGTTTTTTTATTAAGCGTGAAGATCAAGGATCGAAGGATCGAAGCCAATCACTGTTAGTGAATTGCCGAGAGAATAAAATCTTCCACGCGATGGTCAAGCTTCGTCTACTTTTGGTCACCAGCAATTGCACCAACAATGATTCAATATTCTTGTTTTCTTTCTCTTATAATTCGATATGTATATGAAAATATATTAAGGCCAAATATATCCATTGAAATATTTATGAAAACGCATCCAAAACCAACATCATAAACTATAACAAAATTGAAAAGTGAAAATGTTTGAATAAGATACTTATATAGATTTATTGTCCAAGACACAATTCACTACATATATGATACAATTTCAAAGAAGCCAATCCATAAAACAGAAATGTTTCTATTCACTTTGTTATGATCAATCGACACCGAAAAGATTTTTTTTATTATTCGACTCCAACTTAACCATTCCAGCTACTAGCCCACATCGTGCTCCCAATAGGAGCTGGACACTACAAGATGGACCAACTCGGTCACATTACACCTTGACTCATGTGTCGAAGTCAACACGGAGGTTGGAGGTATTTAATTGTAAATAAGTCAAATATTTTTCGGAAGTACAACTATCACAATTGTTAGGTAGGTTAAGTGCAATTTACCCTTCGACAAAATTTTATTCTTTTTTATTAGAAATCATCTATCAAAAAGTATCTAAGATTTGTAGAGTTCTCTTGGTTATCATGATCTTAGATCATCTCCGGAGGATTCTAACCTTTTAACCAAAATTTAGGTAGAAAATATAAATTTTTGTTCTCCAATCACATTTCCTATCTATTTGTAGGATAACACCGTTGCAAGGAGCTTCCTAAATCTATGAAAAAATAAATAATCACCTAGCGAGGTTCATAACATTAATGACCAATGATTAAAACTTAGTTTAAGGTGATTACATATGCCTGGGTTATTGCTCCTAGAAAAGTTAATTTAAGAATTTTTTTTTATCATTTCCTAGATTAGGGAACATTATTGAAGTAAAAATTATATGAAGAGCTATTTCTAGATTTTGTGTAGCTAAAATTTAGCTAAAATAATAGAGAGTACCATCGCATGTCAACACCTTGCACGAGTGTAATATATATTCTATGAAGGGGAATGAAAACTAGCATGAGTATTACTATAGATGGCACCATCCAACTATATTTAAGAAACCATCTATCCCATGCCTTCTTGTGGTTATCACATGACTAAGGTATTGTTTGGGAAGAGACGTAAATGGGGGGAAGAAAAATTTTGAGAGAAAAATGGAAGAAAAATTAAAAGTAGAGGTGTTTGGGAAGAGGGAGGGGAATTGAGGGGGGAGGAATGTGGAAAAAAAAATTTATATGGGTCCCACTCAAAAATTTTCCTCCCAAAAGTGGAAGAAAATGGAGAGAAATGAGAGGATTGTGAAATAAATTACCCAACTACCCTTCAATAAAGTAGTTATTAATTATGATTTAAAAAAATCAAGGACTAAATGGTAATTATATCTTTCTCCATAATAAATAAAATATTATTTTTAAAAATTTTCTTTTCCTACTTTTTGTTTATCCAAACAAGTGAAGAAAAAATTAATTTTACCTTTATTTTACTCTCCTCTATTTTTTTTTCCCTTAAATTTTTCTCTCCCTTCGCTCCTAGGTTCCCACACACAGTGGCATCGGCCTCTTTTCCTCTTTTAGTTCGGTCTTCACAGTATTATGACATCCTTGTCATGTAATGAATGCACCTTGATATATTAGTTGAGAGACTCGAGAAAAGCCAAAAAAGAAGCGAAAAACTGAGGTGATGCTCTTGGTTTCATCTTTCCCGGTTGAGTAGTTAACGTTTTCGGCTTATATAGAAGATCCATGGATGGAGCATTGTTGCTGACAACATTGGAATGTGCCCAAAGGACAGTAAGTCACTATAGCAAGACTTTGGAGCTTATATTTACTGGGAACATTTGAACCCCCGAGTACTTAAAACCAGTGGTTAACAAGATGGGTTAGCAAGGACTAAGCAATTTTTTTTTAATTCCTTAACGAATAATGTTAACAGTCGGACTGAATTTTTTTTGACAGTACTAAAATAATAGGACTGTCAAATTATTGTTGGGTTTTTTTTTTGGCCTTTTCTTTAGAAACTTTAGTCCCACATCGGAAAGGCCAAAGAACTTGTATCTCTAGATATTAGCTATGCTAGTTTAGAGATGCACATGTGGTGTGGAGGTGCACATGGGTGTGCCATGTGGGATTATTTTTCTAATGGAAAAAAGGCTAAATCAATAATTAAAAGCATTAATGCTTTTTGCTCTTGGAAAATTTATTTCCATGGGAGCTAAGCCCCGCGACTCGGACTCGGACTTGGGCTCATGAGGTGTAATGTGGCATTTTGTTGGTGCAGGTTGCGCAAGTGACGCAATGTGCGAAAGTTTACAAGTGTTTCTTAACACAAGTAAACAGAGCCTGTCAGTGAGAAGAGAAGCTTTGCACCAGCGTTGCTTTTGCACGGGAGTCCGTGTACGATCCGAGGAGTCAGAAGAGCAGAAGTGTTCCTAGGTTCTCCGACGAACTTGCTGGTTCTTGGAAGCTATTTGTGTGGGGCGAATATAGCTTTGAGCAACGGTGATCATTCACCCCAGCAGGCCATCTTCCATCTTTCGCCTGTCATCTTCTTCGCTGCTGTGATTACGAAATCTTCTTAGATTCTCGTATATCATATGCTGCTGTGGATTACGAAATCCTTTTAGATTCCCGTAATATAATAACGAGATCTTCGTTATACTTGCGCAAGCTTCCTAGAAGTGTTGCGTTGGAACATTGTTCTTACATTGTTTCATATTCTAAGTTTTCCATCGAAAAATTGTGTCCCGGCAACAACATTCTCAAAGCTATATTGCTACGATAGAAAACTTTAATGCTTCACTCCCCAATACTGACTTTTGTAAGTTAGAAAAGTTTGATGGAGAGCATTATCAAGTCTGGAAGAGGAAGGTTTATCTCACTCTTCAACTCAGAGACGTTGATCACGTGTTTATTGAAGAGGAACCTTCTGTTCTAGATGTTGGGTCTGCTGCCACAATCACCGCGGCTATTAAACTTCAGGCCAAGTGGAGAAGGAAAAATAACATTTGTAGGCTACTTATCCTGAATGCTATGGAGGATTCTCTAGCAGAATCTTACAGTAAAAAACCAATTGCCAGAGACATATGGGAGTCTATGGAGAAACTGTACGAAGAAGACAAGAACAGGAGCAAGATATTTGTGGTTGAAAAATATAACAAATGGCTCTTTGAGGACGAGAAGTCCTTGTTGCCGCAGGTAAAAGAATTCCTGAAGCTGCGACAGAAGTTGGAAGACGAGGCGATGCCCCTCCCCGACAAGTTTGTTGTTGGAGGGATTATCTCAAAGCTCCCCGCTGGGTGGAGTAAGTTCTATGCAAACATGCATAGGAAGAAGCTTGAGATCAGCCTTGAAGATCTCTTGCAGGAAATCTATGTTGAGGATCAGATGCGGGCTCAACTCAAGGTGGACTCACTGTCCAAGAAATTGGCTAATGCAATATGGTTCATACCAAGGAACCAAGGGAAAAGCAGGCGGCTTCCCACATCAAGAAGAAGGACCCTGACAATCTGAAAGTCAAAGGAACTTCTTTCAAGCAAAAGAAGCCAAAGTCTCAGATGCCTTGCTTCAAGTGTGGCAAGAAGGGCCACTTCAAAAGTGAATGCAAAGCAAAGACCAAGCAATCAGAGCAAGGAGAGCCTAGTAAGGTATCTATGATCACTGACGTTGTTGCTATGATTGTGCAGGTTGATGCGGTAGGGACTGAATCTGACTTGTAGGTAGACACTGGAGCCTCCTGCCATGTCTGCTCCAACAAGGAGTGGTTCACCACCTACACACCTACTTCTGAAGTGGTTATGATGGCGAACCAGGCACAAGCTGAAGTGCTCAGGATTGGGACGGTAGTATTGAAGCTGACTTCTGGCAAGTCTCTGACGCTTCAAGGCGTGAAGCACGTACCTGCTATCGCCAAGAACCTGATCTCAGGAGGCCTACTCTGCAATGCAGGCCACAGGATAGACATCAATGCTGGCCAGATGGTGATGTCTATTAAGGGAACATATTTCGGGAAAGCTTTTTATACCGAAGAGATGTTCAAAATTTAGCTTGTAAATCAGTCCAATGTAATTAATGTAATTAATGCAATCACTAATTCTGCTTATACTCTTGAGTTGTGGCACAATATGCTAGGACATGTTCATTGTAAATGAATAAACCGAATGTCTAGTCTAGGACTTATCTCCAAGTGTGGGGGTAAGGTAGAGAAATGTGAAGTTTGTGCTCAAACAAAGATCATAAGGAAACCCTTTCCTCGGGTTAATCGAAGTACAGATCTTTTGGAGTTGGTACACTCCGATATCTGTGACTTCAAACAGTTATCTACAAAGGCCGGGATAAAGTATTTCATAACCTTCATCGATGACTTCTCAAAGTATGCGTTCGTCTACTTGCTGAAGGCTAAAAACAAAGCATTCGAGAAGTTCAAGGAGTTCAGAGCCGAAGTTGAGCGGCAGACTGGACAACAACTCAAAAGAATAAGAAGTGATCGAGGTGGGGAGTACAGGTCTCATGAATTCGCATCGTTCTGCAAAGAACATGGAATTGTCAATAAGACTACGGCTCCGTACTCTCCTCAATCAAACGGAGTAGCAGAGAGGAAGAACAGAACGTTAACAGAAATGATTAACTCAATGTTGTTGACTGCTGGCCTTCCTAAGTGCTACTGGGAAGAAGCTGCATTGACGGCCACTTTTATTCTAAATAGAGTATCTCATGCAACTTCAGACGTTACTCTCCATGAACTCTGGTTTAAGGTCAGACCTAACTTGAATGTCATTCGAGTGTGGGGGTGTCTGGCATATGTCAAGCTTCCAGATCTGAAGATTCAGAAACTTGGGATAAGGACTACTAAGACGATCTTCTTGGGGTATGCCGAGAAGAGTGATGCTCGAAGATTTCTTGATATTGAGTCAAATTATATCATTGAATCTCGTAACGCAGAATACTTTGAAGACAAATTTGCAAGGCACAAGAATATTGTTCTTGCGGATGTACCGGAGAACATTGAGAGTGCGCAGGAAACTGAAGTCTTCAATGAAGATGTGGTCCAAGAAGATGTTTTTGTTGAAACAACGATTGAACCAGAACAAGCTGAGCCGTCAGCTAAGCGTATGAGGAGGCCGAAGGACTTCGGAAGTGACTTTGTCACCTATCATGTGGAAGTAGATCCACTTACCTATGATGAGGTGATGAAGATCAGAGACGCGATTTTCTGGGAGGAGGCGATTGATAATGAAATTGATTCTATCACCTCAAATAACACTTGGGTGTTGGTTGATCTTCCTGAAGGAGCGAAACCCATCGGATGCAAATGGATCTTCAAAAAGAATATGAAAGCAGACAGAACTATTGACAAGTTCAAGGCTAGGTTGGTAGCCAAGGGTTTTCTCAGAAGTAGGGGATTGACTACTTTGACACGTATGCTCCAGTAGCCCGGATGACCACCATCAGAGTATTGATTGCTCTTACAGCAATACACAAGATGGTGATACATCAGATGGATGTGAAAACGGCTTTCCTAAATGACGAGCTGACCGAAGAGATTTACATGCAACAGCCAGAGGAATTTGTCGTCAAGGATCTTGAAGACAAAGTCTGCAAGTTAGTGAAATATTTATACGGTCTTAAACAGGCTCCCAAGATGTGGCATGAGAAATTTGACAAAGTTATAAGGTCAAATGGCTACATGGTCAGCGAGACGGACAAGTGTGTTTACACGAAGTTCGCTGATGGAAGAGGTGTGATCGTTTGTTGTTTGCCATGAAATATAAAAGAACAGAACAGTTTTATGGGAGGACTGGACTTTTACTTCACGTTACAAACTCGCTTGTACAAAGAAAGCCTAAGGACGAAAACCTAGGTACAGCAATCTAAGTACAATTGTTTATTTTTGATTCTGGGGGGTGACGATAGAGGCTCGGGAAAGCGGCGGCAGCTCTGCCTTACTCCTTGGACGATCGGACGTAGCCTTGGCTCCTGTGACGAGATGCTTGGCGTTGACGAAGAAATGCTCTTCTTGCTCTCCTCGTATTGCTCTTCTGGCTTCTCTCTCTCTGGATTGATCTCTGTAGATTTTTCTCTCTGATTATTGGGGGAGCGTCTCTCTGTATGTACGTATCTCTCTCTCTCTGTGTATCCTTCCTGCAAGGGAATGGCACCCTGCTATTTATAATAGTGGGGGGAATCATTAGGGTTTGCAATGATTGCCCATCCTCAAAGTGACGGTGGCCTGATAAGTGATCAATCTGGACCATTAATCTTGGGCATGAAGGATCTGGGCCATTAATGAGGATTATGCCAAATCATGTCAGTAATTAATGTTGATTGCAATAAATTCTCATTATGATAATTTGCTGATATCCGCAAATCTAAATGAATCAATTTAATTTATTCTCTTGCCACGTGTCCCAAATCATTGGGATCTGACCCAAAATTTGATTATCTTTAGGACACGTGTTCTGTCATCATTGTTGAGCCGCATGAGGAGCGTTCATATTTGGACCGCATGAAGGTCGTCATGACCGAGCCGCATGAAAGATTTCATGACCGAGCCGCATGAATAGTCTCTATACTCGAACCGCATGAAGGTTGTCATGACCGAGCCGCATGAATATGTTCATGACCGAGCCGCATGGATGGCCGAGCTATATGAGAGTCTTCATGGCCGAGCCGCATGGATTTCTTCATGGCCGAGCCGCATGGGGGTCTTCATGGCCGAGCTGTATGAGAGTCTTCATGGCCGAGCCGCATGGATTTCTTCATGGCCGAGCCGTATGGGGGACCTTCATGTTTGAACCGCATAAGTTTATCTTGCATTGGCCGCATGAACTCGTCTAGCCTGGCCGCATAAACTTGCCTCGAAGTTGTGAAGACTTTTTTCAGTTCCCTAGGAAGATAGTGCTTTTGTGTCAGCCATTATTACTACTTTATGTCAGGGCTGTCAGCTGTCGGCTGTCAGCCGTCAGAGCATTAATTGCGTTCGAACGACGCTGGGCACAGCTGTTCTGAAAAGACACGTGGCTTCCCTCTGCGGGCCGTATGGAGTCCGCTCGAGCTGCCTAGTTGTTTGAGCCGTATGGGACTCCTGAGCCGCATGTGGCTCCTTGGCCGCATTGATCATTTTTCTCTTCTTTTTTATGCTTCTACAAGACCCCCTTCAAAGTTTTCAATTTGCAAAATTAAAATACTTTGAATAAGAAGCATGATTATGCCAGAGCCGCATGGATGTATTCTGTCCTAGCCGCATGGGTTTGACCAGCCGCATGATTATCTCGACCGCATAACTCTCTGAGCCACATGAGCTGTTTTGGCTGCATGAGCTTCTTGTTACGTCTTTCTGCCACGTGTGCAAATCTTCTGTGAATCTTCTGCATTTAATGCTCTTGATTTGCTGCAGATTTCAAGAGCCGCTTTCTTGGGCCAGGATCCCAAGAGTCAGGCTATTATTCAGCCGTTTTGCCTCGTTGACCGAAGAGTCGGTCATCAGATTGCACGCGGATCGAGGCGTCCCTTCCTTGTCTATAAATAGGAACACTTTCGTTCTAAGGAATCTCCTTTGCTCTCTTCGATCTTTCTAACTCCTTCCTCTCCCAAGCACCCATGGCTCCCAAGAAGGCTGCTGCGTCAAAGGCTGCGAAGGGCAAGGCGGTTGCTTCTGCAGCGGCTGTGGCGACGAACGTGGCCACTCCTCCGCCGGCCGCTGTTCACTCTGTTCATCCCGACGTTCATCCACCTGTTGCTGGTAAGGGCGTTGCCTTAGAACACTAACTGTCATGGCTCTGCTGCATAACTTATGCACAAGCCGCATGTACAAGGTTCTTCGATATGACCGCATAAGCACTTCGCCCAGGGGGGCCGCATGGGCTTGTCATACTCGATCTGAACCACATATATATTTTCGGTTTGGGCCGCATGAGCGTAGTTCACTTTTGAACCGTATAAGCTCATCTGCTTGTAGTCGCATGGGTCTATCTGTTCAAGGCCGCATGAGTCTGTGTGGACTTTGAACCGCATAGTCTCACCCGAATCCGAGCCGCATCAGCGCCTAGGTTTGTCTGTTGAGTCCATGTGAACCTTCAACCGCATAGACCCTTCTGAACCCAAACTGCAGAAGCTTCATAAGCTCATCTGAACTTGATTTGTATGGACTCGTCTGACTCGGAGCCGCATAAGGCTGTGATGAACCGAACCGTGTGAACTCGAATGATCTTTCAAATATTTTTTTTTTGTTTTGACTGTCCTCTAATCTTATTTCTTTCGTCTCTTCTTCAGTGAATCTGCCAGTAAATCCTGCGAGGAAACTCCTAGTGGGCTCAAATCAGTTTGCCTTAGGCGTGCATCTTGATGACTTAGTTAAATACATGCTGAATCAATTTCCTGCTAATGAGCCTTCGGGGAGGTTGAACGCCATCGAGAATCAGACCCTCCATTATCTCCGTGCCATGATGAATTCCGGAAAGTTGGATGGATCATACCTGAAGCCCTCATTCCTCTTCGGAGATGCTTTAATCATAAAGAATCCCCGAGTATTAGAGATCTCTGAGAACTGGGATTTTACTTTGGATGGGATGGCGATCCATATTCCTCTCATGGAGCGTCATTATCCTCTGTTTTGGTTCAATATGGTATTGTTGGACAGGAAGATGGTGTGTAACTTGACTCCTACCCAATCAGGGATGTTGATGGACGACATCCATTATAACCCAAACATTAGGTCAGCATACGCGGGTAAGGATTCCGTCCTCCGGTACATGATGGGACTGGCCCCAGGTACTTTCATGAACGTATATGGTCCCAACTTCTCATTCACTCAAGCTTATACATTCCTGAATCGGCTTGCTCGCAAAAAATCTTATCCCGTTGGCAGGCTGGCATTGCTGAACTGGATAAACCCCACTTCTACGTGGGCCCACTTGACCACTTGGGTTCTGCAGACCTATGGGACATTCCTGCGGGAGGTGGGACTCTATCATGCCATCCGGGGCATCTGTCACGGGCTTCCTATCAATAAGCCATTGTTCGTGGCGCTCCTGGAGATGTATAACCGGCGAACGGGGACGTTCTTTGCACCCGAAGGGGAGTTGGGGCTTGCTCTCCATGAGATGTATACTGTCTCCAAGCTTCCGTAGGGGAACGAGCCTTTCGAGGTGTACACCCCGTCGAACGAGGAGTTCGAGGACCTGAACCGATGACTTTCAAGTTTTGTTGCGGTGTACCAGGAGTTGCTATGCCATCATAGTACTTGTCACCAGATGGCTATAAAAAAGGATGATAGCTCGGAAGGGAACGCTCCCCACACCACATCCTGGGTCAATTATCTTTTTGAAGTTAGCCCTTCTGGCGAGGTTATTCCTCGAACCCCTCAAACCCAGGGAGAGATAAAGGACCTGATGTCGAGCGCCAAGAGGTCGCGGTCCACTAGCGACATATTCGGGAGTCAAACTGACTCTCTTAGCTATTTTTACTACGGCACTAGACAGATGTCTGAGAAAGCACTCCTGGCTGGATTTTTGATGATATGGCTACGGAACTGCGTAGTCTCGGGGGGGGGGGGGGACAGATTCTATCGAGAGGATCAGCCGCCATTTCATTCTCCCTGCCGTTAAGCTGGTATTTGGAGTTAGACTGGCTCTTCTCCCGGCTATGGTGTGTAGCATACACCATGGTTTTCGCGCATTCTCGTCTAAGGTCATTGCCCACAAGAAGACGCTGGACTTTGAGCGCATAGAGCTACCTTACCACTATTTGATGGGGTGGTTGTTGATGCACTATAAGTCTGGGATCTGGAACAGCGGAAGATGCTATAGATGAAGACGCTTTCCTTTTCCAATGCCATCACCAACCTTGGGAATACAGTACTATGCCAACTTGTCGGAGGGCGCTGGCGAGGGTGGACGGGTGTGACTTTTTCGTATCTGTTCCTCATTTTTCCGATGAGGAAGTGAGGGATGTACACCTTGATGGTACCGGACCTCCTCACTTTCTGTCTCCGAAGATGCTCACCTGGTTGCGCAACATTCGCCCCGCGCATCTGGTTTATCGTAACCGCGATAATGTGTACTTGGAGCCCTACCTGCCTAGTAGGTTTTCCTGCCAATTTGGCTATAGCCAGTTATTCCTTGACTGTCCCAGCCCTTGCTTGGGCTTTGAAGGTAGCGTTCTTGATGGTGTCAGGGCGTGGAATTATTATGACGCTTATCATACCTGGGCCAGCTTCTCGGTCCCTGATTCTAAGGCGCCGAGGGAAATTTTGTACGTGGCTGCCTTGTACCATGTTATGGCGAACAAGCCTCCTGTCAATTTCGATCCGGGTACCAGTTTTATCGTGGGTACCGGTTTAGAGGAAAAGCCCAAGGGGGCTAAGGCTAGAAAGCAACTAGCGCTCCAGACTCCCCTCCCTAAATCAGAATCTTCTGAGGCGGCTGAGGAGGATGATGATCATGATAGCGAAGACTCTCTTTCTTTTGGGGGTGAAGAAGTAGCGGATCAACCACTTGCCACACCAGACGAACTAGCGGGGGATCCGTCGCTTGCTACACAAGAGGAAGAAGTGAGGGAAGGACAGCCTCCCGCTGTACCTGGTCCCGCACGCAAACGAGTCATACGTGAGTCTTCTGACGGCAGAACGACCTTTTCTGTGAAAATAGCCGCCGTTAGGTCTCATAGGTTGCTTATTACCGAGAGGGGAGAAGATGTTGACGATGCTCCGTAGGTAAGACTATGTTGGAGCTATCTCCTTGTTGTGGTTTTCTTTTTCTTGGAGATATGACCTAATCATTTTTTCTTTGTAGGCGTCTGACGAACCAGGCTCTCATGAACCGTCTGCTGCTCCTTAGGTCGATCCGGTCCTTGCTGCTTCGATTAGCGGCGTGTGTGTCGCGGTCCTTTCTGTGGGGGCTCTCTCAGCGGCGGCTGAGGACTCCCAAGTTGCTGAGACCTCGGTCCGGGATGACGAAGGTTTCCTCGGGCCTGTCCTCGAGATTGTTGAGTTTCAGCAAGGCGACGCCGATCTCGTCGCATCCCCTCCCGAGGGTGCCGGGGCGGAGGAGTCTATTATATTCGACTCGGAGGCCACTGGTAGAGAGGTTGTGGTGGCCGTAGGTGAACCTGAGCCTCCACACTATTCTGCTGGTAAGATAAGCCAAATATTGACTAGTGAGGGGGCTTATTTGCTCTATCAACATATCCTCCAGGTCAAATCGATTCATGGTTGTCTTGGCCCTACAGGTCCTGACCCTTTACTTCCCACAGCGAATGTCCTTGGGGAAGGCTCGGCCTGTTGCGATCTAGGGAAAAGGGGCGTTTCTTCTTCTTCACTGACTCATGTTGAGAGGCCTCCCGCCAGCTCCGGGCAGATGGTAATGGAGCTTGTTCCGGGAGCAATGGTCTCCGCCTCATCTTCTGCTGCTTATACGGCTTCGGAGATTGACTTCTCGGCCCTGTCGAGCATTCAAGTTCTGCGGGCTGTTGAAGAGGAGTTGGCCGCTGTTCATGCGTCTTTCCGCACGAAGTTTGTTTCCCTTGTGGCAGGAGCGGCAGATTCTGTTACGTCTTCTTCAGTGTTGCCAGCTACACTCCCGTTGACACCGGCTTCTTCGGAGGCTCTGGACGAGGTGTCGCAGGATGTGGTCGACAGCTTCTATCGCCACTTAAAGAGGGGCGTAGATGCTGCCGTAGAACGAGGAATCCTATTTTCTCTGTCTCTGCGGGGCGCTCGGGATCAGATTGAAACTTTGAAGGCTCTTCCTGGCGGGGTGGGATTGGCTGCGCTCTTGGAGCCCAAGTTGGCAGAGGCTAATCAGCTTGTGACCCAATTGCTGGCGATACGGCAGGCTGGCTGGCCTGCTGCGATTGAACGGGAGCGGGGCTTCCTTATTGCTGCTCTAGATAGGATAAAGCTTGCTCGAGATACTGCCGGGCCAGTTGTGAAGGGGGACCTGGACGAGCTTTCCGCTTTGTATGACAGGCTGGGTCGTCGAAGTCAAACTTATAGGGCTCGGGAAGAGTCTGCTTCTCGTGGAATAGCTGACACGAAGGAGCGGATTCTCGCACTTCAGAGGGAGTTGGACTTCTTAGAGTCAGAGCTGGGGGCTGCCCGTGCGGAACAGGAGTCAATCGCTCGGGAGGCCGAGAGGGTTTCCCGATCTTCTGTTAACCTGGAGCGGGCTTTCAAGAAATTTGAGGACAATTGGCAAGCTCACGCTCATCTGGAGGACGCGGCAGCGCAGACCCAAGAGGCGGAGCATCGAGCTAAATAGAGGTTTGAGCGGTCGGTTGCCTTGCTGACGGACCGTCTCACGGCGCCATGTGCCCCAGAGCAGTGATCGGTTTTCTGTTTTCTTCTGTTGTTTTTTTATATTTTTTTGTTTTTTGTTTTTTGTTTTTTTTTGGTAAGGGATGTGATCCCAAATGATGTAGCACTTTGAATTTTGAATAAATGAGCATGTTTCAACTCATCTTCTCTTTCTTGTACTCGTGGGGTTTGTGGAATTGGACCTGCTGGGGGATTATTTGTGGACCTGTTACCCTGGGCGTACCTCAGTTTTAGGTACGAGTAACACGTTTTGGAGAGGAATACCTAGAACAACTTCGCGATAAGACAGCTATAGAAGTTTTTGGTATTCGAGAGAATGCCAGGGAGCAACTGGGCTCCCAGGCATGATATGGAAGGGATGGGCGTGTACTGGAGACCCAGTACAGCATCTGTGGTCGACTGAGGACATTTGTGGTCATCAGAGGACATTTATGGTCAACAGAGGACATTTATGGTCAACAGAGGACGTTTGTGGTCAACAGAGGACATTTGTGGTCAACAGAGGGCATTTGTGGTCAACATAGGACATTTGTGGTCAACAGAGGACATTTGTGGACCTATTATCCTTGTCGTACTCCGGTTGTGGGTACAGATAATAGGTTGAAAGGGAACCGACATACTCACTCAGTGGTAATGAGGACATGGCAAGTATGAAGGTTTCTTCTACGGAGCCTTCCCATGCAGAGGTAATGAGGACATGGCAGGAGTGGGCTCAATGAAGAGGGTGTACATAAAACAACTCAGAGGTAATGAGGACATGGAAGTTTTATGTAGGGGTGATTTATTTTTGGCGGAAGTGAAACGACTCAGAGGTAATGAGGACATGGCCATTTTGGGAATTTGTGGATCACTTACCCTTTTTTGTGTACTGGAAGTGCAGGTAATGGATCATGAGGGGAGATCTCTTCCAGGAAGAAAGTTCAGAGGTATGATCATACATGACTTACTATCTGAAAGAGTGACTGAAATGTAAGTTCAGAGGCACCGTCGGGTACATGACTCGATATTGTGAAAGTATGAGTTCAGTGGCATCAGCGGGCACATGACTCGATAATCTTGGATGTTGTGTATGTGAGTTCAGCGACACGAGAGGGTACATGACTCGGGAATCTAGAGAGTGGTGAGAGTGAGTTCAGCGGTACGAGCGGGTACGTGACTCGTTGATCTGAAAATTATGAGGATGAGTTCAGAGGTACCAGCGGGCACGTGACTCGAATGATTGTAGAATGTGGGAATGAGTTCAGAGGTACCAGCGGGTACATGACTCTATGCATGGAACCAGAATGTAAGTTCAGTTGTACGGGGAGGTACATAACTCGACACTCTGAGATGTCTCGAGGATTTTGTTTCAGACATAATACTTCTTCAGGAACTTGCCGTTGATGGACAACATGAGCAAGTCTCCATTTTGTTTTGCGAGGCGGTAGGCGCCGTTGGAGAAGACAGCTTCGATGATGAATGGGCCTTCCCATTTTGGTTGGAATTTACCGACGGTTTTATGCGTCATAACCATCGGCCTCCGAACCGCCAGAACGAGATCGTCTACTTGGAATATTCTGACCTTTACCTTCTTGTTGAAAGCTTCGGAGATTCTGGCCTGATATAGTTCGATTTGCTGTTGAGCTAATAGGCATTTTTCGTCTAGGGCCTCCAATTCCTGTAGTCGGCGATGGTGGTTTTTGTCTGTCGTTAATTGATGTGTGAGGGCGACGCGGAGTGAGGGGATCTGAGTCTCTAATGGGAGAACTGCTTCACTCCCGTACACCAGGGAAAATGGTGTATTTCCGGTGGCTGTTCGAACTGTTGTGCAATACGCCCATAAGCATTCGCCGAGCTTCTCGTTCCAGTCGCGCTTGTTAGAGGACACGAATTTCTTGAGTAGCTTGATTATGGTTTTGTTGAATGCTTCTGCTAACCCGTTGGCTGCTGGGTTGTAGGGTGTCGAAGTAATGTTCTGAATTCGGTGCTTGTCACAGAACCGATAAAATACATGGCTCGCGAACTATGGCCCATTGTCGTGAATGATTCTTCGGGGCAGTCCAAAGCGGTAGATGACATGATGCTTAAGGAAGCTGATCACGTTTAAAGTTTTCACCTCTGCCAATAGGATGGCTTCCGCCCATTTGGAGAAGTAATCGGTGATTGCGAGTATGAATCGGTGTCCTCTGGACGAAGGTGGGGTGATTGGGCCGACGATGTCCATACCCCATGCTTCGAATGGCCAGGAGGCCACAGTCGGATGTAGGAATTCAGATGGCTGGTGGATGAAGTCGGCATGGATTTGGCAGGCTTTGCACTTTCGTGCATAATCTATTGCGTCTGCAACCATCGTGGGCCAGTAATAGCCTATTCGGCGAAGGCGGTCCTGCAGTTTCGGGCCAGGTTGATGGGCTCGGCAGACACCATCATGGGCCTCGCGTACGGCCTCCTTGGCTTCCGTATTTGATAGACACCGAAGCAGCAACCCATCATAGGATCGGCGATACAGCATTTTCGTCTCCGTATCATAGAAAAATCTGAGAGAACGTCTTCTGATAGAAGCAGCTTCCTTCGGATTCTCTGGCAGGATGTCGTATATTACGAAGTCGATGAACGGCTGTCTCCAGTCTGGTGCTTCGTCGACCGCAAGGGCAGAGTAGCTTTCCATGTATTGAACGTTATCCTTAGGACAGACCAGTTCACGGCCTATTATGTCGACCTGATGACGAGCATAATTTGGCACAGCTAGGGAAGCGGCCAAACCAGCTAGGGCATCAGCCTCAATGTTCTGGAGTCTGGGAACATGTTCTATGAAGAATCCTCCCAGAGACGAGATGATGTCGATTACTATTCGATGATACGGGATAATGTCTTCGTGGCGGACCTCGTACGCCCCCCGAATCTGATTGACGATTAACTGTGAGTCGCCATATGCTTCAAGATACTCTACCCCCAGCTCCTTCGCAAGCCAGAGGCCAATGACCAAGGCATTGTATTCGGCCACATTATTTGAACAGGGCTCTGTGAGTGAGTAGGCCCGATTGATCACTAAGCCGGAGGGAGAAATCAGCACCACTCCAACTCCAGCAACGATATTGCCTTTGGGTCCAATTCTTGAAGCGCCGTCGAAGAACATTCGCCAGATGGCATCATGGGAGACTGCATTTGAACTGGTGACCTCGTCCGGTATCTCTTCATATACCCTAGTCGTTTTCGAACCTGGATGGGCTGCTAGAAAGTCTACCAGAGCCTGGCCTTTAACAGCCTTTTGTGGGACGAAGATCATGTGGTATGGTGATAGTAATATCGCCCAGGTAGCAAGGCGAGAGCTGAGCGCCCCAGGTTTGGTCATGAGGACCCTGAAGGGGTTGATCCGCGATATCACGTGGATGGTTTGTCCCGTGACGTAGTGTCGCATCTTCTGGATTGCGAACACGAGAGCAAGGCATTCCTTCTCTACGTCCGTGTATCGGTATTCTGGCCCAATCATCTTCCGACTGAGGTAGTATATAGCTTGTTCGTGGCCCGCGTCATTGTTCTGTGCCAAAAAAGTGCCAAGAGAATGTTCCATCGCTCGCACATAGAGCAGGAATGGCTTCCCGGCAATAGGAGCTACCAGGACTGGGGGATTTGACAAATATTCTTTGATGCTGTCAAAAGCGCACTAGCATTCCTCATCCCATACGAAAGAGACTCCCTTCTTCATGAGATGGGTGAATGGTTGACATCGTCCGGAGAGATTAGAGATGAATCTCCTGATGTAAGCTAGCCTACCTTGGAGGCCTCGGAGTTCGCAGAGATTTCTCGGGGGACCCATCTCCATGATTGCCTTTGTTTTCTCGGGGTCGATGTGAATGCCCTGAGAAGTGATGACGAAATCCAGGAATTTTTCGCTGGAGACACCCAAGAATGATTTCATAGGGTTCATCTTTAAGTTGTGTGCTCGCATTAGGTCGAACACTGTCCTGAGATCTTGCAGATGATCTTCCTTCGAACGGCTTTTAACGGCGATGTCGTCGACGTAGCATTCCACTGTCTTGCGTAAGTGGTCTCTAAAGATGACGCTCATAGCTCTCTGGTAAGTGGCGCCAGCATTCCTTAAACCGAAAGGCATAACGGTGTAGCAACATGTACCAATTGGTGTTCGGAATGATGTGTGTTTCTCGTCGTCAGGGAACATCTTGATCTGGTTGTACCCTGAGAAGCCATCCATGAAGGACATACGTTCGAAGCCGCAGGTGTTGTCGATCATGATATCCGTGATAGGGAGAGGGAATTCATCTTTAGGGCATGCCTCATTCAGATTCCGAAAGTCAATGCATATTCGTATCTTCCCGTTCTTCTTGAAAACTGGTATAATATTGGCTATCCAGTCTGGATGCTGCTCTTCGCGAATGAAGCCGCTGGCTATCAGTTTGTTGACCTCGGCTTCAATAGCATTCATGACATCGGGACGAAACCGTCGTTGCTGTTGCTAGACAGGTTTTGCATCCGGACGAATATTGAGTTTGTGGAGTGCGATCTTGGGGTCTAATCCTGGCATATCTTCATAGCTCCAGGCGAATACATCGATATACTCTTTGACGAGTTGGAATAGCGATTCTCGCTCTTCATCTGTCAGACTCTGGCTGATAAAGATTGGTTTCGGGGAGGCTTCATCACCAAGATTAACTTGTATGACCTCATCCTCAGTGGAAGGTTCTCTTTGCTCGTAACGCTTCTCCCATTGTTCATCTAGCTGTTGGGCCTACGGCTCTAGCTCGAGAATTTCTGGAATGTCTTCATCTTCTTCATAAGCGTCGACGAATGCCATGTTGACTGACAGAACTTGTCTGAATACGTCTCCGATGCTGGTATCTGAGTCGGAAGTTGGTGATCCGGTCGAATGTGAATGCCAGTCGCATTCTTCATCTGAACTTTCAGGGGTTGTCGTGGGTGTTACATACCCTAATCCACATCGAGTCTTGCTATAGTAGTCCCGTGGTTTGCCAGCCGGGACCGGGGGCTTCAAAGGTAGTCGTCGTCCAGTACCGTAGTTCAAACCCGGTGTTGTTTCCAGGTCATACCCCTGTTTCTGCATGAGATATTTAGATTGGGGGCTATAAAGATATAGAGGTAGTCTCCCGGCCTCCGATCCAAGGTTGACTTCTTCTATGGTGAAGGGATGTGGATCGTCCTTCCGGCCGAAGATGATTGGATGGTCCCTTCTCTCGATTATTCGGTAAGCATCCTCGGCTGGAGTAAGCTGGATTGTGGTGTAGACATTTGTCACCTGTGTGTGTAGGTGAGTGCCTATATCGTGTTCCATAGCGTACATTGTACAAAGCTTATTAAGCTCGAGGTAGTTCAAAGATAGCCCTTTATTGATGAAGTAAGGTATCTTTTCTAGGGGGATTACATCATCTGCGGAGGGAACATCAGTGTTAGCAGCCACATACTTGGCTAGCTCCGGTTCCTCTTCGGCTACCCCCTGTGTGAATGAAGACTGAGAGGACGACCTGGGGAGCTTGATCGTCAGCGGTTCGGTTGATGGAGCTGAGCGTGGAGTTGTTGGCAGACTAGCGACCCCTAGTTTGGTACTCGATGTGGGGCGAGGGGTGGCTGGTTCGCTAGAAGTGTCAGACCTCGCATCGGGGTGACGACCCTTCTTGGGAAGGCGTATCGTCAGTGGCTTGTCGGAGGGATTGAACTTCTCCGTTTGGGGCTGGCCGACTCTTGGCAGTCTGATTGTTAGTGGCCCCGTTGTGGATCTTGGCACTTGGCCAGACCTTGGCAGCCGGATTATCATCTGTTCTTCTTGTGCCAAGAGGCTGATTGCGTCCTTACACAGAGTGGCGGTAAGGGGTACAGACCTGCCCGGTTTGCGAGCTTGGAGGTGGATCGTCAGAGGCTCTTCTGATCCTGTGGCTGTCTCGGTACTAGCTTGTACATCACCTTCACCAAGATGCTTCTTCGATTTTTCGTATAGGCAGGAGTCTGAGTAGTAAGATTCAACCCCTTTGAAGGGATCGATATCAGCAAATTTCGTCCTCACGAAGCCGTATTTGTCGACATATTTGAAGCACTGGTGCAGCGTGGAAGGCACGATCATGTAATCGTGTATCCACGGGCGCCCCAAGAGGATGTTGTAAGAAGTGTCTGCATCGATGACATAGCAGGTGACTTCGGATTGGAGGTCGCCAATTTGACACTTCAGACGAATCTTCCCAATAGGGTAGCTCCTGTCCGAATTGAACCCGCTGATGGCGGTACTTGTAGGCGTCAGGCGATGCATCGGGATACGGAGATGATGTAGCAGACCCTTCAGGATAATACTTATGGAAGAGCCAGGATCAATGTGCATCCGATCCACCTTTACGTCGCCGATGTATCCGGTGTAGTATAGTGGGCGATCGTGCAGATTAGTTTTGATGAGCATGTCCTGCGAAGTGAAGACGATGTTTGGCATTGCGCCAGTACAGGCACTATCCTGGAGATCCACAGATGAGTCCTCCCCGGTGAGGTTGGATTGAGCCAGATAGGCATCGGCATTTTGGAGTACTTCGCTCAATACAATACGAACGTCCTTGGAGAGCCTTAGGAGTTCGTACAATGATAACTTGGCTGGTGTGTTAGCCAATTGCTCTAAGATGTTAAAGTTGTAGGGCCTCTCCAGCCCTTGAGCTGCCTCTTTTCGGAGGGATTTGTTGAAACGGGTCTCCCTCGGCCTAGGCTTGTCGGTCGTCGAAGGCTGAGCCGGTCCCAGAGCATCAGTTGTAGTGGGTTGATGATTTTTAGCTGGATTGTCAACCACAGGTTGGGATTGCGCCCCAGACCGCGTAACGACGGCTGTAGCTTCCTCGATGTCTGTCGAGATTGTGCGGTAGGATCTGATTTTTCTATTCTTTTTCTTGCAGATAGAAGACGATGTGGGTCGAGTCACTTCCGATACCAAGTCTAGATGGATCCACATGACCTCCCCTCGTGATGTGGTGAGGGGCACTAGACCAGCAGCCTGATCTCGGGGAGGTGGAAGATTGGTAATCTCTATTGTCGCCAGAAGGATGGGGACCACCCCGTGTTGAGTTTCTATGGAAGGAAAGCTGCCGAATTGTATCGACACCATATTGGCTGCCACCGTCACCTCTTCAAAATCGATAGCCAAAGCGTTCGAATCGATGAGGTTTTGGATGTACCGTTTCAGCTGGTAACAGTCGTGTGTAGCATGATGGACGTAGCGATGATAATGGCAGTACTTTGGGTTCTCCATCTCTGCCGACCGTGGTTCCCGTCTTGGTGGAGGAAGTTAAATTCTGTCCCCTTGTATGAGCATGTCCAAGATGGGCTTGACGTGACCGTCTTCGAAGGAGCAAGTGATTTGCGGCCATTGTTTGTCTGTTGGCTTTGGCTCAGGTTTCTGTGCCGTGTCGGTCACCATAGGCTGCTTTCCCCTGCTGTCCCAATTGTTGGAGGGGCTACCCCCATTATCTTTGTTGGGACGCTTGCCCTTGTTCTCTCCGTCCGAGATGTGCAATCCCATTTGGCGAGCCTTCTTCAATCGTTCTTCGGCACTTGTGGCGCTGATGATGAACGTCTTCCAGTCCTTGAATTGACTTTCGCCCATCCAGAGACTGATTGTTGGGAGGAGTCTCTTTTGGCAAATTTCAATCAAGGAGGAATCTAGATTTCCAGAGGGCAGCTTCATGGCGGTTTGGCGGAACCGCTCGATGTAGTTCCTTGTCAGCTCTTTTTCCCCTTGGACGACGTCCATGAGGGTGGACATGGTGATGTCCTGCCCTACTTCGTAGAATCTTCTACTGTAGCAGATTTTGTCTTAGAGCGAGTACCTTAGAAAACTCCGGTGGTGGGCACCCGCTTAGACGACATTCTTTTAGTCGCAGTGGTTGAGATCTTCGGGCTGGGAACATTCGTCTTCTTCCTCCTTCCATCAGCGGGGACTTTTCGAGCAGAGTTGCAGGAGACGACGGGTAGTGCCTCGTCTTCTGAAGATGGCTGTTGCTGTCTTTGAAAGACAGACTGCCGGTCTTCTTACATCGTTGTGCTATTGCAGCAGCAGTTGACGATGACTTGGGTGTAGTGCCATCCGTGGGAGGACTCTTTGCACCCCGATGCATCTTCTCTTTCCTTGCGTTTGTGGAGGATGGTCTCACGCAAGTCACTTGCTTTGCTGGCTCGAGAATTCCGGGCATGCGAGTGTGTAGGCCTCCCGCCTGCTCCCTGATTCGAAGGTAGCTCGTATACTTGCCTTCGCTGGTTACTGGAAGATGCTTGATGAATATCCCGTCCATTGGTCGCAGGGGGCATGGTACGAGTAGCCTTATACAACTTTCCATTAGAGGCCCGCGTGACAATCAGCGGGACGCTCCGATAGTCAGAGGTTGGGGCAGCTGACTGGGCTTGGTGAGCCCGCGCTACCCTAGACTTCTTTCTTTTAGCACTTACGGGTGCATAATAGGAAGAGTCCAAGTTGGATACCACAGAGTCTGGCTTATCATCCAGAGAACCATCAGGGTCAGGACTGCATAAGAGATGGTCGAAGACCGATCGAGAGAAGCGTGAAACAAACGCTATGCGGCTAGGATTGAAAGCCGTGCAGGCTGTCTGCATGCGGCTGTCTTTAGCTGTCGGATGAGTTGTTCTTGTGCGACTAGGAGTCACGACCGTACAGGTTGGCCGCATGCGGTTGGCAATTGTGGCCGCATGGGTTTTCTGTAAGCGATTGACTTCAGTAACCGCATAAGTTTCATCCATACGGCTGGCAACTGTAGCCGCATAAGCTATGCGGTTGACAGATGTGGCCGCGTGAGTTTTTTTTCTACGGCTGGCAGATGTAACCGCATAGGCTTTCTCCATGCGGCTAGAACCCTTATGCTGCTCGGATCGCATAGAGTTCCTCTTTGCCCCTGTAAGTCCAGCATCATAACGTTTTCTTCTGCCGGACTTGGGGACAGCAGAGTCGTCTATGATCTGAAGTGGGGCCGCAGGAGAGTCTTCTTCGCCGTTTTGAGTGACAGAGGGTATCTCTGCAAGAGCTTCAGTAGGAACAAATGATCGGGATCTCCACTCCTTGTAGGCCTTCTTTGTGCGGGCTCGCTTCTGGACAGGGCCAGCGCTCTTGTCGGAGAGCATTTCTTCGAACGCCTGTTGGTCGAACTGGGCGACCATCTTCTGTTGCGTGGAGCCAAGCTTGGCTGCATCCGACTGCGTCACCAACTCCTCAGCCGTGGAGAAGTTTGTCCCCAGCAGAGTCGCCATCGTGTTTGCCATGAAATATAAAAGGACTGGACTTTTACTTCACATTACAAACTCGCTTGTACAAAGAAAGCCTAGGGACGAAAACCTAGGTACAACAATCTAAGTACAATTGTTTATTTTTGATTCTGGGGGTGACGATAGAGGCTCGGAAAAGCGACGGCAGCTCTGCCTTACTCCTTGGACGATCGGACGTAGCCTTGGCTCATGTAACGAGATGCTTGGCATTGACGAAGAAATGCTCTTCTTGCTCTCCTCGTATTGCTCTTCTGGCTTCTCTCTCTCCGGATTGATCTCTGTGGATTTTTCTCTCTGATTATTGGGGGAGCGTCTCTCTGTATGTGCGTATCTCTCTCTCTGTGTGTATCCTTCCTGCAAGGGAATGGCACCCTGCTATTTATAATAGTAGGGGGAATCATTAGGGTTTGCAATGATTAGCCATCCTCAAAGTGGCGGCGGCCTGATAAGTGATCAATCTAGGCCATTAATCTTGGGCATGAAGGATCTGGGCCATTAATAAGGATTATGTTAAATCATGTCAGTAATTAATGTTGATTGCAATAAATCTCCATTATGATGATTTGCTGATATCCGTAAATCTAAATGAATCAATTTAATTCATTCTCTTGCCACATGTCCCAAATCATTGGGATCTGACCCAAAATTTGATTATCTTTAGGACACGTGTCCTGTCATCATTGTTGAGCTGCATGAGGAGCGTTCCTATTTGGGCCGCATGAAGGTCGTCATGACCGAGCCGCATAAAAGATTTTATGACCGAGCTGCATGAATAGTCTCTATACTCGAACCGCATGAAGGTTGTCATGATCGAGCCGCATGAATATGTTCATGACCGAGCCGCATGGGGGTCTTCATGGCCGAGCTGTATGAGAGTCTTCATGGCCGAGCCGCATGGGGGTCTTCATGGCCGAGCTGTATGAGAGTCTTCATGGCCGAGCCGCATGGATTTCTTCATGGCCGAGCCGCATGGGGGACCTTCATGTTTGAACCGCATAAGTTTATCTTGCATTGGCCGCATGAACTCGTCTAGCCTGGCCGCATAAACTTGCCTCGAAGTTGTGAAGACTTTCTCCAGTTCCCTAGGAAGATAGTTCTTTTGTGTCAGCCATTATGACTACTTTACGTCAGGGCTGTCAGCTGTCGGCTGTCAGCCGTCAGAGCATTAATTGCGTTCGAACGACGCTGGGCACAACTGTACTGAAAAGACACGTGGCTTCCCTCTGCGGGCCGCATGGAGTCCGCTCGAGCTGCCTAGTTGTTTGAGCCGCATGGGACTCCTGAGCTGCATGTGGCTCCTTGGCTGCATGGATCATTTTTCTCTTCTTTTTCATGCTTCTATATTTGTCTGTACGTAGACGACATGTTTCTCCTAGGTACGGATATGAGCTGTGTCATGGAGACAAAGAAATTCATCTCGAGCAAGTTCAGTATGAAGGACTTGGGGGAAGCTGATGTGATCTTAGGGATCAAAATCATCCGGACAAACACTGGACTAGCGCTGTCACAGTCTCATTATATTGAGAAACTGATCACTCGTTATGGGTATCGGGATCTTCCAGGGATCGATATGCCGTACATGTGTGATTTGAAGCTAAAGCCTAATTCAGGTGAAAGTGTCAGGCAGCTGGAGTATGCAAGCGTAATCGGGAGTTTGATGTATGCTACTACTGCCACAAGGCCTGACATAGCTTTCGTCGCGGGAATGCTGAGTCGTTTCACAAGCAACCTAGGTGTTGAACACTGGAAACTTGTGAAACGGGTTATGAGATATCTCAAGAAGACTCAGACATATACACTGTACTACAACGGAGATCCACCGGTAGTGGAAGGCTTCAATGATGCCAGCTGGTGCTCAGAGGTGGAGAGCGAGAGGTCCACAGGTGGATTCATTTTTACAATGGATGGAGCTGCTATATTGTAGAAGTCGAAGAAGCAGACTATGCTATCGCGGTCATCCATGGAATCTGAGTTCT
Organism: Iris pallida; assembly: GCA_029216955.1. Taxonomy (NCBI): domain Eukaryota; kingdom Viridiplantae; phylum Streptophyta; class Magnoliopsida; order Asparagales; family Iridaceae; genus Iris; species Iris pallida. Next base: position 1,133,870 of record JANAVB010020800.1, on the reverse strand, counting down.
TTGCACTTGATACCGCAGCCGAGGAAGCAGAATGGCTTCGGAAGCTCATGTATGATCTTCTAGTGGTTGGGGCGCAAATACCGACGATACCGATATATTGCGACAACCAGGCGACTGCGGCGGTGGCATCAAATGACCTCTTCAACGGAAAGAAGAGGACTGTGCGGTTGAAGCACAAGGTGGTACACGATCTTATCAAGAGAGTTATTATTACAGTGATTGATGTTCGGAGTTAGGAGAACCTGGCAGATCCGTTCACCAAGGGCCTCAAGTGCCAGCTGGTCGATGACACAGCTTGTAAAATAGGCTTGAAGGCATTCTGATATTATATTATTGTATTCCTACCATAAAGTTTTATGCTAATAGTTCAAAGAGAAATCTACTAGGCATCTAGCTTTTGGTTCAAGGGAGGACCAGTAATCGAAAGAATATCAGGAACGGTGGGTACATATTCTATTGGGCATGGAGAGGTTACAGACCACTGTTGTCTATTATTGTTTTCTGCGAAAAACAGATCCTGGGGAAGGTTGGCTTAAAATGCCTTAATGAGTTCTCAGGCAGAGTAAATGCCTGGTGTGCTTTTACAGGAAGCACGGTAGAACAGCACTACAAGGAGTAAAACTCCATGCTACTGTGGGGTGACTCCACCATGAGGTTCCCAGGCATGGGGTAATGCCTCGGCTTTGCTAGCCAAGTCACAGCGGCGTAGCACCGCAAATAGGCAGTTAGCCTAATGTTGTATGTTAAAATAAAGAGAAAGGTAGTCAGCACTACAAAGAGGAGGAGTTCCTCATGTTAGAGTACCACGACACCACGATGAGGCACCCGGTTAGGGATAAAGCCTCAGCCTTGTAAGCCATATCGTTGCGGCGTAACACCGCAAGGGAGCCAAAGGCTTCATGCTGGGTAGTTTGGCACTACAAAGAGGCGGTTGCCTCATGCTACAGTAGTATGACACTACGATGAGGTTCCCGGTACGGGGTAAGGCCTCGGCTTTAAGCCATGTCATAGCGGCGTAGCACCGCAAGGGAAGCGCAAAGTGCTTCATGCCATGTCTCTTTATAATGAACTCACCTATAGTGTATGGACAACGAGATATCAGGCCGTCTCTTGAGGGTAAACTTGTAGACGTCCAAAATTATACACTGAAACTCGGCTGGCACAGGGCCTTTAATGTGTAGCCAGAAGCACATGTAACTATATTATGTGAGTGGAAAGAATTTCAGCTATGATGCAAAATTCAAGGCTTACTCCATTCTTGTATTATAGTCTGTTGTTTGACCTATGCGGGAAGATTCAAGTCGTCAGCGACATCTCTCCTAATGCATAATGGACAGTTACAGTAGGGAACACTTATACCCATATATAGAGATATATGGGGGATTGTTAGGGTTTTTTTTGGCCTTTTCTTTAGAAACTTTAGTCCTACATCGGATAGGCCAAAGAAGTTATATCTCTATATATTAGCTATGCTAGTTTAGAGATGCACATGTGGTGTGGAGGTGCACATGGGTGTGCCATGTGGGGTTATTTTTCTAATGGAAAAAAGGCTAAATCAACAATTAAAAGCATTAATGCTTTTTTCTCTTGGGAAATTTATTTTCATGGGAGCTATGCCCCGTAGGGGCTTAACGACTCGGACTCGAGCTCATGGGCTCATGAGACGTAATGTGGTATTTTGTTGGCACACTTAGTACGTCAACATCATCGCTAGGCTCATAGTGCACTTTAGTTCTACTCGTTGCATGAGCCACTTGCGCGGCCACGTTGCGTACCAGGTTGTGCAGCCTAGGTTGCACGACTAGGGTGCGCGCCAGGGTGCGTGCCAGGTTGCGCACAGGTTGCGTACAGGCTGCGCACAGGTTGCGCTAGGCTGCGTACAGGTTGTGCCAGGTTGTGCGCAGGTTTCGTACTGGTTGCGCCAGGTTGCGCGCAGGCTGTGCACAGGTTGCGCCAGGTTGCGCTTAGGTTGCGCAAGTGGCGTTATGTGCGCGTTGTGCGTGTGGCGCAAGGTGTGCAAGGCGCACAAGACGTGTGGCGCAGTATGGCGCAAGTTGCTCTGTGTTCAAGATACAAGGCGCACGGGTTGCTAGAGTGGCACAACTTGCTTCAGATCGTGCCTGTGCATGATCTAAGCGGTTATTGCACGTTCGGAGTAGTTATTTCCACGTCTCGAATGTTGTGCTAACCGGACAGTTACTACTCGGGCCTATATAAGGCCTCTTCTCTCTCACAGGCATGGTACACAGAACATATTCAGAGAGTTACGAAAGTTTACGAGTGTTTCTTAACACAAGTAAACAGAGCCTGTCAGAGAGAAGAGAAGCTTTGCACCAACGTTGTTTTTGCACGGGAGTCCGTGTACGATCCGAGGAGTCAAAAGAGCAGAAGTATTCCAAGGTTCTCCGACGAACTTACTGATTCCTGGAAGCTATTCGTGTGCGACGAATATAGCTTTGAGCAACGGTGATCATTCACCCCAGCAGGCCATCTTCCATCTTTCGCCTGTCATCTTCTTCGCTGCTGTGATTACGAAATCTTCTTAGATTCTCGTATATCATATGCTGCTGTGGATTATGAAATCTTTTTATATTCTCATAATATAATAACACGATCTTCTTAGATATTCGTTATACTTGCGCAAGCTTCCTAGAAGTGTTGCGTTGGAACATTTTTCTTACATTGTTTCATATTCTAAGTTTTCTATTGAAAAATTGTGCCCCGGCGACAACAATTATAACAGTTCTGCTTAGGACTGTCAAAATTTGGTAGTCCCAAAATAGTAAAGACTGCACACATAAGTTGACGGAAAGGATTGTGGTGTTAAGCTATAATTTTCTATATTGGTGATTAGAAGTGGATATTTAGTATATATAATATCAATTCAATTTTTGATTTCCAGTTTTAATTTGCTGGAAAATGTTTAATATACGGTAATTCCAACCTTAGTTTGACTCTCCCTAAGCTGGTTTATGCAAACATATGGTATCTGTTGGTCTAATACTAACAATTATTATCTGAGCAAGGTTCGTTCTGGTATGATACCCAACAATTGGTCTCAGAGCTTTGGGGGTTCCGGTAATTATGTCTACGAAGCAGATGAACACTCGTATGATCACCCTCACAGAGGAAACTTGGCGATTTGGAAGCCAAGGATAGAGGATCTACTCTGGTGCGAGGACTTGTATAGTCCTTTGGAGGCGACAACACAAAGCCGTCGGACAAAGCTGCTGAAGACGGAAACGACTGGATCGAAAGGCCAATGGATTCATCCGCCAATAGCTGGACAACTCGGTATTTCACCACGTATCTATGAAGATTTTGACAAAAATATTGTGGGAGAAGCTGCATTCATTGTACAAAAGGAAGACAGCTGACAACGAGGTGTTTATTATTCGCCAACTCGTCAATTTGAAATACACGGAGGGTGTCTCCGTGGCACAACTTCTGAACGAGGTTCAGGGTATCATCAATCAGCTGTCTGCAATGAAGATGGGGATTGTTGATGAGCTTCAGGCACAACTGCTCTTGAGTTCTCTGCCGAAAAGATGGAAGACGTTGGCAGTATTGGTGAGCAACTCCGCACCTGATGGAGTTGTCACGATGGAGGCAGTCAAAAGTAGCTTGTTGAATGAGGAGGTCCTGTGCAAGCAAGTGGAATCGTCGTAAGAGTTCGCTCTGCTGGCTTTCTAAGGGAAGGGAAGACCGAAGTCACATGCAAGGACAGGGGGAAGTTCTCAAAATCTTACGGTTGTGGACCGCAGGAAGGGCTGCTATCACTGTGGCAAAAGGGGTCATATCAAAAGAAACTGTATGAAGCTCAAAGCTGAGACGACCAAAGACAAGGACTATCAGAAGGATCTCACAATAATAGAAGATATCATCATCGCAGTGATCGACGTAGAGTAACCTTGTGGCATGTGTCATGACGACGACTGGGTCATGGACACGTACAAAAGTGTCATATCACAGCACTCTGCAGAGGAGGATCTTCACGTCATACCGTAGCAAAAATTTTAGACATGTGAAGATAGGCAACAAGGAGACTGTTACAATTGTATGCAATGGTGATTTGCATTTGACGACGGAATTTGGTGAAAACCTCGTCCTCAAGGGTGTATGACATGTAATAAGTTTGTGCTGCAACTTGGTTTCAGTAGGGAGGTTGGCAGATGATGGTTGTCGCACTCTGTTTGGGAGTAAAGATTGGATGCTTACGAAGGGTTCCCAACAGTTGGCTCGGAGAGATTTGTGATATGGCATGTGCAGGCTCAAGCCGTTGAGCTGTACAGGTAGGTCACAGACACCGGATGGAGGCTCGAAGGGTGTTTGACAAGAAGTAGATCGTCAAAAACTTACCAAGGAGGGGCTTCTAGATGCTTTGAGGGATACGAGGGATTCGGTTCTCGAGATAAAGTGATGGATGGTAATAAGTCAAAGATTGAGTGTCAGTTTGTCGGTCACATGACAACTGGTCGATCTCTAGATGGAGGTTGCTCTACGGATCTAGTTTTGGCAACAAGTGGTTTGCCAAAGCTTCACGGAGTGACATCGATTTTAGCAGTTCGAAGCCAGGAAAGTGATCAAGATTTGCAACAAACTCAATCTAAGGCGAAAGCATGATCATTCACACAGTTCAGGAAAGATGTGGGTCATCGATGACATGCATCGTGCGTGATGTTTTGCTTGAGAACGTATGTTTGTGGGGGAGCTTCAAGTTCGAATATGAATGTGGGCAGGTTCAGGAGTTCAAATTTTGAAAGAACCGCACCGTCCACTTGGTTGGGCCAGCCAAGGGTGAAGAAGCTCGTCGAAAAGTTAAACAATTTTTGATGGAAGATAGAAGTCGGGGACAGGCGGCCGAGACTTACAGTGAGGCTGATCATCAGAGACTTCGGTCTTGGTTGTGTCATTGATATCGACAGGATCCCAGTGGTGTAGGAGGTGCTACGCATGGCAGCTAGCATTAACGTAACGGTCGAGGAGCTGGAGACGAAGGAAGATGTAAAGCTACTCGGGGGATCGAAGATCAGTGGCATGGGGGAGAAGGAACTCTATCACGGGATGACAAGCATGGAATCCAGTTGAGGAGCCATAGGGTCAATACCCTCTCATCAGACTAGAGGGGGAGATTGTTGGAGTCCAGTCTGGATTCAGTCACAACATATTTATGGAATCCAAATCTAGTTAAATATTTAATTTGATTAGATTTGGATGTCTATAATTAGTGTTGTGCTATTTTAGATATAATATGATTTTTATTTTAGAAAATCCTATTATGATCTAAAATAGGATGTTGATGGAGTATTTTAGGCATAATAGGATTCATATTTTATTCATATTTAGGAAATCCTATTATGACTAGAATATAATTTTCTTATCCTATATATATGGGGTGAGGGTGGAGGCACGAAGCACAGCACAAAGTGAAGATTCGGGGTGCTCGTCCACAAGAAAATCTAAGAGAAAGTCTATACTTTGCTCTTAGGACTTCGCCATCCAAGATAGAATGAAGAAGAAGATATAATCGAGGAGTTGTCAACTTCGGTTAGGGAGATTGCTATGGGTTGGTGAGTGATCTCAATTGTAATCTTTTATTTTTCTTCTTGAGAGTGGTGTAGGGGTTGAACCTATTAGAGCAAAGGGTTCAACGTGAGTTCTATTAATCTTGTAATTTTATATGAGGTATTAAAGGTTAGGATTTGTCTAGGTGATGTATGTCACCGCCATATACTTGTCTTCATCTTTTACAAGGTGTCCGTTAGATGGGAGTTAGTTTGATCAGGTGGGTTGGCAAACGCTTCCGCACGCACCCAATAATTGTAATTTCATCCAAGTTATTAAAGGTTGAGATTTGTCCAGGTGACGTATGTCACCGCCATATACTTGTATTCATCTTGTACTTGGTGTCCGTTAGACGGGGTTGGTTTTGATCAGGTGGATTGGCAAAGGCTTTCGCACGAGCCCAACAATATCATTGATGCTTGCCTCTAATACGTGGCTAAACTTTTTATGTTTTTTCTGTTGCACTAGATTTCAGTATTTTTTTATTTAATACTTCGATATGAATATGTGCTTCAGTCCAATTATGTCTCATTTACTTTATGTACTCAAATGATTTTATTTTTTTATCCGTAACTGTGTATGTCGTCTTACATTATGTCGATACCATTATGCATATTCTATTAATAGCAAAAAAGAGTTGAAGGTTGTGCTAGTGTAAATAAACCTCCTAGAATATTATAGATTTCAGTAATAACTAAGGGAACCTAAGTTTAGAAAGTTATTCAAAAGTTGGAGAAGAGGGGTTATATAAGTGGTTCGCCTCCAAATCAAATCCTTTGTGTGTTTGTGTAGTGTGTACTCCACAGCTAGATAGCACAAGTATTGCAATGTCATCCACTCATCCCCCATTGTCACAGTAGTATTTAGCCATATATACGAGAAAATTTGACTAAAACCCCACTTTTTTAACCCATATTCAAGGTGCACCCCTCTGCTTTACCATAAAGCACGAACCCCCCCTGTCACCCCCAGTTTCCAAAAATAGGGGTATTTTTGTCATTTTTTTCATTTTTTATTATTTTAAAATTATTTATTTATTTATTGTAATATTTTGGGGTTATTTGAGTCGGGTTCGAATTTTAGCTCAATCCGACTTGAAACGGGGACCCGGGGTAGTTTTGACCCTAGTGGACCCACACAGTAGTTAGCCATGGCCCACATGTCATTTATTTTAGTTAGTGACTAGGCTAATTTATTTGGATTAGGATTTATTAGATTAGTGTGTTAGAATGACCAAACTAGCCCCCGACTTAAACCTTTTTCCTAATAATAATAGAATAGGCTAGAGGGGGGTATTTTAGGCATTGCAAATAGGGTCAATAGCAGCCCATAGCAGCCATTTAGGGCCGGCCACCATGGTATGGAGAGGCTCCATCATTCCATCATTATTCCCTCTCATTTTCTCTCTCTTGTTCTTCCCCAAATTTCTAGAGAGCAACCTCTAGTGATTTCACCTCCAAATCAACTCCTTCTTCCACCAAATCTTCTTCTTTTCTTCTCTACTCCATGAAAGAAAGGTGCTAGCCAAGTTTGGAAGGATTCGGAGCTCGTTCGTGTCCTATTGGAATCTCTACGTGTCGGAAGGCTTTTTCCTTTGAATCTCTCTCCCGGAAGGTATAACCTCTCCTCTAAACCATTATTTCATGCATATAGGTCTATTTTGAACCCGTAGGAATGACCCCCATGGTTTTGTGTCCATTCGTGTCCATTTCGTGTCCATTTGGACACTTGTAGAGGTGTCCTATGTGTAGGATCGTGTCCTAATGGGAAAACCCCTATTTGGACACATGTGGGATTATTGTGTAATTGATTTAATGTTGTTTTAACTTTTATTCCAGATTTTCTAGGTGTTTAGGAATGAGTTTTCCTACGTATCATATTATCTATATCAATATATGTATATATATGGTGATATATATTATTCTCTCTCTCTCTATATATATGTATATATATAATATGGTTTATATATATATATATATGTGGAGATGTCATGGTGTGTATGTGGTGTGTATTTTGTGTTTGAGAGGGGTACAGGGTGGTCGACCAAGTTTGGGAGAATGGTTGTGTGTGTATGTGATGTGTGTAGGAGAGGTGTTTGAGGAAATGATAGAGAGTGGTGGTTTGAGAGTGTTGTGTGTATGTGTGTTATGAGGAGAATTGGTGTATAGATATGTGTGGGTAGAAGGGTGTTTGAGAGATTGATTGAGAGAGAGGATTGGAGAGAGTTTGGAGTGATAGAAGGGGGATGGGATGGCTGTTGTAAACAACAGTAATTCATGCCATGTATAGCCTTAAAACCAACCATAACAGCCCCATCATGACAGCATATGGCTGTCACTAAACCAACCATTGTAGCCCCTTAACACAACCAAATTCCAGTACCTAAAACCTGTCCAATATCCAGCCTACACACAGCCTGAAATCAGTCCAGATTTGCCCCCTTAACACCACTCTAATCAGTCTATAGAAGCCCCATGTGTGTCCCATGTTAACCCCATATTGTTGTCCATATTACCATCTTGTTAGCAGTCCCCAAGGCCTGCACTTTGTTCAGCCATTCACTCCTAAAACCTGTCCTAAAAGTTCCCCCCTATAGTAGTCCTTAACACTATCCAAGAACAGTCCTAATACACAGCCACATTGGCCTACAAAACCAGTCCTATATAGCCCCAACCAAGCCACTTGACATGCCCAAATGGCAACCCTTTAGCAGTCCACATATGGACAGCAGTGGCAGTCCAAAACCTGTCCATGTACCACCATTCAGTCCTTAACCCTGCTGTCTTCACAGTATTGTGATGCAGCTCCATGGTTCAGCCATGAACCCCACACTCCTGTCTAAACATGAGCCCATATTCAAGTCCCCAACCTAGCCTTGATAGCCCACAAAATCAGTCCTAAACTAAGCCTATATAGGAGTCCTTAAACCTATACAAATTCAGTCCCATTTGGCCCTTAATTTCAATCCTCTTGGACATCCCCACAGTCCAGATTTTACACATCCTCTTGGCTATCCTTTAACCCCAAATCAGTTTTTCCCCTTGCTCCAGAATACTGATTTGGACAGTCCCATACCTGTCCTCCATACCAGTCTTGTATATATGTGTGTGGTTGTGGACTATATATAAGTGTGTGGTTGTAAACCTATGGTGTGTGAGTTCATATATATAAAAACCTATAGGTTAGCCTATATCTAAGCCTAAGTGTGTGGTGTGAGCTATTGTATAGGTGGGTATATGTGAGTTCTATAGGAGAACCTATATGAGTTTAGATATATGGAGATATATATATATGAGTTAGTAAGTGTGAGTCTAGATATGGATATGTAGTGAACCTATATATATAGCTATTAGCCTATAGGTGTGAGCATGAGTGTTAGCCTATGTGAACCTATAGGTAAGAGCCTATTGTGAACCATAGTGAGTGAGTGAGTGATGAGTTTGGGTATGTGAGTGTTTAGAAGATGTGAGAATGGTACAAGGTAAGGTAATGGGTAAATGGTTGACATGTGGTCTAAGATAACTTAGATGACCTAGATACTAGGATTTCTTGGTAGGTAATATTAATATAGGATAGTATCTAGCTATCCTAGGAAACCTAGGCTAGTATTCCTAGGTTAGAGTGGTATTGTGCAAGGTATTGGTATTTACCTTGGTAAGGTAATATAGGTAATGCCTAGAAATAGGATATTAGAGTTTGGAGTCTAAGATAGAGTCAGAACTTGGTTCCCTTGGTTGGTAATGATCAAATATAGTGCTCATAGACTAGTTTTGACGTCGGTTGACCATTTTGACCAAAAGTCAACAAAAGTCAACCGAGAGTCAAACTTAGCCTTTAAGCGACCAGATTTGACCGAAACCAAACCAGAGTTGACCAGTTGACTGAAAGTCAATAGTTGGTCAACATGTGACTTGTCTGACCTAGGGTTGACTCTGTGTTGACCAGAGTTGAGCAGAGTTGACTTTTTGACCAAAAGTCAACTGTAAGTCAACCCTTGACCCAAATTGACCTAGTTTGACTTGGATTGATTCCCTATGACCTTGTTTGACCTTGATTGTCCTAGTATGACCAGTTTGGCTCAGTATGACCTAGTATGACCTAGTTTAGCTTGGTGTGACTTAGATTTGACTTAGATTTGACCTAGATTGACCTAGATTCATTTAGAATGCATTGAATTGCATCTTATTAATATTTTAGACTCATAGTGACTTGTACTGTTCTATAGGAGACAAACACCACTCCTCGGACAGTATATTCTCTTCAGACACTCAGACTATCAGGCGAGTACATTCTCTGACCGTTTTATACTTGTCTGGATTTATATTCTTGCTCTAGATTACTGTACTTGATGCTGACACGATTGTTATCACGGATTGGTACTATACAGATCTCCTTTTGGGATGTTATCTCCTTGTATTCACTAGATACATATTGTGATGTGTGTTTCACTTCCATATTGTATTTATTGAATACCTATATCCTTGTATACTCCTTGTGCATATTGTACTCTCAGTATCACATGAGTCCCAGGGATAGACCATTGTACTCTATTGTATAACATTATACAACTATTATATAACATTGTACATCTATTGTATAATATTGTACATCCATTGTATAACATTGTACACTATTGTGCAAGATAACGTAACAGGAGTGGATCCTTGTGTATTGATTGGGGAGGGGGAGTAGAATTGGTTATGTATTCAAATCCTATTGTACAACATTGTATAACTATTGTATGTCTATTGTATACCCACGTACAATGGAGTTACCATTGCATTTTCCTAGCCCGTTTACATAACCAGATTATACTCTAAATCACATGTTCCTTACAGTTCTTACTTATCATATTTAGATATTTCCTGTTATCAAAATCTCTACTGTTTTTCATATACCTTCTTCTTTCAGCGTTTTATGTACTTTACTCTATTGCATGCTTTATATTTCCTAACTCTATATGAACTGCGTGAGATGTTTTGTGCTCGCTCCCGTCTTGACTGGACCTGTTGAAAATATTACAGAGGATGAGGATGAGGCCTGCGTAGACACCTACTATGGGACAGCTGTAGATGCCATGTGTGACCCGGATTTCCAGCCTGATCCACTAGCTTAGAGACCGAGGCTCCCTAATCTAGGTTTTCTATTCTGTCTTTGAGATCTGATTGTATATATTATTTCATATTCAGTAGTGGGACTTGTATTCTGGATGTTTGTTGAGATGTTATTTCAGACACTTAGACTCTCTTGCTGTGATGTATATTTCTTCCATTCCAGTATTTATCTATCTATCTTCCTATCTTTTCATTCTGCTTAGATGTGATTGAGACTGTATATTGCTATGTCACCTCCATTCGGAGTGTATATACTGTACAGATACCTTTATATTGTTAGATGATTGACCTAGGACAGCGTTCTACCGCCGACACTGCGGCGTAGGCTGGGCGCTGTTACGTTCTCGTACCCTCACAGTGGGTGCGGGTCGTGACACCCCTCCACTTTTGACGAAAACCATCCATAGCTGACGGTCAACCCCTTTGACCGATAATTTTTGACGAAAATATCCTCGTCTTTTCTCTCCCCAAAACCAAACCCAACGACCCCGCCCCAGCCCCCACTGAGGTTCCAGAAGGGTATTTTCGTCAAAAATTATAGGTCAAAGGGGTCGACCGTCAGCTACGAACAGTTTTCGTCAAAAGTGGGTGGGTCATGCTTTATGGTAAATCAGTGGGATGGACCTTAAATATGAATAAAAAAGAAAGGTGTTAGTCAAATTATATATATATATATATATATATATATATATATATATATATATATATATATATATATATATATTGCCTCTGTTTCTTTGTACATCGTATATACTGAGCGCAAGACCCTCAAAGATATGACGATTATGCTCACACCAACTATGCCAAAAAAGCTCTAAAAATTAGCAATTTCCGCCTGTATGCACCCTCTCCTTTTCTTTTTTGAGTTTTTACTTCGTTCATTCCCGAAACAAGATCCCTATTATGATTGTTATGTAGGCCCAGACATATGCGTTGTTGGTTCCAAATCTCCTAAACAATGTCATGAAAGAAGAATAGATGATCGCTACACTCATTCCTCCGTCCACACAAGTAGCACAATTTATCCATACAATCCACCAATAAATCTGATTAGACGGTCACTAGTAAGTAGGCAGTTACGAATTATTTTGTAGAGACGTAACGAAATCTTGGTTGCCCCTCCTTTGATCCAAACCAGTTCCATCGAATCAACCTCCTCCGCTCTAGTTCTGATTTGGTTTAAAGATGTCCAGAACCTGAAATTCCCTTTTTCCATGTCCTTTCCAACCAGATAATCCTCAATACCCCTTCTATCAATTTCCACTATCCGAATATCCACTGCATGAGCGGCCTCTATCAATTGACCTTGGAAGTCTCATTCTCCCTTTTTGATAAGGCAACTAATTGATTCAGTGGAATCTCATAGCTCATAGACATGCCAGCCGTCTCTATCAATCAGATTGTTGTGATTGAACCAAGGATCATGCCATAGACTAGTCTGATTCCTGAGTAGATGACTCTAGTAAGTCTAGATTTGGCCGTTCTTCTCAATCCCAGGGGAAACTTAATTGTAATTGAGTAGTTGTTGTTAGTCCTGGCTGACCAAAAATCATCTCCAGGGAAGCACCTTCCTATGATCCATTAAGCCCATAAAGATTTACCCGTCATGAATCTTTAGAACATTTTGTAGGAGGTCGTATCTCTAAGTAGCGTCAGCGACCTCAGGCCAACACCTCCCTTCTTCTTCGGATGACACAGCTCTTCCCAACTGATAGCATGTATCCCTTCTTTCCATAGAAAATCGTACACTTTCGTTCTATATTTTTGTACTACCTTCAGGTATTATGATAGCCTGAAGCAAGTACAATGCAATAGCCGAGATGACCGCTTTAATAAGCTCAATACGTCCTCTAAAGGAATGAGCTTGAGCTTTCCAACCTGCATGTCTAGCTTGTGTGTTGTTATGGATGCCCTCACAGTCAGCATATGTGGCATAGTTAATAGAGAGCGACAAACCTAAATATTAACTGGAACCACGTCCTCATTAATGCCCATCTTTTCCAACAATGTCTCCTTTTGTCTACAGGTCCGATTCAGGAACATAATACTCTTATTCCTGTTAATTTGCAAGTCTGACCACTTTTCAAGATTATCGAATATTCTCTTACGATCATCAACTGACCTGTTCATAGGTTCCAAAAAAACTAAAAGGTCATCCATATATATTAGGTGAGAGACTGTCGGTTCTGTCTAGCAGAGTGATGGCTCCACCCATAATCTCCTCGTCTAGCAGACACGTGAAGAATTCCATCACCATAGCAAAGAGATAAAGAGAAAGTACGTTGCCCTGTCTAATCCCCCTAGAACTCTTGAACTATCCTTCTGGTTTTCCCCGGATCAAATAGAGAAAGAGATAGTACAGATCACTCTGTCAACGCACTATAAGTCAAATCTCATGCATATAATAATATGACAGGAATTCTCGATTAACCATATTATACGCTTTTTTAAGGTCCAGTTTGAGGCAAGCTTTGTTTTCCCTTTGCTTGTTAAATCCCTCACTATTTCATGGGCTAAAAAGCAATTCTCAGACATTGACCTATCTTTGATAAAAAAAAAGTTTGATTCAGAGAGATCAACTCCTGCACAATTGGCCTCATCCTGTCGTACATTAGATTGATGATGATCTTGTATACGAATTTGCACCATGCTATAGGTCGAAAATCTCCAAGGGATATAGCTCCCTCAATTTTAGCAATCAGTATAACGAATGTATGATTGAGTTCCTTGAGCAGTTTTTTTGATTCAAAGAATTCCGTGCTAGCCTGTAATACGTTTAATTTAAGTAGATTCCAATGTGTCTTGAAAAAAGCAGCTCCGAACCCATCCAGCCATGAGGATTTACTCAGGTCAGCCATCTTAACAAATGATTCAATCTCTTCTATAGAGATCGGTTCCCGCAGAGTTTGACTATCGTAGTCAGTAATCAGCTTCTTGAACTCAAAGTGTGGAAAGGTGACCGGGTAGCATGATTGATTGGATAGACCATGGAAAAAGTGTATCACTTCATCACTAATGACCTCGGCATGTGTAATGAGGTCTAAACTAGAGCCCAAGAGACCATGGACGGCATTTCAATATTGTCTGGCTTTCACTGTGGCACAGAAGAACTTAGAACACATGTCTCCATCTCTAAGTCAATTATATTTTGCCTATTGTCTAACTTGGACCTCATCTAGGAATCTCTCTCTACGTACCACTTCCTGTAGGGACACTTCCTCCTCAATAAGAGAAGAGTTTAAGGGATCTAGTGAACTTTAGTTTGAATGTCAGCAAGCTTGGCTTCATGTTCATGGAGAGGCATAGGACTCTCCCTGTTCGATACATTAAGCCAAATTTGGTGGATTTAAGTTTGGACACAAGCCTGTATTGGGCCGATCCTAGCACCTCAGTATTCCAACCAATCTGAACCACTGCGTCGTAGCCTTCCTTGTGAACCCAAGCATTAAATCTAAACGGTCTGCCCCTAGAGATACGTTGATCTGCTAATCTGATGACACTATGCGAGAGGTCACTGATACCCGAAGATAGACATTCTGCTCTGGTTGATGGGAAAATCTTGAGCCAGCGACCATTATAGAGAGTCGTATCAAGTTGAGTATAGACCCAGTTGAGGATAACCTGATTGTTCCTCGTCCAAGTATGTCCCAATTTAGCCAAATAGCGAAGCCCCAAGGATAGGAGGCAATTTTGAACTTCGACAAGAGTAACTTCTTAAACCGGCCTTCCACCGATCTTCTCATTGGCAAACATTTTGAAGTCCCCCATGACAACTAAAGGCACGTTATCCCTCACCCTGCTGATGATGTCAGTGATTTCTCGCTACAGCCTTAATCGCTGTATCGGTTCATGATGCCCATAAACTGCCCCAATCACAATATCCAATCCTCCTTTGTTGATTAATTTAATGGTGATCATTTGGTCATTACAGTGAACCATATCCCCCGCCATACCCTAATGTCCCGTATAACCCAAACAAGAGTCATATTTCCACAATTCAAGTTGGAAGTAGAATCTCAATGCGTTGGGATTCTCCTCATAATCATGTAGATCGACTTGATCTTCGACTCCAAAATGTTGAGAATAGAGCCTTTTTATTTCTTGGCATAACCCATAATCTCTCTCCACCTTCCTATCAAATTAACCCCCCTCACATTCTATGTGAAAATCGTCATAAATACCGATTGTTGATTCCCTTGTTGATACGCGAACTCTCTCTAGTGGAGAAGAGAGTCCATCTTGATGCCCTAGTGAGCTTTTACTACTCCCAATCTTAGATTCCACTTTTGCTTGCCAGATAAGATTAGGCACAACCAAAGCATGTAGGTAAGGCTCAGCCTCCGTCATCTTTGTAGTTTTCGGGCAACAAAGATTATCCTAAGCAACCGGTGAGGCAAAGCTTATAGCTCCTCCACTTTATAGCCTTCTCCTCACACGAACATGGTCCCCCTCATGCCCAACATTCTTGGCCCTAAAGATAACCTTGTTGGTATCCACCTTGTCAGGCAGCTCTCTCCCTCTTTACTCTGTTGATCTATTGACGATCTCCACCATACAGAACCACCACCCACTAGGTGTCCGTGCCTCTACCCTCTCACCTTTCATCCTCTACTTGTACTGATTTATCAGCTCCTGTAACATTTTTTTTCTCCAAAACTGTAGGCATAACATCCTTGAGAACCTCCTTCATTTCTGTATCCATATTGGTGGCCTCCATACTTGCCATGACCCGCACCCAGTGTAAGGGCATGAGAAGTGGGTACGTCCAGCCTATACCGTAGTATCGGCAGTAGAACATTATCCTAGGTCACAACATCTAACAATATATAACTGTACATGTACAAAAATATACTCTCAAAAAAGGAGGACAACACAGAAGGTACAACTCAATCACAAAATTCTAAGATAGAAAAAGAAAGATAGGATAAAAAGATAATCTCAACAGAGAACTACAACTGAAAGAAATAAGTCTGGGAGTTTAAATAACACCAAAAATCCAATATCTGGAAATACATCAAGACAAGATAACTAAATAAAGATAACTAGTCTAGCAGTCTAATCTAGACAATGGGCAAATCCTCAGCAACTGCTGGATCCTCCTGAGGGTCTAAGTCACCGGTGTCATCTAGGCCAGCTCCATAATATGTGGGGCAGAACTCCTCCTCATCCTCTGTAATATTTTCAACAGGTCCAATCAGGACATGAACGAATACATATCTCTCACACAGTTCATATCATGACAGGAAATGTAAAGCATGTTATAGAATAAAGTACATAAAAACTGTAAGAATAAACATGAAGAGGAAGAGAGAATATGATAACAAAAGATATCTATATATGGTAATAGAGAACTGTAAGTGACTGAGTGATTTAGAGTACAAGATAGTTATATGGACGACTTCTACTTTGGAATTGTTCACATGACCACTTCTACTCTTCCGTACCCCAATCAATACACAAGGATCTAGACAGTCTATGTTATAGTACATAAAAGTTTATACATGAAGCTCATGAGAGTACATGAGAGCACATGAGTGTACATGAATAATAAGTGTCCATGGAATACATGATGTTCGTGAAAAGAACA
Source organism: Iris pallida (assembly GCA_029216955.1). Lineage (NCBI taxonomy): Eukaryota > Viridiplantae > Streptophyta > Magnoliopsida > Asparagales > Iridaceae > Iris > Iris pallida. Next base: position 1,117,604 of record JANAVB010020800.1, on the reverse strand, counting down.
TGACATGATGTATTCGATGTACCCGAGGGGGATAACATCTCATGTAAACATCCATATAGTACTAATCCGTGATAACATCGTGTCAGCATCAAGTAAGTGAGTCTATAATAAAAATATAATTCCTAGCAAGTATGAAACGTCAGAGAATGTACACGTCTGATAATCTGAACAGTTGATGAGAATAGATGTCCGAACCGAAGTAACTGAGTCATATTTAGAGCAACCACAGGTTACAAAGTGTCTGATACAAAATAAAAGAAGTTTACCATGCATACTATATGATTCTAGGTCATTCTAGGCCAAAGTTAACTCTTAGTCAACTCTGGTCAACCATTCTAGTCAAACTAGGTCAAACCTAAGTCAACTAGTCAAATATTCTAAGTTTAAGTCAAACTTAAGTTAACTAGTCCTTTTAAGTCCATTTGAGTCAATTCAAGGTCAAGTTTGACCCACAGTTGACTTTGGTCAACTTGCTAGTCAACCTTACCTAACTAGGCCTATAGGTCAATTCTAAACTAGCTTACTAACCATAGGCTAATATCCTATACTAGTATCAAATATATATACACATTCATTTCAAAAATATATACCATAGGATATATATATATATATATATATATATATATATATATATATATATATAAATATATATATATATATATATATATATATATATATTTTTCTTTCCTCTATATATATATATATATATATATATATATATATATATATATATATATATATATATATATATATATAAAGGGAAAGAAAAAAAGTGAAATAGGCATGTGTGTGTGTGATGCTGCTGGTGTGATGGGGACAGACCCCAACCTGAGAAAATTCCTCGGAAAATATAGCGAAGGCAACCCAATACAACATAAGTATATATAGGAACATACATACAAATATATATATATATATATATATATATATATATATATATATATATATATATATATATATATTTTTTTTATATATATAGCCTACCGGTTAGGGCCTTTGGCACCCGGGGCATTGGACGGAGTTCGAGCCCCCACGGGGGCGGCTTGGTGGTTCGCCCACGGCCCCCGGGCCAGGCGGTGGCTGGGTGTCTTTGACACGGCCGCTTGGTTTAAAAAAAAAAAAAAAAAAAAATATATATATATATATATATATATATATATATATATATATATATATATATATATAAACAACTCGAACTTCTTCCACGCTTGCGTTAACGGGCGCAGACAAAAACTCACTCTCCATCAGATTGTCGCAGACAACGGCACCAGCATCACCGACCAAAAGAGTATCCAAGAGGAGGCCGCGAGGTTCTATTCCAGACTTTTTTCCAAGAAGACGGTTCTTAAAGACAATACCTTCCTGGACGGGGTTCCCCACCTTATTAGCGACACAGACAATTTATGGCTTGAACAACCCCCCTCGGAGAAAGAGGTGAAAGAAGCAGTCTGGGCCCTCGACCAGCACAGTGTCCCAGGGCCAGACGGATTTTTGGGAGGTTTTTTCCGCATTTACTGGGATATCACCAAGGTTGACATCCACAATGCGGCCTCCGCCTTCCTCCAGGGAGCTACCTACCCTAGAGCCATCTCGAGCACCAACCTTATCCTCATCCCAAAGAAAGACAACCCGGAGACATTCCGCGACTTTCGCCCAATCAGTCTCTGTACTTTCACCAACAAGATCATATCCAAAATCATCGCCTCCCGTATGACAGGCCTTCTCTCCAAGATCATTCCGGAGGAGCAGAGTGGCTTTCTTCGGGGGAGAAATATCCAAGATAACATCATGCTGGCTCAAGAGCTAGTCACCTGCATGAAGTTGCCAGCAAGAGGGGGCAACATTACTATCAAATTGGACCAGGAGAAAGCCTACGACAGACTAGATTGGCAATTTATGATCTGGGTCTTCAGAGCCTTCGGCTTCTCCGAAACCTGGACCAACATTGTGTGGAGATTGATTAGCAACTCCTGGTTCTCCATGGTTATTAACGGCCATACGGACGGGTTCTTTAAATCCACTCGCGGGGTCAGGCAGGGGGATCCACTATCCTTTACCATCTTCATCATTAGGGAAGATGCGTTGAGCAGAAACCTTAATAAGATGGCGAGCACCCCCAACTTCCAACACTACCATACGGCTAGCGGCTGTCCGATCATCACCCACCTAGTCTTCGCTGACGATATCCTTATATTCTCATCCGGAGATACCGGATCGGTGGAAGTCGTCCACAATACACTCCAGAAATATGGAAGGTGCTCTGGGCAGAAGATCAACCCGGATAAAAGCCACCACCTCATTCTCCATCAAGTACCCTCATTTCCTATACCTCGGGTGCCCCCTCGTATACGACAGATCCAACGTCGAGATATTCGAGGGCCTAACCAATCGCATCAGGAAGAAGCTCGAGGGCTGGCACAACGCCACTCTATCCCTAGGAGGTAAGATTATCCTCATCAATCGCGTCCTCACTTCCATCCCCATCTATATTCTGGCAGCATGCTCCCCCCAAGAAAGTACTATCCTACATCGAGAGCATCTTCAGCAACTTTCTCTGGGGACACAGTGGTGGCCACGAAAAGCACCATTGGGCCAGCTGGGACACCATGGCTCGTCCCACCGGGGTGGGGGGGTCTGGGTTTCATCAAACTTTCCCACATCGTTAATGCTTTCTCGATGAAATTGTGGTGGAAGCTTCACACCAGTAAGAACTTATGGTCCAGGTTCATGAAGGCCAGATACTTCAAGCATATCCATCCGTCCACGGCCAGCGCCAACAGCAGATTATCCGTGGTCTGGAATCGCATTCTTCTCGGTCGGTCCCTCGCCGAACCAGCGATTCGCCTTAATGTGGGCTTCGGTGAAGCATCGCTATTCCTGGAGCGCTGAGTAGATAATTTTTTGCTTAACAACACCGCGGCGGTTCCTACGAACAGCACTATCAAGGACCTATGGGATCCTCCCAATAACACCTGGAATTGGATCAAAGTCAGATCATGGGCCGGGCTCGAAGCGGCCGATCACATTCTTCGTAGCGGTTTAAGGATCGGTCCGGACGCGGATAAGTTCGTATGGTCGCCCGATGGTGCCGGCGTATTTTCGGTTAAGTCTGCCAGAAGCGTTATCCTGGGAAACGCGACCCCATCCCCTACCATTGCCTCGTTCTGGCAGTCGTGCATCCCCAAGAAGTGGTTATTCCTCATCTGGAGAGCCCTACGTAACATCCTCCCTACTGACAACAATCTCAACACAATCGGGTTCAGCCTTGCCTCTGCCTGCACTTGCTACTCCGATCGACAATCAGAAACAGCCAACCACATCCTCAGTCAGGGGGACCTACCGATCCAGGTCTAGAGAGCTCTTTCCCAGTATTGCAGATTATCTCATGGAGGCGACGACTTCCACCACCTCATGGCCACCTGGACTTCAGCGTCCCATGGCCACCAGATCGTCGTTGCGGCCGCCACGTGGGTTATCTGGAAAAATCGGAACAAGGCGAGATACGAAGGCCACCAGTATAACACAGATCAACTGATCTGGAAATCCATCCTCCAATGCCACAAACAGAGACGCCTCTGTCGGCATGGCCAGGCAAATTTTTGGAATTCTCTCCTATCCTCGGCTTAGCCATTTTCTTTCTAGTTTGCCTCTTCTTTTGTCGGTATACGTGTACAGGCATCGGTATTTTATGCCTTATGGTATACTTGTAAAGGTTCGGCCTTTTCGGCCTTCTTGAATAAAATGGCTGGTTATTTCAAATATATATATATATATATATATATATATATATATATATATATATATATATATATATATGAAATATATATATATATATATATATATATATTATATATATATATACATATATACACTACTATACATGTATACAACTATACGTATATGGGAAACTAGCTATGTACATAGATATACATGAAATAAACATCTAACCTAAAAGTAAACTAACCTAGAAATCTGAAATCAAGCCCAAACTGGAAAAATACTAAACCTATCATTTAAACTAATTTCAACATAAACCTAAAACTCAACACAACACCCAACATATGTAAAAACCCAATCAACAACTCAAATGTAAATACAAGAGCGTGTGTGCACAACCAGTGTGTCAGCATGGGGGGGTCATTCTTTTCGTGTATGTGTCCACGAAGTGTCCAAAATAGCGTGTCAGTGCGTATCTCATAAAACAGTAAAACATTGCTTGTGCACGTGTGTCGAGCACTGTGGACTCGTTGTGTCCAATGAGAAGCCTCGTGCTCGTGTCCATGGGTAGCCTAGGTATAGGGCTAGGTGTCAAACACCATGTCTCGAGTCCACGTGTCCTCGTGTCGAAGTTATAAGTGTGTGTTAGGGCTCAAATCTGCGCGTGCGCACAGCAGCCCAAAATCTATGCGGGTGCGATATCTCCCAAACCACTTGGTCAAATCACCCTAAATTTTGGGAACATGTTGTCAGACATATCCCCCACATGTCCACCAATTTTGGTATCAAATGGTTTCCTGTTCATCGAGTTATGGCACTCGAGATGGAGGACAGTGCAAGGGGCCCGTGCTACGTCCCCGTGTCCGATTTGTACAAAAGAATAGTGTCAAAATAAATCCAAAAAATATGTTTTGGAATTCCCTCATATAGGGCTATAAGTATATGAAATTATTTTTGAAAAATAACAACTTTTAATTCTTTGAGACATTTCATCAAACACATGTTACAATACACCGATATGCATCCGATACACATATCAAACGGACACGAAATCCTTCCAAATTACATCTACAGGTCCATGGTACCTAGATGCATGCATCTATGAATAAAAATCAAGATTTAAAGGAGTTTAAAAGCTTTTACCTATTGAGAGTCGAAATCTCAATACAAAAAGCCTCCAAACGTCCCGACGCCGATTTCCTACGATCCAAAGCCCCGATTCCTTGCTAGCTATCCTCTAGCAACTTCTTCTCCTCCTAAGGATCGCAACAAAGCTTTTTTGGTGCAAATTGGATGAAAGATGGAGAAAAGGGGCTACTTTGAGGAAGGTGGCAATTTCTAGGGTTTGTAAAGGCTTGGTGGCTACAAAATATGAACATATAGAGGGGAGGAACTGTTTGGACAGCCATGGGCTGCTGCTAGGGTTAGGTTAGGTTTAGGTATGGACCGCAACTCATCTTAAGTCCAATAGGAAGTCCTTTTAGCAAAAGCCCAAAAAGCTATATATTAAAGAGGCTAAAAATGAATTTAAAAGTTTCCTAATTAGGACTAAACCTTAAATTCAATTCTAAAATGATAGTTAAGTCTCTAATCACATGGTTAGTCTCTAATCATGGTTAGCTAAGGTTAAACCAACTACTAACACAAAAGTACCAATTAAAATATTATCAAAAAATTCAAAATCACACAATTACCAAAATACCCCTAATCTAGAAAAGTGGTAGTGACAAATCTACCCTCCTTAAAATAATTATGTCCTCGAAATTAAAGGCAAAAATGAATAGATGAGAAGGATAGAAAAAAATCATACCTCAAGGCTGAAAAAGATAAGGGTATCGCTCGCGCATCTCATCCTCCCTCTCCCAGGTAGTCTTACTTGGAGAGTGATGCCTCCATGCGACATAAACCAAGGGTATCGTCTGGTTCCTCAGCACCTTCTTCCGTCGATCCAGAACCTCCACAGGCTGTTCTGGATAACTAAGTGTAGGGCCCACCTCGATATCGAAATGATCTAGTACATGGCTGGGATCTGCCATATACCGTCTCAACTGCGACATATGAAACACGTTGTGGACTCCCACCAATACAGGTGGCAAGTCTAGCCTGTATACCACATCACCGACTCTCTGGCTGATAATGAAAGGTTCGATGAAATACAGACTAAGCTTTCCACCTCCACCAAAGCGAATAGTGCCTCGTGTCGGAGATATCCTCAGGAACACCAGATCTCTAACCTAGCATAAATATCGTCTCAAACTTAACTATAACAATCACATGATCAAACAAAATCACAAAACAAATAAAATCCTAATCCTAAGTCTAAGCTATACCTCAAACTCTAGAGGTCTCCGGTGGCTATCGGTCCAATGTCGCTGTCTGTCATGCGCCATGCGAAGTCGATCTCTGATGAGCTTCACCTTCTCGACTGCGTCAACAACCATCTTAGGTCCCAATAAAGCTCTCTCTCCAACGTCATCCCCAGACAAGGGAGTACGACATCTAGGCCTGTACAACACCTCGAATGGTGACATCTCAATGCTGGTCTGGAAACTGTTGTTGTATGCAAGCTCCACCATGTGCAAATAATCCTCCTAGGAACCTCCAAAATCTATGACATAAGTCCGCAGCATGCCCTCGAGTGTCTTAATGGTCCTCTCTGACTGTCCGTCCGTTTGAGGGTGGTATGCAGTACTAAACTTAAGCTGAGTGCCCAAACTAGTATACAGACTCTGCCAGAAATGAAAAGTAAAGTAACTATCCCGATTCGAGACAATGCTCACCGAAAATCCATAATGTCTGACAATCTAACGCACGTACATCTCTGCTAGCTTCTCTGTAGACAAACCCACTTTGAATGACAAGAAATGGGCTTTGATTTGGTCAACCAGTCTACGATGACCCAAATCGCGTCTTTTTCTCCTGGTGTACATGGCAATCCTAAAATAAAGTCTATCGTAATGTGCTCTCACTTCCACTCCGGAATGGGCAATGGCCGTAACAGTCCTCCTGGACTCTGCCTCTCTTCCTTACCTGCTGACAGACTGAAGATCTGGCTACGAAGCGTGTTATCTCCCGCTTCATCCCATACCACCATACATGCTCCTTTAGATCCATATACATCTTGTTGGCACCTGGATGCATAAAGTACTGAGAACGGTGGGCCTCCTGTATAACCTGCTCCCAAAGATCTCCACTAGGCACACACAGTCTGGAACCGTGCCTGAAAGCGTCGTCCTCTGCAATAACAAACTCATCCACAAGTCGTGCTCGAACCTGCTCTCGAATACATCACAGAGCAATATCGTCGAACTGAGTCGACTTAATCCTCTCCATCAAGTCCGACTGAATCTATAGTCCCCACATCTGCATCTCAACTCCCGGCACTATCACCTCGATCTCCAGGCTCTCCAGATCTACTAACAAGTGACGATCTATCGTCAAACAGATAGCTACCTGATACCTACTCAAGGCATCAGCAACCACGTTGGCCTTCCCTGGATGATACTGCAACAAAATATTAAAGTCCTTCATCAACTCCAACCATCTCCTCTGCCTCATATTGAGCTCCATCTGTGTAAACACATACTTCAAGCTCTTGTGGTCTGGGAAGATCTCCGCACGCTCTCCTTATAGATAGTGCTTCCACAACTTAAGAGCAAAGATAACTGTCGCCAACTCCAAGTCATGGGTAGGATAGTTTTTCTCATACGGACGTAATTGCCAGGATGCATAAGCAATCACCTTCCCATGATGCTGTAAGACACAATCTAGACCCTTCTCTGAGGCGTCAATGTAGATAGTGAACCCGCCTGATTCTGATGGCAATGTCAGAATCGGGGCTATCGTCAGCCGCTTCTTCAACTCATCAAAAGCGACCTGACACTCATTTGACCAGATAAACTCTACGTCCTTCTGGGTCAGCCTAGTCAGTGGCTCTGCAACCCGAGAGAAATCTTGATCGAACCTCCTATAGTAGCCTGCCAATCCCAGGAAGCTCCTAATCTCCGCAACTGAACTCGGTGATGTCCATGCCTCAACTACCATGATCTTCCTCGGGTCGACTGAGATCCCATCCCCGGTCACAACATGACCTAGGAAATTAACTCGATCCAGGAAAAACTCACACTTCAAGAGCTTGACATAAAGTTCCTCCTTCCTGAGAGTCTCCAGAACCACTCTCAAGTGCTCCTCATTCTCCTCTGGGGTCTTCGAGTACACCAAGATGCCGTCGATGAACACCACCACGAACTTTACCAAGTACTGGTGGAACACCTTGTTCATCAGGTTCATGAACACCGTTGGGGCGTTAGTCAACCCAAACGACATCACCATAAAATCAAACTGGCCATACCGTGTCCTGAATGATGTCTTCAGAATGTCCTCCTTCTTCACCTTCACTTGATGGTAACCTTACCTCAGATCAATTTTGGAAAATATCCTCACTCCGCTCAACTGATCGAACAGATCATCGATCCTCGGCAACGGGCACTTGTTCTTGATTGTGAGGCTGTTGAGAGCCCTGTAGTTGATACACATCTGTACCAACCCGTCCTTCTTCGGTACAAATAGTATCGGTGTACTCCACGGTGAAGAATTCGATCGGATGAAACCTTTGTCCTGTAACTCATCCACCTGCTTCTTCAACTCCACTATCTCACTATTGTTTACTCTGTAGATGTGTTGAGATATCGACACTACGCCGGGTACCAAATCTATAGAGAA